>CM071795.1:9967989-10337465 GCA_036559045.1 Platycarya longipes
CGTAGTTGATCCAATAAATCATCTATCCATGGTAACGGATATGGTGACTTTATTCAATTATCGATAATCAATACAAATACGCATCGTTTCACCCTTCTACTTTACGAATAATACTAGCGCTCTCCATGACAATGAACTAGGCCGTATAAATCCCTTTTTCAGCAATTCCTCAATTTGTGCCTTAGCTCCGTTGGTGCCATTTGGTAGGGTGCCTTATAGACTTGAGCCGTAGCCGATTCCAATTCTATTGTGAATTCCATCTCCTGATCAGGGGCAATCCTAGTAAGTCATCCGTAAAAACTTGTGGAAAATCATCTACCACCAAAATCCCTTTAATGCCCTTAACTTCCTCCATTGAACTTAGTGCTATTGATAAAAATGCTCTTGCTCTACCTTTCATACCTTTTCTTATCCGCTTTGCTGTTACAATCGAAGAAATGAGACTAGCTATTTCCCCCACGTAACAGAATTTTTTTTTTGTGGGTAAATCAAATACTATCTCATTTTTATGACAGTCAATCTTAGCATAATGCTTAGATAACTAGTCCATACCCAAAATCAAATCGAATCCCATCAAATGAAAAATCATCAGGTTAGCAGTTAATTTCAAACCAACAACCTCTAAAGGACAATTCTTCACTACTCGATTGCACCCGACTATTTTTCCATCATGAATCATTATTAGAACCTTTCGAGCTAAAGACTCCACATCTAACTTACATCTCTAAACACAATCATAAAAAATAAAAGATCTCTTCACTCTAGAATCGAACAAAAAATAGGCTATATTTTGCATTAGTATAACCTTACCTATAAAAATTATTCTATTGTTACCTCAATAAAGATCATCATATAAATAAATCAAAGTAAGGTTAAGAAATGTTACCAGTGACGATGCCGGCATTAACAGCCTCCTACGTTTCCACATCTATATCTCTTGGTGTAATTGCATACACCTTAGCTTTTACAGGAGTTTTTGTCTTTCCTCCAAGTGCTGTAACTCCTCTTGAGGTGTTCTGTGGACAGTCCTGAATCATATGACCCATTTGCCTACACTTGAAATATGCTCCCATTATTATTCGACATTCACCTCTATGTTTCCTTCCGCATCTCCTGCATAGTTACGGCATATTCGATGCTTCCTGATCAACCGCCTTTCCTTTACCTTTATCTGCCAGATAAAAACTTCTTCTCTTTCCAGTATCCTTTCCCAAGGAATATGGAGATCCTCGTTTCCTCTGTGTTTGAGCTTGCATGATCAAGCTCCTTTGTTTCGCCTCCGCGATTGACGCTACATTTACCAATTCTTGAAATTTCTCAATTCGTAAACATGCGACTTGAGCACGAATTCTCGATTGTAATCCTTCCTGAAATTTTTGTACTCGCATATTTTTCATAACCATCAACTAAGGGGAAAATCTCACTAATTTTAGAAATCGAGCCACATATTGCTCTATTATCATGTTACCTTGCACCAAAGTAGTAAATTCCAAAACCTTTTGCTGCTTTACTGACTCTGGAAAGAAACGATCATCAAGTTCTTTCTTGAATCATTCCCATGTGGGTACTACATTCTCTCGCAGTTCCTGCTTCAACAGTTTTCTCTTAGTATCCCACCATAAACCTACTTCTTCTTGAAGTAAATGTCCTGTGTACTGGACTTTCTAAGTTTTCGTACAACCACTAATTTTGAAAGTATGCTCTAAGTCTATTATCCACTTATCTGCTTTCAAAGCTCCCTCCATTCCTAAAAAGTAAGGATATCGATAAACCAAAAATCTTCCAAACGGACAGCCTTGCGTTGTTCCTCGAGCTTCATTATATTTCTTCAGCTATCGCTTGTCCCCCTTCCAGATGAGGGTTTTGCACTACCAAGTTCTGTACTATCCACTCCTTATTTCTTAGAGGAGTGGCCACAGGAGGATTTTCTACTGCCTACTCTCCATGTCTTAGAGGATTAGTGGCACGATGATCTTTTGCCATTATATCCTCCTAAAATGCACAAAACTCTTTGTAAGTTCCTTCTACCTTAGTACTCCATGTCTTACAAACTAAGACATCCACAATTCCATACATCACTTGACCCGATCCAAATCTTCAAAAGATTCAAACCCATACCATGTGATTTTCTTCCTAGGACACTTATAGATTTACCCAGAGATATAATGCTCTGATACCACCCCTGTGACACCCCATTCTACGTTTAAGATTTAACATAGACTAAAGCGTCGGGATAGGTAATATTAGGCTGCATACGCCTCGGACATATTAAAGTTATTATGCATGCATCTAAGCTTACTAATGATATGCCAGACATATCGCAGCGAAATAAGGTTAATTTTATAAAATAGGTAAAGTAGTAAAAACTTTACAAGTAATCACATGGTAAATTACATTAAACCATAAATTTCATAATATACATAAGATACAATACCACTGTAGGTTCATGTTCTCCAACATAATATACATATTATAACATCACTATTTGGTACAAATACCCCTTAACTCACTGTAGGGATTTTTTCTTCACTTCTTTATAATTAGGATCGAACCAAAATTGGCTCATGCTGATCTTTTCTCCCTAGCGGTGTTTTATCCCTATTGGCATTGCATAAATGCTGTTTAGGGATAACAAGCTATATGGGCTCAAAATTACGCAACATCCTATAGGTCGTCGTCTTTTCAACGACTCCGTTGCATTCTGCCACACGATACTCAAAGGTGGTCCTGTAAATGACCTGTCATATCCTCAAAAGTAGAGTAATCAGTGAAACCCTCAGGGCTCCTTAGAGCCTCCCGAGAAGTCTCAGTTTCCCTCTGAGCCATCTAATCCTGCAAAAGCTTCTATTATTCCAAAAAGAGTGATAATAAAGATAAATAAAAGGGTGTGATTTCGTAAAATTTCAGTAAGTGCACACATAACGTAATAAAAGTATTGTCAGTATATATACAGATAAACAAATGTATATTCCATAATCATGTGACTTATGAGACAACTTATGCACGATGCACTTTTTTTTTTTTTTTAAAAGTCATGTTCTCATGAAAAGACTTTATTTGACACGTAACAAAACTTTTCTTATGAATGTCATGTTCTTTCAAAAAAAATTCTTAACGTTACATGTTTTTGTCCATATTCTTATCATTCTTGAAATGATAGCAGATCGAATCGCCTTCACTGTCATTTTCTTAAACATAATGGCAGATCAAATTTCTTTCACCATTGTGTTTTCTTTGTTATGTCAGTCATCCGATAGATCGAATTGTCTTTACCGTCCTGACACGACTTTTTCTTAATCACGACAGTAGATTGAAACGCCCTCACTGTAGAATTTCTTAGTATGACGACAGGAATCGCATTCACCGTCAGTCTTGGTTACCTCATTCACACGATAGATCGAATCGCCTTCCTCATCATGACGTAATATTTTATTTTTGGCGGTAGATCGAAACGCCTTCACTGTCGGCATGTCAGTCATCTGGCAGATTGAGTCGCCTTCACCGTCATGACATAACTTTTCATTTTTCTTATTCTTGTTCTTATTTTCTTGAAAAACCACAATAACTCAAATCATGAGACTTTTCATAAAAATGCATGCAAACTTGGACTTTCTCATGCATGATGCATGATTCATGTGACGTATAACGCATGCATTTACCAAATCATAACATATACATGCCAAACACGTGCTTATAAATCTTTTCAAATAAATCATACACATTCCATTAAAGATGAAGATAAAATAATTAAATCCTAGCCTTAAAATAGTCTAGGCCGAAAGCTTTATCAAGGTTTACAAAATTATTTTCCTCAATTCCTCTTCATCATCTATTCTTCATTTCAAACCAATCACATATCTTTAACTATTCCTCAAATTCAAAGGGTATAATTTCCTATTTTCACTAAAAATCTTGTTTATAATCATGTCATCCATAAGGAAATAAAAATTTAGTGTTTTCCCCAAAAGTACTCTATGGCTGAGAACTTTAAACCTGGAAATTTCAATTCCTAGTCTTTAAACATATTATGCCATCACTTGAAGCTTTATTCCAAAATTCTCCACTTTATTCCTTGATTTCTTTCCTAAAACTTTTCATCATACATCTTTAAAATATCTCTTAAACCAAATCTTAAATTATCACCTTAGATAAACATAAGGAGATTAAAATTTAAACACTTATCCATCAAATACTAATATAAGATATTCTTGGACTACTTATCAATCACTAATGATAAAGATATTTTTCAAACAACCAAATAACAAGTAAAACACTAAATAACAAGTTCATCAAGCATATATATATAAATGCTAAAATTAAGTTATAAGAACACTTACAACTTTTTAAGAGCTCAACTAAAGAAATCTTGTGGAAGAGAAGGCTTTCACTAATTCGTTGAAGAAATCTACACAAGTAAGCTAGATGAAAGTGTTTGGAAGATAGAGAAAAGGAAGAAAAGAGATAGAGAGATGGTGGAAAGGTCTTTGGCCGAGAGCTTCAAAAGAAAGGGGTGACTGTGTGCAAAGGTGTTGGTCGACACTTTGGAGAAAAATAAATGACTAATGTTTTGAAATTTATCTAAACTAAGCTAAGTGTACACTTAGGGTTTTAGGGCACTCATATCACTTTAGACTTAGGTGGCATAACATGACCATAATCTTATCCCAAATTTTGAAAATTTCTAGAAGATATGACAAGAAATCCATTTGGCTAGCTCCCCTCATCTTATTTCTATTTTAGCCAAAATTGGATCAAAGAAAAGTCTAAGTTTTTTCTTCCAATCAACACTTACCACTTGTCTAGTATATTGTCCAAGAAGTAAACTAACATATAGTAGCAAAAGACAAAGGTATAAGTCAGTTTACACTTCTCAAATTGCTCAATCTGATTGCCTCTATTAAGTGAGAATATTCCTTCAAAATCTTTTACTTGTTTGACTAAAACTCTTATGTTATTGGCTTTCTAACTTAATCTCCTATGCTTTGAGTTTCTAAAAAACGTACAAATCACCTATTTCCTTTGTGTAGAAGAGTTAGGCAAATATAAAATCATCATCCATATCTTGAAATACTACACATGTAATATATGACAAAGTGATTTTAGGCTATTCCTATTTCTATTTCTGTTTCATCCCAAATTTCCAAAGGAAAAAAAATATCTAAATCTTACTTATCTCTCTTTGTCTCCCACTTCCACTTGTCACCATATCTCAAAAGTTGAATCTTAGTGTAGAAAAAAAAACAAAAAAAATATCGAACATATCAAACCGTAACTACTTTTTAGAAACATTTGGTTTATCTCCAATCATCACTTGCTTTTTAGTCAATTTTTCTTTCAAAAGAAATGGAGTAACATGTAGAAATAAAATGACAAAAATCTAAGTCTATTCTCCCTCCAAATCGTAGCTATCTTTGCACAAGACATGTCCATTTCCCTTTGTGCAAAGTATCACCATTGATTCTTCAAACATATATACATATATTTTCAAAAAGTTCCAAAGAATTACTAAGATAATTTTAAAGAAAACATAACCATGCTAAGCATAAAAATTAAAAAGGAAAAAAAATAAAAAATTCAGATTATCACACACAACCATCTCAACTCATTATCATTCATAAAGAACTCAATTCAGTTCAACTTAATTCAACATCTAAACGCAACTTGAGGGTTCTATTTGTAACGGCATCAGAAAATAGAATTTTTTTATTCTTCTCATCTTATTCTTCTATGAAGGCTTTACCTTCGAAACAAGATTTATTGGGTCATTTTCTTTAGCAACCGATCCCATAGTTAAGTGGTTGGAAACTGCGATGTTGGCACTGAAAAGGCAAACCGATTCCATAGTTCAGTAGTTGGCAACCTTAATAGTGGAGTTACAAAAGAAAAATCAAAATCACAATCTAGGAACACCTTCTTTTGTTGTCTAGGTAGGAAAAAACTACTATCCACCAACAAAATATGAGTGAAATTCAGGTTATAACCATACAAATTGGTGTTCCAAGTCTTCCATGATGAAGATCCTGCTAGTTAGATGAATAAGGTACATCGAGTTTTAGCTTTCCATAATACTTTACTTCATCACTGAATAAGGAGAAATGATATTTGTAATCTTAAGGAATGCAAGTTCCACATACTCCATTGAAAAAGGTATGTACATATGGGATCTACATAAAAAATTATATTTTAATGATGGACTACACTCATTTTCAAGGAGAATGCGTGTGACCTATATCTTATATAACTGTATCTAGTATTACTTTTGCATCATATTATCACATTTTGAGATCGAAGATAAAGCTCTAATATGGTTCCAAGATCTAGAGGAATCTAGGCAGATGACTGATTTAGAGTCTTTTATCAAGGCATTGAGGGTGAGTTTTGGACCACATGCTTATGGCGACCCTATGAAGTGAGACAAAATGGGATTGTGGAGGGTTAGAAGGCTCGGTTTGAGACCGTATAGCATGAAGGAGCTCTCAGATGCTTATAAGCTAAGTTGTTTTCTCACTAGATTATAGGATGACATAAGATTGCCATTGAAAATGTTCAATCTACCAACCTTTATAACAACTTATAGCCTAGCAAGAATACAAGAGGTGAATGTAACCTATATAAAAAAAAACTAAATCTAATGTAACCTGCTTATAACCTCAACCTAACTTTGAATGAGACTAATAAAAATGTTTCCAAGACTACCTTACCTATCCAAATGATTAACCAACATCAATTGAAGGATATGATAAAAAATAAACTTCTTATTACTGCGATGCTAAGTGGAACATAAGACATAAATGCCAAAGCCCAAAACCCTAGTTGTTAGAGGAAGTATTACAAGGAAAATAGGGATCTTGAATAGGATATGGATTTAGCTAAGAAAAAGGTGAAGTAGGAGAAGTGGACTTACTCATGGAAACCCTAAAATTTCCTTGCATGCCTTCACATGCTCCCAAAAGCCATAAGGATCAAAGGAAAAATAGAAATCCAATGAGTAACCATCCTTATTTATACAACTCAAAATCCTTTATCTCAAGTAATAGTCGACAAGGCAAAATTGTCATTAAATTATACTAAAAGGGTTAAAGTGAGGGTTGCTCGTGGAGAGTTTATTCCTTCTAGTGAAGGAAAGTGTGGTGGAGCTAAAGTTAAATCTAAGGAACTACCTTTACTATTAAAGTACATGTACTAGTATTGGGTGGCTGTGACATTATATTGGGCACCCATTGGCTTAAAGAGTTAGGTTCCATTCTCATGGATTTTGAGGAACTAAATATGAAGTTTAGTCATAAAGGAAAAAATAGAGTAGTTTTACAAGTTTTAGAAGAAGAAATGAAAAATGAATAGATAGTAGAACACCAACAATAGCACAATCACTATTGAGGTAGTATGCAGATGTATTATGTGAACCAAGAGGGCTACCTCCTCCTCGAATACATGATGATACCATTAACTTGATCATAGACACTAACCAATATCATTTAGACCTTATAGATATCCATATTTTTTAGAACAATGAGATAGAGAAAATAGTCTAAGAATGGTTGACTTTAGGTATTATACAACCTAGCTAAAACCCAGACTCCTCTCCAATCATCTTGGTTAAGAAATCTAATAGTACATGAAAGCGATAATGTGTGGATTATAGAGGGCTTAACAATCTCAACATTAAATATAAATTTTCCATACAAGTGGTAAATGAGTTGATGGATGAGTTACATAGAGCAATCATATTTTCTAAGCTAAATTTAAGGCCTGGCTATCATTGGATCCAAGTCAAGTCCATGAATGTGGATCTCCATAAAACAATATTTACAACACATGAGTGGCACTTTGAATTCCTGGTAATACCATTTGAGGTAATTAATGCACCTTCCACTTTCCAAATTCTTATGAACAAGGCATTTCTCCCTTATTTAATAAAGTTTATTCTTATTCTTATTATATTATTATTATTTTATGACATGTAGCCTTGGAAACCTTAAGACAACACCAGCTATATGCCAAACAATCTAAGTGTCATTTTTGGTGTAGTGAGATTGCTTATCTTGACAATTTAATTCTGCTTAAGGGGTCCGACCTAATCCTGACAAGTTGGAAGCTATGAAAGAATGACCACTTTCCAATTTCCTATATGCACTAAGGAGATTCTCAAGATTGATTGAGTAATAGCACATGTTTATTAAAGGTTATGGGAGAATTGTCTCGCCATTAATAGGATGTTCTACTAAAGAATGATAACTTTCATTAGACTTAGAAGGCTAAGGTTTCTTTTTATCTTGAAAGAAACTGTTACATAACCTTCAGCTTTAGCACTACTGGATTGCTCTATTTCCTTTACTATGGAGTGTGATTTTTCAAGAACTGTTGTTGGTGTAGTGTTAATGCAAAACAGAAGATCTTTAGCTTTTTACAGCCAAGCTCTACAGGAAAGATCCTTGATGTTGTCCACGTATGAGAAATCATTTTTTTCTCGTCTTAGCTTACTTAAATGGAGGCCTTAGCTTTTGGGATAAAATTTTGTGATCAAAATATATCAACACTCATGAGTAATTACGAGACCAAAAGGTGAATATCCCTTATAATAAAAATAGATCACCAAACATTTGAGACATGATTTCATAGTAGAAAATAAAAAGGATGCAAAAAATATAATTGTTGATGCCCTGTCAAGGAAGGGGAAAGAGGATGAAGGCTCCTTAATGTTGATCACTTTTCAAACTATATATCGGATAGGTGATTTAAGGAAGCATATGCTATTGATGAACAACAATAGGAGCTCATTCACTAGTTACTTTTGGCAAGACTTATTCCAATTTGTTTTATCTTTAAAGTGTCATCATCTCGAAGCGATTATTATCTCCCAACCATTTGTTAATTAAAGAACACACTTTGCTTCGTTAATGGTGCTTTGCCTTATTCGTTTTCGGAGCCCCGAGTGTGCACACAGGAAAGAAACACATACAGGACCACTTTGTTTCCAAAGTAGTTGCACTCCTATCATATCATATCATGGTGGTACCAATCATATCACATGAATCCATATCATCATATCAGAATCATATTCCAAAACAGATCAAACAGATAAGAATGTCAAATGTTTTCATATCCATATTATATTATGTTATATCATATCAAATCATGTACCAAACTTATTCATATCATTTTTTGATAACCACAACTCTAAAATATTGCGCATCACATAAATAAAATATCAATTTTCATACTCGCTCTTTTATGCATTTCCGAAACATGTCAACATTACTCATGTTTACACTATGCATGACAGAAATATTTTTCTCTTTATCACATAGATTTTATGAGTAATGCAAATAATTGACTGAGATTGTTTTTCCCAAGTTCTCATTTATAATAAAAACATGCAAAGTTTTCAAAGAGTCAATCTCGGTCTCAGAGTTAGTGTAAAGTCAAGTATAGGAACCCCGCTTACCTGAATCTTTTAGCTTTTCAAAAAAAATATCCTCAACAAAACTGCACAAACTCAATCGTCACATATAAGATAATTATCATGCATTCTCGTAAATCCTCAAATGATCACAAACTTTAAAATCTGAGATATAAAATCACATATATATCATTAACATCTAAAAATCCTCATAATCCTGAATATCAAGTCTCTCCTAAATGCTTTAAATTTACTGAGTTATTCCAAAGTCCTAAATATTATAAATTCTCCAATTAACCCAAATTTCTCTAAGTAAATACTTAAACCAATAAGTGTCTTACAAAAATCAAAACCCGATCTATTAAATAAGAATGTAATACCACTTATCTTGATCCAAATTCATTTACAGTAAAAGCCCAAAAAAAATATAATTTAAAAGGCAAACTTGAAATAATCTAAACTTGAGCCTAAACTAAAATTTGAACATGAAACCAATCCAAAACACTTATCACCAAAATGACTTATCAAAACACGTTTTAAAATAATAACAAAAAAAAAGAGTAATCTAGTAAGGACCAAGTTCACTAAATAAAACTTTAAAACCCTATCCCTGTTTTAAAACCCGGAGGGCATAAAAGAAAATTTTGTATCAAAAGCTTTACAATGTTATATAGAGATACTACAAAACTAAATGACTACCTTTGGTCCTTTAGTGCAAACAAAAACAACCTAGGCTCGAAGGAAAAAAAGGGTAGTGACAGAAGTGATCACTCACCGAGAGGAGGAGTTGTACACAGACTGGAAGGGCAGTGGTCACGACAGTGATTTAGCGACTGAGAAACGCAAGGATACCGACAGACCCGGGGAAACGGACAGCGGTTGCTATGGGTTTTCAAGATAGTTTCCGGCAATTTGTTATCGGTTTGTAGTGTTTGCAGTGGTTGATGGCAAGGGTGGAGAGTGCTCTGTTTCGGAGAACAAAAACAGGGGCCCTTTTCATTCGATTTCCAGCGGTGGTACCATCGTGTTGGACTTTCGATGATGGTGGTTAGCCGTTGCTCACGGTGGAGAGTATGTCTTCTGTTTTGAGGAGTAAAAACAGAGCGGTTCTCTAGTTTTAAATGTTGAGGTAAGGCTTGTGGTGGTGTCTAAACGTAGTGGGTTCGCGATAGCTGTCAACAATGGTGTGAAGGCAAAGCTGAAGAGTACGGTGGCTTGGTCCTTTGAAAACTATTGTCCCGCAAAATGTTGAGGAGAGCGCTTGATGGGGCTGTGGGCTAATCCTGCAATGGTTTCGGTGTGGAGGGGTTTTGGTAGTGGCATCTTTTCGCGGTTCATGTGCTGATCGCTACTTGTGGAGGGGTTTTGCATGAAGTGCAAAGGAGAGTCCTATATATATATATATATATATATATATATATATATATATTTATATATATGAAAACCGTAGATGGGGAAGAGTAACTGCATTGATTTAAAAAAAAAAAATCTTGACCGTGAATCCGTGAAAGTTGAGACCATGGGACGTGGGACGGGCGTTGGTGAGAGACGTGTGTGCATCTGTATATATCAAGATCAGGTGGTGGAAAGTTGAACCCTAAAAAAAATGAGAGGGAGATTTTAAGTATCTAAGTTTGTTGAGAGAAAGATTTTGTGGGAATTAGAAAAGATAACTCGCTAAATCCTTGATAAAAAGGAAGAGCCGCTTATGCTTAGGAACGTGCATAGGTGGGTTAATCCTTGAAGAGAAAAGGGAGTCAAGAGTTGTAACTTTAATCTATTCAAAAATGATAATAAACCCTTCAAACCAAAACGTGAGCCGGATCCCTAATTAAAATAGGCCTCAACTTAAAACAATGATAATAATAATAATAATAATAATAATAATAATAATAATAATAATAATAATAATAAATCAATTTGTCTAAAAAGAATTTCTCGGCCCATAAAAAGATTTTTAATAATCATCAAATCAAATCGAATGAGAAAAGTCAAAATTTACTAAAAGAACAATTTTACACTCGTGGTCAATTTCAAAATAAATTTTTGAATATCAAAAAGGAGTTTTTACTTAAATAATTAATTAATTAAAATAAAACATTTTAAAAAGAAATGTGGCGCTAGAGCCGAATGTTACATTCTCCCCCTAAAAATATTCGTCTTTGAAATTTGCTAGCACCACAAGAAAAACCTAAAAATTTTATCAGCCACAACCATTCCACATTGAACTTTGATTATAAGGTTGAACCTAATAATGACTCTGAATTCTCCGAATAATCCATGAACCTCAAACAAGTAGCAACAAAAACTTTCAAATGATCAAAATGCCAAAACCATGCTTCTGCTGTGCACTCTAATCAACTTGTAGTCTCAAATACATAATTACCCAATTATCATAAATCACTTCCTTAACAATTACAAAAGATCCACAACCTCATATCCACTAGACACATTTGGCAAGTGCCAAAGCCTTACAAAATCATTTTAAAAAAATCATATCCTAGAGCTCACAAAAATTCTATGACCTTAAATCTCATCAAATCACTTTTACAAACATGTAACATCTCTAAACATCGACGTTCCAAGAGCTCAAACCATCAAATATGTAGAACCTCAAACTTTGAGTCGCAATAGTCCTCTCTTAGTGCTCAGATTTTTAAATCTCAAATCTTAAGTCACTTCTTAAACTCACAGATGTCCAAAACTTCGTGTATATATATATATATATATATAGTTTGTAGAATCGAAAAATTGGCTTTTTGGTCAAACATATGTCTACTTCAGCATCTAACCTTAAATTATATCAAAGTCATGTCCTAGAGTTTTTAGAAGAGCCAATTAAATCAAATCTTTGAATTTCCACAACCTCAATCCATAAAATCTGCAAAATATCAAACCCAACTTTCAATCAAACTTATATCTAAGTCATTTTCTATTGCCTACAAAATAAGCGAATCAAATCAAGTCCTCAAATTTTCAAAACTCCAATTTATGAAGTCTATAGAATCTCAAACCTCAAATTTTGTAATCCACCTTCTACGAGTATGTAAACATGACAGCATTACCTCTTATTAAAAATCATATCTTGGGCCTCTAAAATTTTAAAACCTCAAATCATATCAAACTTTTCATAGAGTACGCAAAATCTCAAACCTATCTTTCTTTCAAACTTATTAAAAATTTAAAAATCTAAAATTTTAAATCATATCCAACTCAATCCAACCGAATGTACCAATTGAATCAAAAATCTCAAATTCTTAAAACCTTACTGCATAAAGTTTGCAAAATCTCAAACTTGCCTTTTGATCACACCCAAGATAACTTCAAAATCTAAATCTTAAATCATATCAAAGTCATGCCAACAAGATAAACCAATCGAATCTTAAATCTCAAATTCCAAAAGCTCCAATTCATAAAGTCTATAGAACCTCAAACCAGGGTTTCAATCAACACTTATATCCAAGTAATTTCCTATTGCCAACAGAATAATCGAGCCAAACCAAATCCTCAAATTTGCAGAACTCCAATTTATAAAGTCTGCAGAATCTCAAACCTTTACTCTGATACCAACTGTAACGCTCCGGTCTCGTAGGGGTCCAAGAGTTACTGCCTATCACATATACTCACATTCAACACTATAATCATAGATTCTAAATTCTCAAATATCATATAAAACTTGATTTGAAAATCACTTTCGTCAATATCACCAATTTCAGAAATGCTAAGTCACCAGACTACAATAATATTTTCTTACTAAACCTTATCAATGTTCATATAAATTCTCTATACTTAATCAACCATTCTTAAATCATTTCACCAAATGCTCCGTAATTCAATTTTTGGTTGAAATATCCAAACTCATACGAAAAATTTTCATAGATAAGAGGCGAGTTTAACCACAACTCAGTAAGTATAGGATATATACAAGAGTGCAAACATGAGCATTTTCAAAAGAAACTTCATATGCATGAACTAAAAATCCTTTTATTTTCATATATACATTTCGAAAATATTATCAATAAAATATAGTGACTTTTCAATCTTTTTACATTTAGAAAATCACTATTCATTATCAAAAACGCTTTGGCACAAGTAACTGTATAATCTTATCTTATCATCATATCAGAACATGTACCATGTTTAACCCCCGTGGTAGGGTTGTGCTATCCCCAGTGGCCAAATCAGACGGTATCATATTGTGAGACTTTCCCTTATTCGTTTTCGGAGCCCCGAGTGTACACACAGGAAAGAAACACATACAGGACCACTTTGTTTCCAAAGTAGTTGCACTCCTATCATATCATATCATGGTGGTACCAATCATATCACGTGAATCTATATCATCATATCATAACTATATTCCAAAGTAGATCAAACAGATAAGAATGCCAAAAGTTTTCATATACATATTATATTATGTCATGTCATATCAAATCATGTATCAAACTTGTTCATATCATTTTTCGATAACCAACAACAACTCTAAAATATTTTGCATCACATAAATAAAATATCAATTTTCATACTCGCTCTTTTATGCATTTTCGAAACATGTCAACATTGCTCATGATTACACTATGCATGACAGAAACATTTTTCTCTTTATCACATAGATTTTATGAGTAATGCAAATAATTAACCGAGATTATTTTTTCCAAGTTCTTATTGATAATAAAAACATGCAAAGTTTTCAAAAAGTCAATTTTGGTCTCAGAGTTGGTGTAAAGTCAAGTATAGGAAGCCCGCTTACCTGGATCTTTTAGCTTTTCAAAAAAAATATCCTCAACAAAACTGCACAAACTCAATCATCACCTATAAGATAATTATCACGCACTCTTGTAAATCCTCAAATGATCACAAACTTTAAAATCTGAGATATAAAATCACATATATTTCATTAACATCTAAAAATTCTCATAATCCTGAATATCAACTCTATCCTAAATGCTTTAAATTTACTGAGTTCTTCCAAAGTCCTAAATATTATAAATTCTCCAATTAACCCAATTTTCTCTAAATAAATACTTAAACCAATAAGTGTCTTACAAAAATCAAAACTCGATCTATTAAATAAGAATGTAACACCACTTATCCTGATCCAAATTCATTTACAGTAAAAGCCCAAAAAAAATATAATTTAAAGGGCAAACTTGAAATAATCTAAACCCGAGCCTAAATAAAATTTGAACATGAAACCAATCCAAAACACTTATCATCAAAATGACTTATCAAAACACGTTTTAAAAAAAAAAAAAAGAGTAATCCAGTAAGGACCAAGTTCACTAAATAAAACTTTAAAACCCTATCCCTCTTTTAAACCCGGAGGGCATAAAAGAAAATTTTGTATCAAAAGCTTTACAATGTTATATGGAGATACTGCAAAACTAAATGACTACCTTTGGTCCTTTAGTGCAAACGAAAACAACCCAGGCTCGAAGGAAAAAAAGGGTGCGACAGAAGTGATCACTCACCGAGAGGAGGAGTTGTGCACGGACTGGAAGGGTAGTGGTCACGACGGCGATTTAGCGGCTGAGAAACGCAAGGAGACTGACAGACCAGGGGAAACGGATAGCGGTTGCTATGGGTTTTCAGGATGGTTTCCAGTGATTTTTTCTCAGTTTGTAGTGTTTGCAGTGGTTGATGGCAGGGGTGGAGAGTGCTCTGTTTCGGAGAACAAAAACAGGGGCCCTTTTCATTCGGTTTCCAGCGGTGGTACCATCATGTTGGACTTTCGATGATGGTGGTTAGCCATTGCTCACGGTGGAGAGTATGTCCTTTGTTTTGAGGAGTAAAAACAGAGTGGTTCTCTGGTTTTAAATGATGAGGTAAGGCTTGTGGTGGTGTCTAAATGTAGTTGGTTCACAATAGCTGTCAACAGTGGTGTGAAGGCAAAGCTGAAGAGTACGGTGGCTTGGTCCTTTGGAAACTACCATCCCGCGAAATGCTGAGGAGAGGGCTTGATGGGGCTGTGGGCTAGTCTTGCAATGGTTTCGGTGTGGAGGGGTTTTGGTAGTGGCATCTTTTCACAGTTCATGTGCTCATCCCTGCTTGTGGAGGGGTTTTGCATGAAGTGCAAAGGAGAGTCGTATATATATATATATATATATATATATATATATATATATATATTTATATATATATATATATATATTTATATATATGAAAACCGTAGATGGGGAAGAGTAACTGCATTGATTTAAAATATATATATATCGTGACCGTGAATCCCTTAAAGTTGCGACCATGGGACTTGGGACGGGCGTTGGCGAGAGACGTGTGTGCATCTGTATATATCAAGATCAAGTGGTGGAAAGTTGAACCCTAAAAAAATGAGAGGGAGATTTTGAGCATCTAAGTTTATTGAGAGAAAGAGTTTGTAGGGATCAGAAAAGATAATTCGCTAAATCCTTGATAAAAAGAAAGAGCCGCTTATACTTAGGAACGTGCATAGGTGGGTTAATCCTTGAAGAGAAAAGGAAGTCAAGAGTTGTAACTTTAATCTATTCGAAAATGATAATAAACCCTTTAAACCAAAACGTGAGCTGGATCCCTAATTAAAATAGGCCTCAACTTAAAACAATGATAATAATAATATAAAAAAAAAATCAATTTGTCTAAAAAGAATTTCTCGACCCATAAAAAGATTTTTAATAATCATCAAATCGAATGAGAAAAGACAAAATTTACTAAAATAATAATTTTACACTCGTGGTCAATTTCAAAATAAATATTTGAATATCAAAAAGGAGTTTTTACTTAAATGATTAATTAATTAAAATAAAACATTTTAAAAAGAAATGTGGAGCTAGAGCCGAGTGTTACAACAATATTTTATTTTATTTTTTTTAATTTTATTTTATCTCATTTTATCTTATTTTATCTCATCTTTAAAAAATAAAGCAAACTAAAGGGAGCTGTATTCGGGTGAATTTAATGTGAGTCCCAAGATGACATGATAGGCTTTTGATGACTCCATTTTTTTTCATCTCTGACTTTCTCTATGATAAAAGTTGGTGCAATATTTTTTTGTCATCTCTCTCTTTCTCTCTCTCTCTCTCTTCCCTATTCATGTTGGATTTTTTTTATATCAATTATTGATTACATGTCGCGCAAGAGGAGATAAGTTGACAATGAATCGTGAGAGTTTTTAATAATTTTATAATTACTCTTAAATATATATAAACTCATCATAATATTTAAACATATTTTAAATTTATTTTAAATGGGTCTCATAAAATTCACTCAATCATCTCAATTTACTACTATTCATAAAAAATTCATATTAATTCAGCCCAATTCAACATCTAAATATTACCTTAAAAAATTTAAAAATTAGCTTAGAAAAATTCTACACATTATTCCTATAATATAGACCACACATAATTTTTTTATTTTTATTTTTTTCTTGATAAGTTTGTGTAGGGATTATGAGTAAAATAACTCAATCAATATAGTCTAAATAAAATAAAATAAAATAATTAAAAAAAAAATATTATGTGATACGGGAGATGATGATTGGGCAAGCTTTCTCTAACAACTTTGCAAGAATCTAGGAGCATCTTCATTAGTCTCATTAAAGAAATCATCAAAATTTGATGAGAAATATAAGTTTGATGAGATGCACACACTATATTCACCATAACTCTACATTAGATTCATCATTAGATTTATCAAAATAATAATATAATAATATTTTAAAAAATATTTTAAAATTTTCTCTAATATTTTATAATTATAATAGTCATTTCAATAACTTAACTTGATACTTAAATTATTATTTTCAACAATTTTTAATAATACTAGAATTAAAAAAATATAATAAACACATTTATTTCATGAAAAACTGTAAAAAAAAAAAAAAGATAAAAAGATATGGAGGAAATAAAATATATTAAAGAAATTATTTGAAAGGTGAATAGTAACTATTCATATATGAAAGATTTATCAAATTTTACTATAGTTTAAAATTTAACAAATACAATTTAATAAAATCAATATAAGATTATTTTTATCATAAATTATAAAATTTATATTTGATAAATTTTTTAATAAGACCAATAAAAATGCTCTAAGGCACCCAGTCCTACTCATCCGTCTTATCTGGTTCTTTGGAGTCGCAGACCCAACTAATCTAGCCGCCGACCCTAGCGCGGTGGGCAAAACGTTGGGGGTACTTTCGTCTTTTAGAGGGGATTAGATAGCGTAAGTGCGCATCCGGTGTACGATAGCATGCGCATTAGGTCTTGCAGACACGCAAGCCGGCTTTCTTCGTCTATAAATACACCTCTAGGGCTCGGAATCGCAGTTGGTTAGAGGTTCTCCCTTCCGCACAGAGAGAGACTTCCTCATAAGTTATGAAGGTCGGCGCAGGCGATTCTTCTGAGAGTAAAAACTAGCCGAAGCATTTCAAAATCCGAAAAACAAAATTAGTAAAGATAGAAAAACTCAAAAACTTTTTGTTGAAAACAAGAACGTTTTGAGGTTTTTGTAAATTCAATTTCTCTTCCTCTTTTAGAACTTAGGGGTTGTTTTCCTACTCTTACTGGTCAGCATGGATATGCGATTCCCCTTCTCCCCGGCGGAGGTCGCCAAAGTCCGCATGGTTCAGTTCGGCATACTCAGCCCCGACGAGATCGTAATTCTCCATTTCTTGAGTCGTTTTCATGTTTGGCTGCTGAGAAATTATGAGAAACGAAAAAATAAAATAGTCGGATTTCTTCGATCAGCTGCAGCTGAAATCTCCGTAGCAAAACTTCGTCTTATTATTTTTGGGTCTTCTGTTTTGTACCTGTGGTTATGTTCGTGGTTGGAGTATTGGGGATTTAGGGGTTTTCATCTTTTGTGTAAGTAAAATTAGGGTTGATCGAACCATTGCTTTTTGGTGTGCAGAGACAAATGTCGGTAGTACAGATTGAGCACAGCGAGACGATGGAACGGGGCAAGCCGAAGATAGCCGGGTTAAGCGACCCTCGGCTCGGCACCATTGACAGAAAGATGAAGTGCGAGACTTGCACAGCGAATATGGCCGAGTGTCCCGGTCACTTTGGGCACCTCGAGCTTGCCAAGCCCATGTTTCATATTGGGTTTATGAAAACTGTGCTCAGCATCATGCGCTGTGTTTGCTTCAATTGCTCTAAAATTTTGGCCGACGAGGTACCTAAATCCACCCACTCATTATTTGTTTGAGTGCACTTATTGAGTTTGGAATCGCCGTAGTTTCATGTTGGCTGAAGCTATTTGCCTATAGAAGGATTATAAACTCCACAGGATATCGAAATGTTAGATTCTCCTATGCTATTATACTTTTTTGATCGGCAAACAAGAATTTTATTGATGATAGTAGGCATAGCCCAAGTACGTGGAACATATACAAGAGCACAAAAATCTGTAACAAAAAAAAAAAAATGAAAAGAAAATGACGGGGGAATTATTTAACTGAAACTAACATAAAGTGAACACGTTTGTTGCCGAATGATCTTCCTGAATCTCTTATTCTAAAAGGGGTATGAATTGTGAAATAGGACGAAAAAGGCAGCTCATTAAAAGGATCAAACGTACAACCATCAGAATTATGACGGACTAGAATAGCAAAATAGCTTAGATTTTTTGTTGGTTGGAAATTTGTTTTGTTGGTTGTCTGACTGGTCCAAGGTTAACAGAGATTCTCTCTTTGGTCCTTGGTTGTTTCTGAGATGGTGTGAACTACGGGAAGGTTTGGATAGGGAGTTAAGATGAGATGAGTTGAGATGGATGAGTTGAAATGAAAGTTGAATAAAATATTGTTAGAATATTATTTTTTAATATTGTTATTGTATTTATATTTGAAAAAGTCGAATTGTTTATTATATTTTTGTGTGAAAATTTGAAAAAGTTATAATGATTAGATGAGATGAGATGAAATGAGTGGAGATAAGTTAGAGGGACTTTTGTATACAAACCAGGCCGTACGTCTTTCCCATCTGCTCCTTTTTGAGAGTAGAACCTAAAAGGTTTGTTATATCTAATCAGTTTTCTTGTGGGAGCATTTGCACAGATTCCAACTAATTCTAATGTGATACAAATTTTTAGCTTTTACATTTTCATTTGGCTTGTATCCTTGCAGGAAGACCACAAGTTTAAGCAAGCATTGAAAATAAAGAATCCCAAAAATAGACTAAAAAAAATATTGGATGCCTGCAAGAACAAAACCAAATGTGAAGGCGGTGATGAACTTGAGGTTCAAGGTCAAGATTCTGAAGAACCGGTCAAAAAGAGTCGTGGTGGTTGTGGTGCTCAGCAGCCAAAGCTCACGATTGAAGGGATGAAAATGATTGCGGAGTACAAGGCCCAAAGGAAGAAAAGTGATGATCAAGAACAACTTCCTGAACCTGTGGAAAGGAAACAGACACTTACAGCAGAGAGGGTAACTCATTCTGTTTGCATGATGGTACTGCCTTCATTCTAAAGTAATTGTTTCATGATACTAAATTTTTGTTAAATGTATTGCAGGTTCTTAATGTCCTGAAGAGAATAAGTGATGAAGACTGCCAACTGTTGGGCTTGAATCCGAAATATGCCCGTCCAGACTGGATGATTCTACAAGTCCTTCCGATTCCTCCACCTCCTGTTAGACCCTCTGTGATGATGGATACCTCCTCCAGGAGTGAGGCAAGCTTCTTCTTCTGCTATTTTCCCCCCTCTGAATTTCACCGGATACCTACCTGGCTTCAGTGGTTAATATTAGCGTCATTGAAATAATTATAGCAGCTGGGGGTGTTCGATTCTTCTTACGGTGTTAGGCTGGTTCTGACTTAATGTTTTCGAGTGCAGGATGATTTGACTCATCAATTGGCAATGATTATAAGGCACAATGAGAATCTGAGAAAACAAGAGAGAAATGGGGCACCTGCACATATCATTTCAGAGTTTGCTCAGTTGTTGCAGTTCCATGTAGCCACATATTTCGACAATGAGTTGCCTGGACAGCCAAGGGTATGGTTGCTAAAACATGTAGACATGTCTCCTGGACATATGATTTTATGCTTCAGCTTATGCATCTCTTTACCATACAGGCTACCCAGAGATCAGGGAGACCCATTAAATCCATATGTAGTAGGCTTAAGGCAAAGGAAGGTCGGATTAGAGGAAACTTGATGGGCAAACGTGTGGATTTTTCTGCACGAACTGTTATTACACCAGATCCAAACATCAATATAGATGAATTAGGAGTACCGTGGAGTATTGCCTTAAATCTCACATATCCAGAGACTGTTACTCCATATAACATTGAAAGGTTCGTCTTACCTTTTTTTTTTTTTTTTCAAATATTCTCAACTTCACTTATATTCTGATATCTCTCTCTCTCTCTCTCTCTCTCTCTCTCCCCTCTTGATGTTTTCCTAGTTGCTACTGAGCTGTTTTCCCCCTTTTCCATTCAATGGAACAGATTGAAGGAGCTTGTTGAATATGGGCCCCATCCTCCACCTGGTAAAACTGGTGCCAAGTATATCATTAGGGATGATGGGCAAAGGCTAGATCTCCGTTATTTGAAGAAAAGTAGTGATCACCATCTGGAGCTTGGATACAAGGCATTGGCTTATATTCTAATTTCTTTTTAACTGGGTCTATAGCTCTTCATACGAGTCTCAAGTTCCATTCTCATGGTTGCAGGTGGAGCGGCATTTGAATGATGGAGACTTTGTACTCTTTAATCGTCAACCGAGTCTTCATAAAATGTCTATCATGGGGCATAGAATCAAGATTATGCCATACTCAACCTTCCGTCTAAATCTGTCTGTTACTTCACCATACAATGCTGATTTTGATGGTGATGAAATGAATATGCATGTTCCTCAGTCATTTGAAACTAGAGCAGAGGTGTTGGAGCTAATGATGGTGCCTAAATGCATTGTTTCTCCTCAATCAAATCGTCCTGTTATGGGAATAGTCCAGGATACGCTTTTAGGGTGCCGTAAAATCACTAAGAGGGACACGCTTATATCTAAGGTAAGAGTGTGGGATGCATTATTGTGCTTGTTTTATATGATCATTTTCTATTGAACCTTTTGGGAGTCTAATCTCAACTGGTTTCTGCAGGATGTTTTCATGAACATCTTGATGTGGTGGGAGGATTTTGATGGGAAAATTCCTGCTCCTGCAATTTTGAAGCCAGGGCCTTATTGGACTGGAAAACAAGTTTTCAATCTTATTATACCAAAACAGATCAATCTCACACGAACATCTGCCTGGCACATGGAGTCAGAAACTGGGTTCATAACTCCAGGGGACACTCAAGTGAGAATTGAGAGGGGGGAGCTACTTGCTGGAACTCTTTGCAAAAAGACTCTTGGGACATCTACTGGGAGTCTTATACATGTTATTTGGTATGTAAGTTAAAAATACATTTCTGCACTCAGATTTTCAGGTAATAGTATATTTAGTCTGATTTAAACTTGAAGAGTTTTTAATTTGCATCAGAACTATGATGACATTTTTTACTTAAGACTTTCAGGCATTTCATTCTTTTACTTAAGACTTCCCAAAAATGACATTTTCCTTTTCTTTTGAAGCTATACCAAGCAAATATCTATGGGAAAGTTTTCTTTTCATAACGCTAACGATGAGTTATTTCTATCTGCTCTAAAGAATCATGATTTTGCTTCTGCTGTTGGAAGTTTGAATGTCACAGATAAAATCATATTGAAACATGGGGTTTGCTGCTGTAAATGTTTGTTTTGTAATTACTCCTTATTTCTTTCTATTGTTAAAATGTGTTCGGCTGTGCAGGGAAGAGGTTGGTCCAGATGCAGCTCGCAAGTTTCTGGGTCATGTGCAGTGGCTGGTTAATTATTGGCTTTTGCAGAATGGTTTTAGCATTGGGATTGGAGATACAATTGCTGATGCAGGAACAATGGAAACAATTAATGACACTATTTCTAAAGCAAAAAATGAAGTGAAAGAACTTATTAGGAAAGCTCAAGCAAGGGAGCTAGAACCTGAACCCGGACGTACCATGATGGAGTCATTTGAGAATAAAGTGAACCAGGTCTGAAGTCAAATTTCTTTTCCATTTTCTTTCCATTTTTTGGCTGCTTCATGACAAATCTTACTTAAATATGTCTGCTGTTTCTCAGACATTGAATAGGGCCCGTGATGATGCTGGAAGTAGTGCTCAAAAGAGTCTATCTGAGAGCAATAATCTCAAGGCTATGGTTACTGCAGGATCCAAAGGTAGTTTCATCAACATATCACAGATGACTGCTTGTGTGGGGCAGCAAAATGTTGAGGGTAAGCGAATCCCATATGGGTTCATAGACCGGACGTTGCCCCATTTTACCAAAGATGATTATGGGCCAGAAAGTCGTGGGTTTGTGGAGAACTCGTACCTGCGTGGGCTAACCCCACAAGAGTTCTTTTTTCATGCCATGGGTGGTAGGGAAGGTCTTATTGATACTGCAGTGAAGACTTCTGAAACTGGGTACATCCAGAGGCGACTTGTGAAGGCTATGGAAGATATTATGGTCAAATATGATGGGACAGTACGGAACTCTTTGGGTGATGTTATCCAATTTCTGTATGGGGAAGATGGTATGGATTCTGTCTGGATAGAATCACAGAGGCTGGATTCTTTGAAAATGAAAAAAACAGAATTTGAGCGAGTTTTCAGGTATGAGTTTGATGATGAACAGTGGAACCCGGATTACATGATGCCAGAACACATTGAAGACTTGAAAACCATTAGAGAGTTCCGCAATGTGTTTGATGCCGAAGTTCAAAAACTTGAAGCTGATAGATACCAACTTGGAGCAGAGATTGCCACCACTGGTGATAATTCTTGGCCGTTGCCTGTCAACCTTAAGAGGCTTATATGGAATGCACAGAAGATCTTTAAAATTGACCCTCGAAGGCATTCTGATATGCATCCAATGGAAATTGTGGAAGCTGTTGATAAGCTCCAGGAGAGGCTAAAGGTTGTACCAGGTGAGGATTTGCTGAGTGTTGAAGCCCAGAAGAATGCTACCCTCTTCTTCAGTATTTTGCTACGTAGTACATTTGCTAGTAAGAGGGTGTTGGAGGAGTACAAGCTTACTCGGGAAGCATTTGAGTGGGTTATTGGTGAAATAGAGTCACGCTTCCTACAGTCACTTGTTGCACCTGGGGAAATGATTGGATGTGTTGCTGCCCAATCTATTGGTGAGCCTGCCACACAGATGACTCTTAACACCTTCCACTATGCTGGTGTCAGTGCAAAGAACGTCACTCTTGGTGTTCCCAGGTTGAGGGAAATCATTAATGTAGCTAAGAGGATCAAAACACCTTCTCTCTCTGTGTACCTGAAGCCTGAAGTTTGTAAAACTAAGGAGAGGGCAAAAAATGTTCAATGTGCTTTGGAATACACTACTCTCCGAAGTGTAACTCAAGCCACAGAAGTATGGTATGACCCAGATCCTATGAGCACAATAATTGAAGAGGATGTTGATTTTGTCAGATCCTATTATGAAATGCCTGATGAAGAGGTTGCCCCTGAAAAAATCTCCCCATGGTTGCTTCGCATAGAGTTGAATCGTGAAATGATGGTGGATAAGAAGTTGAGTATGGCTGACATTGCTGAAAAGATCAACCTTGAATTCGATGATGATTTGACTTGTATATTCAATGATGACAATGCTGAAAAACTGATACTTCGCATCCGTATCATGAATGATGAAGCTCCGAAAGGGGAGCTGCAGGATGAATCTGCTGAAGATGATGTTTTCCTGAAGAAGATTGAGAGTAATATGCTGACAGAAATGGCTCTTCGAGGCATCCCAGATATCAATAAAGTGTTTATCAAACAGTGTAAGATAAACAAGTTCGATGAGAATGACGGATTTAAGCCGGAACAAGAGTGGATGTTGGATACTGAAGGTGTCAATCTATTGGCGGTTATGTGTCATGAAGACGTAGATGCGAGGAGGACCACAAGCAATCACTTGATTGAAGTTATTGAAGTTCTCGGAATCGAGGCAGTTCGTCGATCCTTGCTGGATGAATTGCGGGTGGTTATATCTTTTGACGGATCTTATGTGAATTACCGCCATTTGGCCATCCTGTGTGATACAATGACCTATCGTGGCCATTTAATGGCCATCACCCGTCATGGCATCAATCGAAATGATACTGGACCGATGATGAGATGCTCATTTGAAGAAACAGTGGACATTCTTCTTGACGCTGCAGTGTATGCTGAAACAGATTATTTGAGGGGTGTTACTGAAAACATAATGTTAGGTCAGCTTGCACCAATTGGCACTGGGGACTGTGCCTTGTATCTCAATGATGAGATGTTGAAGAATGCTATTGAACTCCAGCTACCTAGTTATATGGATGGTTTGGATTTTGGCATGACACCATCCCACTCTCCAGTCTCGGGAACTCCCTATCATGAGGGCTTGATGTCTCCAAGTTATTTGCTGAGCCCAAATCTCCGACTGTCGCCCATTACAGATGCTCAGTTTTCTCCTTATGTTGGTGGAATGGCATTTTCTCCGGCTTCATCTCCAGGCTACAGCCCATCATCTCCTGGCTACAGTCCATCATCCCCAGGATATAGTCCTACATCCCCTGGATATAGTCCCACCTCTCCCGGCTATAGCCCCACTTCCCCTACCTATAGTCCTAGTTCTCCGGGTTATAGTCCAACCAGTCCTGCCTATTCACCTACAAGTCCATCTTACTCACCCACCTCTCCCAGCTATAGCCCCACATCTCCTAGCTACAGCCCTACCTCTCCCAGCTATAGCCCCACTTCTCCCACTTATAGCCCAACATCACCGAGCTATAGCCCCACTTCACCGGCTTACAGCCCCACTTCACCTGCATACAGCCCCACTTCCCCTGCATACAGCCCCACTTCTCCATCCTACAGCCCCACCTCACCTTCCTACAGCCCTACCTCTCCTTCTTACAGCCCGACCTCACCTTCCTACAGCCCGACCTCACCCTCATACAGCCCCACATCTCCATCATACAGCCCTACCTCACCAGCCTATAGCCCCACATCACCAGGTTACAGTCCAACTTCTCCAAGCTATAGCCCAACCTCACCTAGCTATAGCCCTACATCTCCCAGTTATAATCCTCAGTCGGCTAAATATAGCCCTTCACTGGCATACTCACCAAGCAGTCCAAGATTGTCCCCATCCAGTCCATATAGTCCTACATCTCCGAATTACAGGTATGCCAGGTTGCAAAATATTCCGACTGCTGATTATTTTTGTTGTACCATATGTGCTGAACTACGGTAGCTGCTGATTGAAATTGTTCTTTACATTTCCAAATTACGTCTTCAGCTGCAGCTGCAAGCTGAATTGTCCCCCCATCTTGTCCTGATGAGTGTTTTGTGCTTGATTTTCCATTACTATTGTTATTTATATTCAGACCTTCTAATATGCTATAAAATTCCCATTTATGTTGCAGTCCAACGTCACCTTCATATTCGCCAACATCCCCATCTTATTCTCCATCAAGCCCAACATACAGTCCCAGCAGGTAAGTTTACTATTTTGTAGATAGTGTTCTTGTCTTCTTTCTACCTTTCTTCAGTACCATCCGTGGCTTGCTTTCTGTGTGCAACTTTCTGCAGCCCTGGCATTTAGGATAATGATTATAGAATGTACTTATCAAATCATGGGTTGTTTGTATGGTCAAAAGTTTTGGTTTAAGGGTATTGTTTAATTTAATTTTATATGTTTTGAGCTTGGTCTGAGATCAGTTTCAGTGAGAAGTTATGATAAAAAAAAGTTGGTTTTAAATGTCCGGAGAGAATATCTATTGTTAATGTTGTGAAGTTAATCTTTGAGAATGGAATAGTTAAATTTTCAAAATTGGATACATGTTGCAACCGTCTGTTTTAAGATCTATTTTAAGATATTCTGCAACCTTGTTTTCGACTTGACTCAGAACCCAACCCCCCCTTCCCAACACAAAAAAAAAGTCCTTGCAAATCCTGTCTTCGTTCTGGTAGAGGATTGACACGCACCTTTTTGTTTGGGTGTTACATTTTTTTTTTTTTTTCTCTTTCTAGTCCATACAACTCTGGAGTGAGTCCTGACTACAGCCCAAGTTCGCCACCATACAGGTAAAGTGAAAAATCATCATAGTTCTTGAAAGAACTCTTGCAAGCTTTTTATTAAAATAACAGGCACCAATATGCTTCTTTTATCTCTCTCTCTCTCTCTCTCTCTCTCTTGCAGTCCAAGTGCGGGGTACTCACCAAGCCAACCTGGGTACTCTCCATCATCTACCAGCCAGTATACTCCACAAATGAGCAATAAAGATGATAGGAGTGACAAAGATGACAGGAGCACTCGTTAAGTCATCATATCATATTGATTGCTTGAACGAAAGCTAAGGTCAAATTCATCTTCAAGCTCTCATCTCGTTGATGTTAATCACTCAAAAATACTACGAAAACTCTTCTTCATGATCCCTATTGTTTAAGAATATAGACTAGTGTTGTCCATTCGTTTCTGTTCTGGCTGGAATTAGATAGTAAGTGGTCATTTTGTACTTGCCTCAGATCATGCTTTGGAGGTTTGCCTTGTTTATCAGGATTCTTTTCCACTTACTGCCCATTCCTTTAGTTTCATTTTTTATTTTTACCAAGTAGCTTTGGATGTATGAAACATCTATGTACGTCCTGCTGTTCAGTTTTTACGTGAAACTTTAAATTTGAAGTAGAAAGAGCTAAACATATGGTCCTTGTATGCACCGTATGAGGGAAGAAAAAAACATCTCTCTCGGGACTCAGAGAAGGAAGTAGTCATGAAAAGTCCTGGGGTACTTGGTTCTTTCGGCCTCTGATCTTTTTTTTTTTTTTTTTTTTTGGGTGCCAGATGATCACTTGGCCTAGTCGTGAACTATTTGGTTTGGTCGATTGTTAATTCATATAAATAAATCTCTAGAGGTTTTTTGGGGGATGGAACTGAGTTATGGGTAAGAATGGATAACAAACAGGCTGACTTGTGCTTCATTTTTATCTATTTGCAGATGTCAGAACATGGGCCTGTCGATGTGTGAAAGTAATATCTTGAAAGGAGATGCCATTTCAACTTGTATTCAATTTTCAATTGTACCTGTGTTTTATACTGACATAAATATATGTGGTGTTCTGTCTTGAGTGCTTTAACGGACATTCTAAGATGGAGTAAAGACTGCATGCTGAGCCTCAGTAATAGTGCGAAGTAGTCATTGTATTGAGGAGCAAAACCCATTCGATTAGTGTAGGTTTTTTGTTCTTCTTTTGTAATATATAGAATCAGTGATTTTTGAAGTTTGAATATATCACTTTTTGAGTGTGTCACTAGCAAACCTACCATTATGCTCAAGATTGTCGGTGTTTCCTTTTCACCTCAAATTGCTCTGCTTTAATGATCCAAAATATTATCTTAAATATTATGCCATTAAAATTGGTTATATAACCACCTGCCTTTCATCTATAGCTAAAATCTTCATTTTTAGAATTAAAAAATTAATATTATAAGTAGTTTGTTCGGTTTACGGGATAATGCTATATTTTGAAAAACATTATTCGTAATTAATTTTATAACCGATTTTATTTGCTAAATAATAAACAATTTTCTTATAATAGCATCTCATTCGCTGTCCCAAGTGATGAGGGACAAAGGAAAAAAGATGAGCAAATAAAACATAGATGCGAAAAAACAAATGACGGCCTGCTTCGAAACAAAGGACTGGTTCGTACAATTCGATCTGCAAACAGCTCAGTGCCGCCTTGTACTAGCTCTAGATGCTTGCTTTATTAATTAAAATCTGGCCGGCATTATTAATCTAATATCTTATATCCCAATGATGCATTCATTCTACCAATGCTCTAATTTCTTTATGGACCTAAGGTTATTAAATTAGATTCCTCGTCTCTTTCTTTCCTTCGATCCCCACATTCTGATCTCATGACTGTCAAAATCTCACATGCATGCCATCTTTTCCTCATTATAAATATACATGATCATGTTCTTGGAGCAGAGCTCTGAGCAGTAGTGAGCAGCGTGAGATTTTCTTCAGAAAAGCATCGACTCGATCAAGCCGAGTACTGTCGATAATTCTTTAATTATTATATCAATGGATCAGAAACCATCAAAACTGATCGGAGGCAATTTGTTTAAGTTTCTAATAGCACCGAATGCAGAATCTGCTGTAAACTTCCAGTTCCTGATTAGCCCATCTCTTAGCCCTGCAAAAATATCCTCCGTTACAAGTCCTTTCGTTTCCATAATCCCTCCAGAGGTTCGAAGAAAGAAGAAGAATGGAAGCTTTGACGCACGATACCCCACCTCCCCAAAAGTGACGTGCATGGCCCATGTCAAGAAGACGACGTCGTCGTCGGCGGCCAGCAATCCTAAGCGCCGGGTTTCATCACTTCCGGCGCCACAACCACAAGCATTAACATCCATGCAGCGCGACGTTTCTTGTCCGAACAAAGAGGTTAAGATTGTAAAAAAGATGATGAAGCAACGTCAAGAAGTTCTTCAGATTGATTGTTTTGTGGGACGAAAGCGAGGTGGCCGGAAATTACCCGATGGCTCGGCCAGTTGCCGTGAAAAGCCAAGGCTTCCAGAACAAGTCCCGGCGCCGGCATGGCCGCCTCTGGGTCAGAGAAAGCGGTTTTCAGGCGCTCGCGGTGCCCTTTTCAGCTTTGACTGGAGAATTCAGAGTGCAGCGGTGGTTCCAGCTGATTGCGAGGAAGATCAAAGGACTAGATAAACAAACGCTTCGTCCGCCAAGAAATTAAGTTTAGGAAAATAAATTCACTTCATCCTGAAATTCTTAACATGACAAATGCAGTAGCTCGTAAAATTCCAGCTTACACTATAAAGTAGATGATCTCATACGTACGTATCAATCAAATCATGTCAATTTATTATAAACATATTATTTTTGTAAACTACTTACGATAATCTCGGAGTCATTTTATTACACCTTAATTTTGGCTGTGTCAAACGGATCCTTGTAAAATGGCCGTGAATATTGTACCAGTTTAACCATTCTCTTTTAATCTCTTATTGATTTCTTGAGGGAAAGAAGTACTCGGGCTTAAGCCTCAAGATGAAACTATGAAACTATTTGATCTACTTACCAATTTTCTGATTGTCATATGTATCATTATGTTTCTATTCATACTTCATAGTCCATTGATGTTTTGAATATAGACCGGGTTGGGACCACAAACTAATTCCCTGGTTTTATTGTCCAACTGACTGGGCTGGGCTGACAGTACTGGGCTTGGACTGTATGGTTCTTGAGGGTTTTTATTTGTTTCCACTTTATAACCTTTCCGGCCTATATCTTCTTTAAATGTCTCATCTGTAAGGCATCATTTGTTTTTTTATAAATCTTTTCAATTCATCTCATTTAATTTAATTATTATAATTTTTTTAAAATTTTCATATTAAATAAAATAAATAATTTTAAATTTTAAAATAAAAATAATATTAAAAAAATATATTTTTATGATTTTTTATTTAATTTTTTTATTTTTATTTTAATTCATTTTACTTTATTTGTGAAAATAAAAGCTTACTAAGTCCATACAAAACTTTTCCTATTATTGATGGGTTTTGTTACATACAGAAAATTTCACGCAGGAACAAATTTAAAATTTTATATTAACTAAAATTAAAAAAATTAAAAATAGAAATGATCATTTGTTGAACACAAAAAAAAAATTGAAAATTAAGAAGATTAAAATTTAAAACACAATCAATGATGAACTACAATCCATTTTCTACACAATTTTTGCACAAAATTCTCTACAAATATAATTTTCTTTATTGATATAACTAGATTTCATTTGTGAGATAATTGAATTTTAAGCTATTATCTCAAGATCATGACAAATCATGTCGGTAGAATACATAATTTTGTCAGTAGAATACATTTTATTAAAATGTTATATACTTATTTATTTTATTTTTTTTTAAAAGGGAAATTTCGAAGAAAAGACACAAGGAAGCATCATCCAACGTCTTGGGCAATTGGAGTCTGGACCATAAAAGTGAACCCCACCACCTCGTCTTAGTGGATTGTGATGTTGCCATTTCACCTATTTCCGCTGGAGTTTTGTTAAAATAGAGCATCATAAAAAGTGGATTGCAATCATTGCGATGTTGCCGTTTCAATAAAAGTTGAAACTATCACACCCTTCTTTAATATATCATCTATCAATTTATTTGTATTATTTAAATATTATATTATTTAATAATTTGTGAGTGAAAAAATATAAAAAAAGAGCAATTATTGTGGGAGATAAAGTATATCATGAAAAAGAAAATATATATATATATATTTTTATATTTGTGTAGTTCACGCTATATGTAGCTGAACACTGCAACAAAATAAAAAATAGATTTGAAAATATATGATCCGTTGGAGGAAGTTTTGAACTACTTTTCTTTAAATTTTACATTAAAATTAGTTTTACAAAACATATTGAAAGTGTGCTATGGTTCATTGTAGTATTTGGATTTTAAAATTAATTATGATATTTAAAGGTTTGATGCGCAAGACATGCTTATTGTATGACTTATTATATTCACAAAAAATTGAATATTGATAGATATATATATATATATATATTATGAATTATTGGGGGCGGGAGTTAATTATTTTGTGAATGACTCTACTACCATTATTTTAAGTCTTGCACAGTAACTTGCATAGTAATTTCAATGCTTATAAATATGAATTTCACTCGTTCTAAAATTCATAAGAAAATATATAGAAAGAAGAAAATTTCAGTTCTTAAGAGTTTCTTTTATATTTCTCTTACAATAGTAGTAGTTTCTTTTTTGGTTTTATAACACGTTATCAGCACGAGATTCTGCCGATATTGAAGCTAGTGGTCTTCTACTTAAATTAAGTTTTTCAATATATTATTTGCAGTCCTCGAGATAAATATTAAAGGTAATATTGCTGAATATTACTTGATAAAATTCTACTTTTATTCTCATGATTAGGTGAATATATTTCTTAAATCTACAGATTTATTTTTGTGATTCATATATATATAATGTCAAATATTGAGATTTATTACTATTGATATTTTTAGAAAAAAGTTATTTATCCAGAATTCTTGATGAGATCCATTTGAATATGATGATGAACTTAGGAGATACAATAAAAGAAGAAAATCACGTGTCCCTGCAGGACCGTTCTGTGTATCTCATGGTGAAAAATCATCTTACTGTGTGAAATGAATTAAGAGAGAGATATGAGCACTAGAAGATGTAATCCTCTCAAAAAATCATTATGACTTATTGCACTTGAAGTTGCAAGATTTTAAGAGTGGTATTGAATATTCTGCACTCTTTAAAATCAACTCAATATTAAAATTATGCAGTGAGAAAGTCACTAATGATAATATTTAAAAGAAAACATATATTATTTTTCATATCTCGAATGTGCTCCTGCAGTAGCAATATCGAGAGCGAAAGTTCAACTAATAGTCTGAACTTTTATTTTGTCTTCTAGTGATTGAGCTAAATAATGAGTGTTTGTTAATAAATCACCAGTTACGTCCTATTAATGATATTGAATTTACACAATTCCCAAAAGTGAACGGTGCATCCTTTCAAAGGAATCAAGGGCATATACGTGGTAGAAAAATTATAAAAGTGTTGGTCCCAAAAGCGATAACACTAAAGATGATAAAAATATACAGTATCACCAGAAGTGATCCAACTCAGAGAAGGATAAAAACCCTCAGAATAATTCTTCATAGAAATATGAAGATGTTTGTCATAGATGTGGTATGACTGAACAATGGTCATGTACCTGTTGTACGGCCAAGCACTTGATTTACTTATACTAAACTTTTATACATTATAGTAAAGGTTTATCATGTTTTGAAATAACAAAAAGCCGGTGTCTGAAGCATGACAAGAAATTACTTGAGATAATAAAACCCTGTCTAAATTTGATCCTCTTACAAATGAATGTGAACCAGAAATTCAGAGGATTATCTATTTGTATTGCAAATCAGTTACATGATGTATTTACTGACACTAAAAGTGTTGTAAAATTATATATTACTGTTGTTAATGCTTAAGCAAGAATTGAAGTCCCTGAAGGATAAGTTGTTAAAACAACAATATATGAGTCTAAGATACGCCTGAAGCGTTGAAGACCTATTTGTGCAAAAAGAAAAGAAACGGTGCTTCTAAAAGACCGTACTTTCTGTATAAAATATAAATCATCCTGAAGAGAAAACTCCTAAAGAGTACAAACCTCCTGAAGAGGTGTTTCATGAAATGTTTTCTCCTGGAGAGGAACAGGTACCTGAAATAATGAGATCTTAATACATTTTATGAATGCTGGAAAAATTTTGGATATAAATAAAACTGTTGTCGACAACATATTTTCATATAAAATATCCATTGACATTACCAAAAGTAATAAAGAAAGTGAGTCAAGAACCGTCGAAAAATGTCGACGTAGAAATGATTGGTCAAAATGGAAAGCAGCTATTGAAGCTGAATTAAACTCGTTAGCAAAACAAGAAGTATTTGAACCTGTTGTCCAAACACCAAAAGGTGTAATGCCTATTGAATATAAGTGGGTATTTATACGTAAACGCAATGAGAAAAATAAAATTATACGGTATAAAGCACGACTTATTACACAAGGTTTCCTGCAGAAATCCGAGAATAGTTATAGGGAAACATATTTCCTTATTATGAATGCAATCACATTCATATTTTTAATCGGTTTGGTTATTACAAAATGATTAGATATGCAATTGATGAATGTGGTCACTGCATATTTATAAGGATCATTAGATCATTACATATATAAAAATATACAATACTTGAAGCATCTAATCCAAGTACATTTAGAAGTATGTAGTTTATAAAATTTCAAAAATCTTTATACGGGTTAAAGCAATCCGAACGCATGTGGTACAATTAAATTAGCGAGTATCTATTGAAAGAAGGATTTGAGAATAATCCTATATGTCCATGTATTTTATCAGAATCCGGATTTGTCATTATTGCAGTTTACGTTGATGATTTACCTTGTTAGAACTCCTAAAGAGATCACAAAGGCTGCTATAAATTCAAGGAATGCATTTGAAAAGGAAAGATCTTATTATTCAATTAATAGATGAGTTACAAGAATTTGAGACTTTTAACCTCATCTCTCAAATGCATTTGCTCTTTATAAAACAATATGCCATCCTTATCTAAAGGATTAAGCAGTCGAAATGAAGAGGCAAGTAAGGATTTTAAATCCTTATTCTCTTGCTCTAAGTCTGCTATTTTTCTGTTAGACTTTTGAATGAGTCGTTGAAGTACGGAAATCTTCTCGTTAAGCTCCTCAATCTCACGGTTTTTGGATTGTAATCGGTTGGAAAACCCGACAATAGATGAGGAGTATCGGGCGCCAAGAGTCACTAGTTCATAAACGGCTTCACGATTTGACTTATTAGCCAGATCATTCGCTTGCTGCAACATGGCACATGCGGAAGATGCAGGAACAACTTGTAATTAAGGTGAATGATACCTCATATGTTGATCGTGAGAATTATTGAAAAGAAATTGATGAGTCATTGAAAATTTGTAGAATAAGAATGCAAATACAAATGAATTATAGATATGAGAAGAAAATTTGATACGTACTAAATGAAGCTAAAGATGGTTATTATAGAGATAGAAATAAGAACAAGACAAACCATCATCTCTTCAAATCTCACTTTACAAGATATGCTGGATGGATAATTTTAAAAGCCAGCGAAATTAATTACAGCTATCTTTATTTTCCTGTAAATGCTGAATTTCTGCTGTTAGCTGCTGTTGTTGACTTTTTATTTGAGCTTTCTCTCGTTCTAGCTCTTCTATTCGTGTTTTCAGGTCACGAGAATACCAGTTTACAAATTTCTTCAACTCCTTATTTTTTTGTCTTAATTTTTTTTTTATCTTTAGTTGTAAGCGTTTGATGCAACTCAGATATTTGATTTTTAAGATAATCAACCTCATTTGTTCTCGCCAGTAGCTTTTGAGACATGGTTGTAAGAAAGACAACATATTGAGCACTAAGGGTTCTTGATACTACAACAATTTTAAGATCAGATTTATTAGAAAGATATATCTCTGCTCCTATTATGGTGTTTACAGCCTCAGGAGAAAATATTAGTGGTTGAAGTATAAAATGTTTATGGTTTAAATCTGGGACATTAGAATTTCTATCAGACATAATATCGTTCTAGATGAACAACAACTGAATCTATGAAAAATGTAAGATCTTTTTGCTGAAGTAAACCAATGGTAAAATGGTTATATTTAATTAACAACCCGAAACCTTCAAATCACTTCAAAATCTCGTTTGTCAACAATGTCAAGCGGATTTGATTTTCTGCCTAACCGATAATATTATATCTCATGCTTTTACAGCTTTTATCATACATGGATGGTTTCTAATGCTATTTTCGTCGTATATAAGCAAGTATTCCCTAATAACGCCGAATAAGGGGGAGAAAGTTTTAGATGAAAATATTATTATGTTCTCTCTAATGCATTATTTAGATGGAAATCATGTTTGTTTATTACTTGAAAAACTAACGCATATTCTCAAGGGGAGTTTAAGTATTACTGCAGGTTTTAAATTTCTACTAAGTCTGTCAAGCGCTTTATATGTGGGATTCCCTCTACTTTGTCCGACATATTTTAAACTCATAAGACCCTGAAGTGCCAAATAGGACAATATTGGATGGGGATATGAAACTGCATGTATCTATCAAATTTTCAAATCACTCAGAGATTATTGCAATTCATGAAGCAAGTAAAGAGTGTATTTGGCTGAGATCAATAACTCAACATATCCAAGAAACATGTGGTTTTTCATGATCAATGATAGCCCAACAGTTTTATATGAAGATAATACTACTTGTATCACTCAAATCAGATGAGGATATATCCAAGATACGATCAAGTGATAATCTGGCAGATTTATTTGCGAAGACATTACCAACTGCAACATTCAAGAAAATTGTGTAGAATATTAAAATGTAAAAACTCAAAGATCTATCGTCATGCACTTTTCAGGGGGAGTAAATGTCCCGAAGACTTGTGCTAATTATATTTTTTTTTCCTTCGCTAATGTTTTATCCCACTGGGTTTTTCTTTGCAAGGTTTTAATGAGGCAATCTTAAGTCACTTGTGGATACATACGAAGACTGTACTCTTTTTCCTTCGCCATTAATTTTTCTTCTTACTGGATTTTTCCTTAATAAGGTTTTAATGAGGCAGATTCTTTATAGGTGGTCATTCAAGGGGTAGTGTTATAAATTATTGGGGTCGGCCCTTGCCCTCCTTAATTATTTTGTGAATGATCCCACCATTATTATTTTAAGTCTTGTACAGTAACTTGCATAGTAATTTCAACGCCTATAAATATGAGTTTCATTCGTTCTGAAATCATAAGAAAATATATAGAAAGAAGAAAGTTTCGGTTCTTAAGAGTTTTTTTTTTATATTTATCTTACAATAGTAATAATTTCCTTTTTAATTTCATAACAATATATTATTTTTTCACAAACTTAAATGATCCAAACACATTTTAGCATATACCCGCAACTATCACAAAACTTAAAACATCAAACATTTTTGACGTAGTAATACAATTAAAGCATTTAGTCAAAATATCTCTCATTATTAGCTCAAAGATTTTTTTTTCTCTCTCTCATTGACTTATTTTTGCATATGACATACTTCTTTTAGACACCTCAATTCAACGTGCAATCAATATTAACATAAGGTCGTTGAGATTTTTTAGACTTTTTCAACTGATTACATAAGCTAGATTACAAGCATCTCATACGTGTCTTCATTCTGTTTCATATATTTTCAACCCAATTATTTAAAAGAGGTTTAGATATCAAGTTGAAAGTTAGTTAAATAAAATATTATTAAAATATAAAATTTTAAAAAATTAATTATATTTATTTTAAAATTTTAAAAAATTATAATGATGAAATAAATTGAGATGTTATAAATTAATAAGTTTTTGTATCCAAACATATCCGTAGAACAGACAAATTTTCTATGAAATTCTAGAATTGAGATGAATAGATATGGATAGATTGAAGAACCATGAATGCGCTGAATCTGATTACAGCTTTCAGGCCAATATTGGCATTTTGTGTTTTCTTAGGAAATATTTTACCAAATTTAAAAAAAAGAAAAAGAAAAATGAGTTTACAAAAAAAAAAAAAAACGGCCGTTTCAGGGTGGGACCGGATAGCATCGAAGATTCGAAATAGTAACTCTTGACGTGCACCAAATCAAAACCCAGCTCCAGAAAAAAGAAGAGAAACCAAACAACCACTGACTGGTGGGACAAAGAGCCGTTTTATTTATATTTAAATTTAAATAGGCTAGCATTCTCATTGGATTTATTAAAATCCATTCTTTAAAAATATATTCTTATAAATATTAAAAAATAAATATTATATTTGATCAAATATAATAATAAAATATATAAAAAAATTTATTATAAATAATAAGACTAAAATAATTATCAAAATTTTTTTTTATATACTTTATTATTATATTTAATTAAATATAATATTTATTTTTTAATATTTACATAAAAATGTACTTTTTAACAAATAATTTTTAATAAATACAATAAGAGTACTCTAAAAATTAAATTTCGTTTGTATTGACGAATGAGTTTAGTTCATTTTAACTTATTTTAAATTTATTATTATATTTTTTTATATTTTTATATAAAATATAAATTTTAATATAAATTTTTTAAATTTTAATATATATTTTTTAAATTTTAAATAATAATAATATTAAAAAATTAATTAAATTCATATTAATTTATCTTATTTTTAAATTCAAACGGAACGTAAAAGATAGCGACTGGAGACATTATAAAAAGTTGAAACAACTATGGCTATGGGCTACTGTATCATTATTATCCAAGCTGCCACGCCCACTCCCCTTCACCAACGGGTACAAACCAGAGTGGAAAGGATAACCATGGGGTCCTTTCAAGTTTTGCTTTTCACGCACTCTCTCACTTCGTAACGTGCAGTGAATGTCTATATCCTCTTCCTAACCCCCCTTATCTTCATATCGCCATTAATATCCCCTTTCTCTCCCCACACAAACATCAAACAGCATCCATTCCCAATCTCCTTCAGCTTTTAAACCCTCAATTTCTATTACTTTAAAAAAAATAAAATTAAGGATTGAATTTTGTAACTGATCCCCATATCCCCACGAGGCAGGAACTCTGTGCAGCAAGCAAGAGACCAGATCCTTATTCCTTTATCAGTGTTCTTTGTATTCCTTCCTTGTAGTTCTTTCCCCTCCCCTTTAATTTCTCTCTTCCCTGCCTGGTTTGGCTTAGCTTTCCCTCTGTTTCTCATGCTTTACCAGTTGTTTAAAGTACAGCAGTTAGTTCTGTGATTGCCGTCGTTGTTCTTACTCTGCATCTCCATGGCGGACCAGGAGTTGAAGACGTGGCTCCACGGTGACCTCGACCTGACAATCATCGGGCCCGGCGCTTGCCGAACATGGACGTCGTGGTACAGCATCTCCGCCGCTGCATAACCGTCTGTGACACTATTAAAGTCCCGCAAAAAACCGCAAAAGATCTCGATGACAGTGGTGGTGACGGCCAAAAGATCTACCACCACCGCAAGATCATTACCAGCGACCCTTACGTCAAGGTGAAGGTTCCGCAAGCCACGTTGGCCCGCACGCGCGTCCTTAAGAACGCCCAGGACCCCCAGTGGAACGAGCATTTCCACATTCCAATTGCGCACCAAGTTGTCAACCTGGAGTTCGAGGTCAAGGATGACGATCTCTTCGGCGCGGAGACCATCGGCACCGTCAAGATCCCGGCTCAGGAGATCCAGTCCGGTAAGCTCATCTCCGGCTGGTTCCCTATAAAAGGTGCCTCCGGGAGTCCGCCGAAGCCGGACACTGCTCTCCACCTCGAGTTGCAGTTCACCCCGTCCGAGAAAAACCCGTTGTACCAACATGGCATCGCCGGCGATCCCGAACACAAGGGCGTGAGGCACACATACTTCCCTCTGAGGAAAGGATGCCAGGTGACGTTGTACCAAGACGCGCACATGCCGGTAAACTTGTTGCCGGAGATAGAATTGGAGAAAGGGAAGTTTTTCAAGCAAGAGTCATGCTGGGAGGATATTTGCCATGCTATCACGGAGGCTCACCATTTGATTTACATCGTTGGCTGGTCCATATACCACAAGGTGAAGCTGGTTCGGGAGCCGACCCGCTCGTTACCGCGCGGTGGGGATTTAACACTCGGTGAATTGCTCAAGTACAAGTCCGAAGAGGGCGTACGGGTTTTGTTGTTGGTTTGGGACGATAAGACCTCCCACGACAAGCTCTTCATACGAACGGTGCGTATGATGTCGTGCATTTCGTATTTGAACTCTGATAGGATTCCATCCTCTCCATTTTTTGGATAATTTTTCAGGCAGTGTTCTGAAAACGGCAGACAAGTGAAGTGTTCCATGAATTGTACAATTCATGGTAATGGGTTTCTATATTTAATGATATTAGTACAATTTGCGCATTTGTATTGAACCATTAATCCTCAAGAATCAAGATGATCACGAGGGCCATTGATGTTACCGTCAATCTTTTTGCATTGAAAACTCTAGGCAATTCTGGAGTTGTGATGTGAAATTGGCATTGATTGCAGCCAGGAGTGATGGGGACGCATGATGAAGAGACCAAGAAGTTCTTCAAGAATTCATCGGTCACGTGTGTGCTGTCTCCGCGCTACGCCAGCAGTAAGATGGGCATTATCAAGCAGCAGGCGAGCTTTATTTCATTATCTAGTAAAACTTTTCTGTTACTTTTTCTTATTTAAAAAAAAAAAATCCCATTTTTTTTCGGAGATTGTCTATTTTTTTTTTCTCTTTCATTGTGACTTACTGACTTTATCTTTTTTAATTATTTAATTTGTTTTGGTACTTGTCCATTTCAACATTTATTACTAGTCTCGTTGTCTGGCTTAGTCATAATTTTATTTGTATTGGTTATTGAATCCTTGTTTATCTAATAACTTCTCATAGAATGTATTCGTCAGGAAGTTAATCTGTTTAGGAAGTTCATCTATATACTACACATTCACCCTACTCCTATTCCATTGTACTTATGTGGCACTTCTCCAATTCTATAGTGCTTGTGTAGCACTACTCATCAGCCATCGCGTCATAACTTTTTCTTTTTAGGAAACGGAAAAAATTCAATGCTTGACAGGCGATATGATGTCAGTATGGCGAGATTAGATTAAGCGACAAGCATAGAGTATGTAGCATTTTCCCTTCTTTAGGTGAACATTTTTTTACACTTGTGTTGTGTTAGAGGTATCTCATTTTTTTACTAATAAAATTCATTAATACTCTACATTTTGGTATCTTTGATCTTTGTAATGCCATTGGCCTTCTTTTAATCTGAATGACTTGTTGAAATTGCTTATGTGATAGTTCTTTACAGGTTGTTGGAACCCTTTTTACACACCATCAGAAATGTGTCCTTGTTGACACACAAGCACACGGTAATAATCGTAAGATAACTGCATTTTTGGGAGGGATTGATCTCTGTGATGGTCGCTATGATACACCTGAGCACCGATTATTTCGTGATCTTGACACTATATTTCAGGATGACTTCCACAATCCTACTTTTGCTGTAAGTTTCTAGCAAACAGTCTGTTTATAGAACATAATAACCAATGTATTGCATCACGACATCATTTGAATGTAATCAAGGTTTTGTAGCATCTATTAGTCTTTGCACCTTGTTTTTTAATTAGCAAGTCAATTTCATTAAAAGCGCAAAGTAGTACAACACGGGGGTGTATAGAAGAGGGACACTTGACTTGGGGAGGAATGAAAACAAAATACATAAAATCTAGAACTAGAAGAACATATTAGATGACCACCAGATATAAACAGTTTTTAGCAATATGGATCTGACTCATCTAAGCTCATTGGTGCTCATCCGCTTTCTTCTTACAATCCTCAAAGTCTGAGCATTGTGCTCCTTCCACACCCACCACATTACGCCTAAGGGAACCAACCATCAAAACTTGATGTTGCATTGACATGCATTTTGTCTTCTTTAGCAACCCAACAACTACTTCTGTTTGGGCATCATCCACTCAACACCAGAAAGATGGAAGACTAAGGCCCCATATTCTTCTAGCTACATTACAGTGCGGCAGAAGGTGATCAATTGTCTCCCTATTCTTCTTGCAAATGTAGCTCCAGTTCATCACTAGGCTTATTCTGACCTCGAACTTCCTCTTTTTGGATGAAACCCACAAGATCTTTACTCATGAGTCATCACCTCCTCCCATCCTTATAGGGTACAAATGGTTAAAGAATGAAGAAAATGACTCCACTTCCCAATCTTGTGCTGATTGAGTCTTGTGATGATTCATTGTCTAATGTTGTTGGATAGCAGACCAGAATCTATTGTGGAGACATCTTTCCCTGACAAGTTTTGGACAAGTCAAGAAAACTACGTTCGAGGGCTGATCATAACACCAAACATCATGCTAGAATCTGATTTTAGCCCTATCACTACCTCGGATATGATGAAGTTAGAGAAAATATCTCACCCTTTTCTTATGTTTTTCTACAAACTCCATAAGGTCTGCCTTTATCATCAGAACACCACCTTCCCTACACATTGTTATACTTGACTTCGACTGCTGAATGGTGTACGCCTTCTAGTGGCAAAGCCCCACCATTTTCCTGGCATGGTGCAGTTGAATGCCATCAAGTTTAACTCCCAACCCTCGTGAGGAAACTGGAGTACAGATCTTTGGCCAGCTGACTAGATAAACTAATATCTGATTCAGTCCACAAGAGATCGTGCAGAATCTTGTGTACCTTCTAATACGATTGTATATTTTCCTTTTCATCACTTCTTTCAGGCAAGAGAAGGCATCTATAGTTTCTTTGTGACAGTTCTTGACATATAACGTTCTCTCCCCTCCCCCCCCTTGCCCCCCGTGGCTTCCTCTTATTTTTGGCAAGGTATTCTACCATATTGCTTCACTTGAGTCTGTCTTAATTCAGGGTAGAAATCATGTTGCTCTGGGATTCCCTCATGGTCCTATGAACATAGGCCTGGGGAATTCCTGGAATATACTACGTTGGACTTAGCATCTTCTTTGGAATGTGAGGCTTCTATCTTGTCTTGGTAGTTTCTGCAGGATTATGAAGGTATTAATTAGCTTCCTTAAAAGTTATATTCATATTTTTCTTCCAATTGACAGCACTGTGACATGGTCAACAATATATATCATAGCTGTGATTCTGTGGGTACAAGTTTTAGGTGAATAAAGTTTATGTAGATTAATTATTGACTCAGGTCCGTTCTAGTTCCAGTGCTGCTATTTCTCTATTATCTGTTGTCAACTATGTTTGTACTACATACCACTATGCAACTGAGAATCTTGTTTCTTATCATTCTTCAAAGTTTATCAAGTGTGAAATCGAATTTTCCTTGGTTTAATGATTGCTTAGGCTGCATTCTACAGTCTACTTGTGTATTTTATATGGATCACTTGCTCAACTGGCACAAGTGCTGTAACAATTCTTTCTTCTTTATGTCATTGTGCTTTCCCCCCCATATTTTCTGCGAATAGCCTGAAACTAAGGCTCCTAGGCAACCATGGCATGACCTGCACAGCAGAGTTGAAGGGCCTGCTGCATACGATGTTCTTATAAACTTTGAGCAGCGTTGGAGGAAGGCAACAAAATGGAAAGAGTTTGGACTACTAAAAAAGGTTGCCACCCATTGGCATGATGACGCCTTAATAAAAATTGAACGCATCTCTTGGATACTAAGTCCTGATGTACCTGCTTTAACGGATGGTACTACATCTATTCCGAAAGATGATCCTATCTTGTGTGTTTCCAGTGAACGTGATCCTGAATGCTGGCATGTTCAGGTTTGATTTGCATGTTTCTTTTTAGTAAAAGTTCCTTTTTTTTGTGGCCCATGGTGGGGTTGGAAGGGTGCTATGGCAGAAGGATGAAAAGTTACTTTTTCGATCCAATTTTTCCATTCAATATCAGTGCATTTATTTTGACTTTGCAGATTCTTCGGTCCATTGATTCAGGATCAGTGAAAGGTTTTCCCAAAACCAAAAAAGATGCTCTCAAGGCGCAGGATTTTGTATGATCTTTTTCTTCTTCTTGTTTTTTCCACTTTCATTCCCTTTCTTATTTATATGTTTCTACCTTGTTCACTTTATTTCGAAAATACAATTTGAATGGGTAAGATTTTCATCACCTCTTAGTTGTGACTGAGACCTATCCTTCCATTATATTCGTTGTATGTTATTCTATAGTTCCCTAATTTCAGATTAACCTTCTTCTACTGCAGAACCTTATTTGCTCCAAAAATTTGGTTATAGATAAAAGCATTCAAACAGGATACATCCAGGCAATCAGATCTGCTAAACATTTCATATATATTGAAAATCAATATTTTCTTGGATCATCGTATGCATGGCCATCATATGAAAATGCAGGTCAGGATTATAAACTTCTGTTACTTCTTGGTGTTTTATTTAGTTGTCTGTATAGTCTTGTTTCCATCCTTGGACCAAGATTCTCTTTTAGTGTGGAGTACTTACTATAAGACTGATGTTCTTGAGATCTCAGAATCCAAGCAGTTTATGTTGAAAAGTAGTTTCTATATTTATGTTCTCTAACTGTTTTCGTAGTGGACTAGTTTACACATTATCTATCTGTATCAAATGCTGCCACATGCTAATTCATCCACAAAAATTGATTAAGACTGTCAAGGTTTGACACTAGTCATTGCTACATTTGCACTTAACTTTCACCAATGCAAGGACAGGCTTGCTCATTCTCTCTATTCTTCCTTAAGATTATTTGTGGCTTTTGCATTCTGTGATTCTTATTTCCTGTTTGGATAAAAATCATGTCCCGAACACCAAATATCTTCCTCATTTGTTGAAAGAATATTTTCTCAAGTTTTTGATTTTCATTGTGTGAGCAGGAGCTGATAATCTAATCCCAATGGAGTTGGCATTAAAGATTGCAAGTAAAATTAGAGCAAATGAGAGATTTGCAGTGTATATCGTCATACCAATGTGGCCTGAGGGTGATCCAAAATCTTTGACCGTGCAAGAAATTCTCTTTTGGCAGGTAATTGTTTTATCTAATTTCTGAACTGTACACTGGAAATAATGCTACATGTTTTGAGACAGACAAGATAGTTACAGATGGTACGTTCTGACAATAAAAACCGAATTTTCCTTTGCACCGTTCAGCTGTTTCTCTAGCCCTTAAGAGTAGTCTCCCCTTACATTGCCACCGATCAATAGGCTGTATTCTTGGCAACCTGGTTCTGTCTGATTGCAATTTCCCAAGTTATTAGACTCACTTGTACAGGCTGCATGTTATCCTTTATTTTTCTTCTTGGTTTTAGTTTTTGATGTGAAGATGTTACATGCAAACTGCAAAGTACAAAAAGCATTCAATATAGATAATAACAACAGAAGCAATGCAATTTACGTCCTAGCTTTTGCACACTTGTTATTGCAGAACCAAACAATGCAAATGATGTACACTATAGTTGCAACGGAACTGAAAGCCATGGGGCGTGTGGACTCGCATCCTCGAGATTATCTCAATTTCTATTGCCTTGGTAATCGAGAAAACATTTCCGAGGAAAGGTCAAGTGATAATGGTGTTAAGGTAATAGTCCATGGGAATTCTATTTTTCTGTTGCTCTAAAGTGTCATGATTGTTGGAAGTAGTTGGTCTGTAATTTCTAATGCTAAGAAATTATTTTATTTCTGACATCCACTGCCTTCAGATACAATTCACAGTAATTATGCACTCAAATATAGTGTCCCTAAAATTTAAAGCCTTGACCTTTTTTCTCAAATCAACCACCGGTAAGATGAAATTTAATACTATGAGATAGTCTGGTACCATTGAAGACTGTGCTGTTGTTACGTTAGTAAGGTGTAACTCCTTGTGATTGGCTCAAGTATAAGGCTCAAACCTTGGGTGCAAACAATTTCTAGGGTCCATTCTAATCTGTGAGAAGCTGATGGTTTACCTGATTTTTATGATGGGGGCGTGCTGCACAGATCCAGGATTCAATTGGGTAAAAAGACATGTTGCATTTGCAGTCTCTGGGATTCCTTGCCATAAAAAAAGTTATTAAGGATAGTAGCAGCTCCTGTGAAACATCAATGTCTGTTTAAATTAGGGCCTGAAACAGAATATGAAATTCTATTCTCAGCTGAATGATGCCTGCATACATGTTCAATCTGTTGTCCTAAGGAATATATATCAAATAACTTCCATTGCTTGTTCTTTTATTTACATGTATCAATTATGGAATTCTTTTGTCTAAAAAGCACAGGAAAGGATGGACCTCTTTGGGTTTTCCGGTTGTCCAGGCCAACAGCCCTACAAATTCTTGAGCCAATCCTGCCTAGTTGCGTAGGGTCTGCAGTTATTTTGATTTTTTGTAGAGAACCTTAGCCCTTGGGACGTGTCTCTGCTAGTTTTTAAATGGGGCTTGCTCTATTTTATTACAGAAGACTAAATAATTTCAGAATTATCTGTTATTTTTGGTAGTATTTTGACAATAGAATGATCTTGTTGATCTCTAATTTTGACCGCTCCTAGCTATAGGAATTGTGCCCTTTTCTTTATTAGATAGGACGACACTTTATCTTGCCATATATCGCAAATTGCATGTAATAAAAAATCCTATTCAAAATTGTTTGTCATGTGATTTTCCTTTTTACACTTTTTCCTCAGATGTGTTATATTTAAATTTTGTATATTTTTTCTCTCTGTGATACAAATGGGTTTCACATAATTTTAAATTTTATGCATCCTGATATTTTGTGTTATTAACTTGTCATTGAAGTACAGTTATGTTTCATATCTTGCAAGAAAATCATTTTTATTTGTCCATAATTAAACTTTTCTCAGGTCTCGGATGCACAAAAGTCCAAGCGGTTTATGATTTATGTACATGCCAAGGGAATGATTGTTGATGATGAATACGTTATAGTGGGATCTGCAAATATTAACCAGAGATCCATGGCTGGTTCAAAGGACACAGAGTTAGCTATGGCTGCATATCAACCCCATCACACCTGGGCTGAAAGGAAGAAGCAGCCACGTGGTCAGGTCTGTAAAGTTTGCCTTGCTTGACATTTATTAATTTACTCCAAAGTTTTCATTTCAGCTTCTTTCTTGGGGCTTGGAGGGTGTTATGGAAACAATGAGACAGTTAAATGATGTGTTTCACATTAGATGTGTGTCTTCCTTTGGGTGGTTGGCAGCCAGTTTGGTGGGGCTGGTGAGAGTGAGGAAGAGTGATGATGGTGATAAATCTTTTCTAAGATTTTACCTGTGTTTTCACATTAGGTTTGTTGCTTAGGTCCTCTTAACAAATAACAAGAACTCCACCGTCCCTGTATTCAGAATATGGTTTAAGACTATGCACACATGCAGGTCTATGGATACAGAATGTCACTGTGGTCTGAGCATCTTGCCATGAAGGATACAATCTTCGAGGAGCCAGAGAGTTTGAAATGTGTGAAGACAGTGAATGAGATTGCTGAAGAAAACTGGAAAAGTTTTTCAAATCCAGAATTCACACAATTGCAAGGCCACCTTCTCCAGTATCCTATGGATGTAGATGCTAATGGAAAAGTTGGCCCCCTGCCCAGATATGAGAATTTCCCCGATGTAGGTGGACGAGTACTTGGATCTCATTCCACTAGACTTCCTGACACCCTAACGACATAATCACCCCCCATCATCATGTTCATCAGTGATTGTTAAGGTAGAATTGCTGCAACATGTTCCCCAGGATATTTATTGTTTATGTTAAATTGAAAGCATCACGATTTGTGCTGTGTGTGTGCCTCCTCGCTGTCTGTCATGCTGTCTAGATGCTGAATGCCACCACGAGAAGGTTGAAATGTTGTGAATATTTGTTGATGCACAAGTGCATGTTCTCTATCTTCTCACTTGGGGAGGACACTACGATCATAACTTGTTAGTCAGCATGTTTGGTTCTCTGGCTGTTTTATAAAATAGGGTTTATTTTATTTTATTTTTTTTATTTTATGAAATTTGTTATTGAATATGTCAATTACTATCTTGCACATTATGAATGTAAAAATAAAATTCTCTTAATGATTTTTTTTTTCAAAAAAAAAAATGCCTATTATCGTTTCCCAATCTGTCAAATTTTCTGTTCTTCCTACAAGCATGGATGTAATTTGTTTACATTACAAGAATATTTTTGTTTGATAAGGGATTATGGATATAGGGACTCTTGATCTTCAAACATTCTTCACGAGAGAAGGGGGCCAAATATAATCAGGCTGCAATATCATTTAACAAAAGAAAAATGATCTTGAATTGCTGACTGCTCTAAGATGGTTGAAAATGGTGTGGGTGGAAGATGTGGTAAAATCTGAAAGAATACCATACAGCATAGAAGGTTCGGTACTTGTAGTTCAATACGAGTAGTTTTGTATTTTCTTCTTAATGTAAAGCCATTAATACTAGTTTCAATGCTAAAACACTACAGGTGTTTATTTTTTCCTGATCTCATCGAATTATCTTCATTTTCTTCCTTCTTGATCTTATGTAATCTTTCGAATGTGTCAAGCCTGCACTGTAAAATGGATGAGACTCATTATCTACACTAAAAATGTGATGAATGTGGTCCACTGTCAACAGTACCACATCAAACTGGCTTCCCAAAATCATGGATGTCAGGATAACTCATTGTTGGAGAAAAATGCCTATCTGAGAAAACTAAAAGTCAGTAAAAAAAGAGATCCCAAAGTAGTACCATATGATGGTCAGAATATTTCTTGTGCTAAGGAAATAAAGCACAAACTCATCCCTACAAGGATTGAAACTGTGGACTCATTTGTGACAACTAGCAATGATGGGCTTTAGTTGGAACTGTTTTGAGTAATTGGAAATCTCTGTACAATTCGGAGCGTCACACTAGGCGAATACAAAGTCCCCACACTTTATTTTTCTTATTGAAATGAAGTGTAACATATGTAAGGTAGAAAGAATTAAACCAGTTGGGCTTTAATAGAGATTTATTGCGGAAAGCATATGATGGAGTGGAGGAGTAGCTTTTTGCTCGAAAAACCATTAGAGTTAGTATCTTGGAAAATACTAAGTATCCCGTTGGAGACTCTTGCTAGGATTTATTTATTTATTTTTAACTTCATGATTAATTAAATATTTTTTAATAATAATGTGAATCTTTTAAAAATGTTTAAAGATGTTAAAAAAAATCATGTAAAAGAAAAAAAAAAAACACTACAAATGCATTAGCGGGAGTTGGGAGCGGGAGCTCCTAGCGGGATGACTAGCAGCTCCCTAGTCCCTAGTATCTTATATTCAAAGGCACAAAATGTCACAACCAGTCAGGAAACATTGGCTCCTAACAGGCTTTTATGTTAATAGTTTGCAATGCTTCAAATTTAGTGCTAATCAGTGAGCTGAAAAATTATTATGAAAAATATATGAAGAAATAAAAGAAGTTTTGTCACAATGGTATTGTACAATATTCCAAGTTTAACATCCAATCAAAAGCCCCTTCAAATGCACTATAAAGTTGGAGCATCTTAGGAACAAATTACACCAATTTTCTTGTAAAAGTTAGAACATTTAAGAAAAACTAGGGTTGGGTGCAGTAGATAATAAAGCTGAATTCATATTATATATACATATATATATATATATATATAGATATATGTATGATAATCTTAAACATTAATCAAAGAAATTTATAGTTGTTCATGATCCAAAACTTAGCTTAAATATAAGCTAGTCTTAGATCACTTAAACAGAGCCGAACCAACATCACTGCACCCTCTTTCTGATTTCTGATCCCATATGGCTTTAAGTAATTTACAAAACACTCAATAAAATGAACAACTTTTTGAACAATATTAACAACTTCCTACGACTATGCTCCACAACAACATGACCATTTACTAATCATATAATACAACAAACATAATATACAATACATTTATCACATTTTTCTAGTAACGATTGTTACTCAAAAGGTTATGGTGTTGGGAGCTTATTTTTGAGATCGAGATTTCCTTCAATAATTTGACTTAATATTTTCTACCATTCGAAGAGAGATAAACAGAACAGTACGTGAACTCTACTGTACAAAATGTCAGTGGAGTCCACCCACATCTTGTATTTATCTGATTTCTTCTTCGAATTGTAGAAAATGTTTAAATTAGAAAATTGTTGTAAATGTGAAACCAATTTTTGTTGGTGCAAAGTCAGAGGTGTTGTCTCCCGCAGATAGAAGGTATTCTTGGCGATATGTTGAAACGAAGGCCGGAGGTTGGCAGTTTCTGATCACCATCTCCCCAAAGTGCATATGCTTTCTCTCCATGCGCAGCGGCATCACCAATCTCAAGGTCTTCCTCATTCATCCTAAGATTAACAATTTGACCAATCAATAGGCAGATTAAGCTTGTCACCACCGCGTTCCATACTGTGATAAACGCAGCTCCGGCAACCTGGAATCCCATTTGCTTGAGGCCGTCTTGGAATTCTGATCCGGATCTGTTGAAGATGGCGTATACTAAGCCGGGACCAATCCTGGTTTCTGCTCCGTACATCAGTTTCAAAAGGCGGGGTTTGGCGAAGATGCCAGAGAGAAGTCCCCCCAAGATACCGGCGACGGCATGCGTGTGGAATGTTGTGGGTCCCTCCATGTGAGGAGGAAGCCAACTCATACCCAACTTAACATATATGAGTATATGGTTTTTGGGTCAAAGTAGAAGAGAGAGACAGAGAGACGGAGAGAGCGAAAAGAAGAGAAAAGTAAAAACGAGGAGAGAAAGAAACTCTCGTCCAGTTTCAATCGAAAGCTCCGATTTAAGTCATTTGTGGTTCGATTGAGCTGAGATTTTGCAGGACCGTTCACAACTCAAGGCTCTACAATCTGAACGGTGGAGATCAGATTTTGAGCAGTATTTCTGGTGTTCGAGTTCGTGAACAGTAATGCATCTTGGTGCTCGAGATTTTAAAAAGTAACAATTCTTTGAAAGCTCCAATCTAAGTCTTATGTGGTCCGATTGAGCTGAAATTTTGTAGGAACGTTCACAACTCAAGGCTCTAAAATCTGAACGGTGGAGATCAGATTTTGAGCAATATTTCTGGTGCTCGAGTTCGTGAACAGTAATACGTTTTGGTGAGCTCTTTCCTAATCACATTGTTTGGTTGCAAAGAAAGTGTTTTTCTTGAAATCATTGTTGATTGTATGCCTCTAGTATTATCTAGAGAGAATATTTGTGTACTCAAACATTGTTGATAGTAGAAGTTTTAATTGGACTAGGTCCCGTGGTTTTTCCCTTTGCATTGAAGGGTTTTCCACGTGAAAATTGGTTTTCTGTGTGTGTGATTTTCTTTGTATTGTTATATACTCAATTACTTCCTAATAGGTTCACACAAAGTGGGAGATAATAATTCCGCTGTTTAGATTTATTTCCCAACAAAGTGGTATCAGAGCGGGGTTATAACCGCTTAGTACTTTGTGTTGAATAATGGAAGCCAATTTGAGTAGAATGGTTACTTTGAATGGTTCAAATTATCATATTTGGAAGGGAAAAATGGAAGACCTTTTATTTGTGAAGCAATTTCATTTACCGATGTTTGCTTCTGAGAAGCCGGAAAATAAATCTGATGAAGAATGGACTTTGCAACATCGACAAGTCTGTGGATACATCAGGCAGTGGGTAGATGATAATGTTTTGAACCATATTAGTGGAGAGACACATGCACGTACACTCTGGAATAAACTTGAACAGTTATATGCTCGTAAGACTGGAAATAATAAAATGTATTTGATCAAGCATTTGATGACTCTGAGATACCAAGATGGAACCCCGTTGACAGATCACTTGAATACATTCCAAGGAATAATTAATCAGTTGGCTGGAATGGGTATCAAGTTCGATGATGAAGTACAGAGATTGTGTTTGCTTGGTACATTGCCGGACTCTTGGGAGACATTTAGAATGTCATTATCTAACTCAGCCCCGGATGGTGTAATCAGTATGGATCTGGCGAAAAGCAGTGTTTTGAATGAAGAGATGAGAAGAAAATCACAGGGCTCTTCTTCACAATCAGATGTCTTGGTTACAGAAAAGAGAGGGAGGAGTAAAAGTAGAGGTTCGAAGAACAGAGATAAGGGCAGAAGCAAGTCAAACAAGTTTGCAAATGTTGAGTGCTACCATTGTGGCATGAAAGGGCATATAAAGAAATATTGCAGAAAGTTGAAGAGAGAATACAAAGAAAAGGGGAATGAGAAGAAGAACGACGATGAAAAGAAAGATGATCAAGTTGCTACCACTACTATTGGAGACTTTTTCATTGTTTATGATGATAATGATACTGTAAACATTACTTCTCATGAAACTAGCTGGGTGATTGATAGTGGTGCTTCCATCCATGCTACACCTCGAAAGGATTTCTTCACAAACTATGTGCCCAGTAACTTTGGCACAGTAAAGATGGGCAATGGTGGTTTGGCTAAAATTATTGGAAGTAGAGATGTATGCTTGGAAACGAATAACGGCACGGTTCTTGTTCTTAAAGATGTAAAGCATATTCCTGACATCCATTTGAATTTGATTTCTACAAGTAAACTTGATGATGAAGGATATTGTAACACCTTTTATAATGGGCAGTGGAAGCTTACAAAGGGTGCTATGGTTATTGCTCGAGGAAATAGGATATCAACCTTGTACATGCTACAAGCAAGGCTCTCCAGTAATATTGTTAATGTTATGAAGAATGAGGACACAGTACAATTGTGGCATAAGAGACTTGTCAACATGAGTAAGAAAGGCTTGATAATATTGGCTAAAAATAATCTTCTATCTGGGATGAAGAGTGCACCTTTGAAAAAGTGTACTCACTGTTTAGAAGGGAAGCAAAACAGAGTTTCCTTCAAAAGTTCTCCTTCTTCAAGAAAGTCAGGAATACTTGATCTTGTGCATTCAGATGTTTGTGGCCCTATGAAGACAAGAACACTTGGCGGCTCTTCGTATTTTGTGACTTTTATAGATGATCATTCAAGAAAGTCATGGGTCTATCTCCTGAAAAGAAAAGATCAAGTATTGGAAATATTTAAACAATTTCAGGCCTTGGTTGAGAGACAGACTGGAAAGAAACTGAAGTGCATCCGAACTGATAATGGAAGAGAGTATTCAGGCCCATTTGATGACTATTGCAGACAGCAAGGTATTCGACATCAAAAGACACCTCCAAAGACTCCTCAGTTGAATGGTTTAGCTGAGAGGATGAATAGAACACTGATTGAGAGGGTGAGATGTTTGCTTTCACAAGCACAATTGCCTGGATCTTTTTGGGGAGAGGCTTTGAGTACTGCTGTACATGTTCTCAATCTCACACCATATGTTCCTCTTCAGTTTGATGTACCAAACAGAATTTGGACTGGTAAGGATGTTACTTATGATCACTTACGTGTCTTTGGATGTAAAGCATTTGTGCATATTCCCAAAGATGAGAGATCTAAGCTCGATGTGAAGACCCGACAATACATCTTTCTAGGTTATGGTTTGGATGAGTTTGGATACAGATTGTATGATCCAGTTGATAAGAAACTAGTGAGAAGTCGAGATGTTGTGTTTATTGAAGATCAAACCATACAAGATATTCAGAAAATAGACAAAGCAATGCTTCGGTCCAATGATAGTTCAGTTAACTTGGATCCAGTGCCATTGACTGACTTGCCAGCACAAGTTGAAGATGCTATCCAAGATTACCAACAGAGTCCTAGTGATGCAGATACTTCATTTCAGAATGAGACCCCTGATCAGTTGCCAGAATCAGAGCTGCCATTAGATGTTCCACTTAGGAGGTCTATCAGAGACCGACATCCTTCCATTCAGTATCCTACAGATGAGTATGTGTTAATGACTGATGGGAGAGAGCCCGAATGTTATGCAGAAGCAATGGAAGATGAACATAAGGCAGAGTGGGTTGATGCCATGCAAGATGAGATGCAGTCATTACATGACAACCACACTTTTGAGTTGGTAAAGTTGCCTAAAGGCAAAAGAGCTTTGAAGAAAAAATGGGTTTATAGATTGAAGCAAGATGAACACACTTCCAAGCCACGATACAAAGCTAGACTTGTTGTTAAGGGATTCAGTCAACGAAAGGGTATCGAGTTTGATGAGATCTTCTCTCCAGTTGTGAAAATGTCATCCATCCGTTTGGTTCTTGGCTTAGCAGCTAGCCTAGACTTAGAAATTGAACAGATGGATGTGAAAACTGCCTTCCTACATGGTGATTTAGAGGAAGAGATTTATATGGAGCAGCCTGAGGGTTTCAGTGTGAATGGCAAAGAAGATTGTGTGTGTTGGTTAAAGAAAAGCCTATATGGTTTAAAACAGGCGCCCAGACAATAGTATAAGAAATTTGAGTCAGTTATGGAAGAGCAAGGCTACAAGAAGACCACCTCTGACCATTATGTATTTGTGCAGAAATTTTGTGATGATGACTTCATAATATTATTGCTTTATGTTGATGATATGTTGATTGTTGGCAGGAATTCTTCAAGGATTGAAAATCTAAAGAAGTAATTGAGTCAGTCCTTTGCTATGAAGGACTTGGGGCCAGCAAAGCAAATTCTTGGCATTCGAATTTACCGAGATAGAAAAGAGAAGAAATTACGGATGACACAGGAGCGATATATTGAAAAGGTGCTTGACAGATTCAATATGGATAAAACTAAGACGGTTAGCTCTCCTATTGCTACTCATTTTAAGTTAAGCACAAAGCAAAGCCCTTCCACAAATAAAGAGAAGGAAGATATGGAAAGAGTCCCATATGCCTCAACAGTGGGTAGTTTAATGTATGCAATGGTATGCACGAGGCCAGATATTGCTCATGCAGTTGGTGTAGTAAGTCGTTTTCTCTCAAATCCAGGTAAAGAGCATTGGAATGCTGTTAAATGGATTTTGAGATACCTCAGAGGAATTTCCACAGTATGTTTATGCTTTGGAAATGGTAAGCGTATGCTTGATGGGTTTACTGATGCTGATATGGCTGGCGACATTGATTCCAAAAAATCTACTTCAGGATATTTGATTACTTATTCAGGGGGAGCTGTGTCATGGCAATCCAAACTACAAAAATGTGTTGCCTTATCTATTATAGAGGCTGAGTATATTGCCATAACTGAAGCTAGCAAAGAGTTGCTATGGATGAAGAAGTTCCTAGAAGAACTGGGTCAGAAACAAGAGAAGTATACTCTCTACTGTGATAGTCAAAGGGCCATCCATTTTAGCAAGAACTCAACTTTTCACTCTAGGTCCAAACATATTGATGTGAGATATCACTGGATTCGTAATACTTTGGAGATGAAGTTGTTACAGATTGAGAAAATCCATACTGATGAAAATGGATCAGATATGATGACAAAACCACTGCCTATGCAAAAACTCGAAGTATGCAGAGTAAAAGCAGGATTGATGGAGCCTCCCACATAGTTGGGAGGGGGAGATTTGGTATCAGAATTATTATCTCCCACTTTGTGTGAACCTATTAGGAAGTAATTGAGTAGATAACAATACAAAGAGAATCACACACACAGAAAACCAATTTTTGCGTGGAAAACCCTTCAATGCAAAGGGAAAAACCACGGGACCTAGTCCAGTTAAAACTTCTACTATCAACAATGTTTGAGTACACAAATATTCTCTCTAGATAATACTAGAGGCATACAATCAACAATGATTCCAAGAAAAACACTTTCTTTGCAACCAAACAATGTGATTAGGAAAGAACTCACCAAAACGTATTACTGTTCACGAACTCGAGCACCAGAAATATTGCTCAAAATCTGATCTCCACCGTTCAGATTTTAGAGCCTTGAGTTGTGAACGTTCCTACAAAATTTCAGCTCAATCGGACCACAGAAGACTTAGATCGGAGCTTTCAAAGAATTGTTACTGTTTACAATCTCGAGCACCAAGATGCATTACTGTTCACGAACTCGAACACCAGAAATACTGCTCAAAATCTGATCTCCACCGTTCAGATTGTAGAGCCTTGAGTTGTGAACGTTCCTGCAAAATCTCAGCTCAATCGAACCACAGATGACTTAGATCAGAGGTTTCGATTGAAACTGGACGAGAGTTTCTTTCTCTCCTCGTTTTTGCTTTTCTCTTCTTTTCGCTCTCTCCGTCTCTCTGTCTCTCTCTTCTACTTTGACCGAAAAAACATATACTCATATATGTTAAGTTGGGTATGAGTTGGCTTCCTCCTCACATGGAGGACCCACAACAGTGAAAGACCCCCAATGTGTCATCAATGCTTTGGAAGAAGGCCGATTTCCGATGCAGAACCATCATGGTGTACCATGGAAGCGAACCAGACAGTATTCCCATAATTATTGCTGCCCAAGGACACACCACTCCTGTCCATTTTTATATATAATTAATGAAGGATCATAAATATTTTAGTTACAAAGTAATTATACAAAAGTAATTTTCTCAGTGAATATTTAAGAGCTAACCTGCTCCAGGAGTGATGCAAACGAGGCCCGTGATCATCCCCTGGATTGCACCAATTACAGAGCTTTTCTTGTAGAAGAACATGTCCAGAGAAACCCAGACCAAGAGGCTGGTGGAAGTGCAGACATGGGTGTTGACAAGAGCCAGAGATGCTATCGCGTTTACTGAAAAGGGAGCTCCACCATTGAAACCGGTCCACCCTATCCACAGAAACCCTGCACCAGCCAACATGTGTATTATGTTGTTTGGTGGGAAGTTTTGCCTGTCATGCGTGTGTCTAGGTCTCACCTACGCTCATCATATATAACAATCATGGAACGAGAACACGTGTTGTGAGTCATCCAACAAGATTCTTTTGAATCTAAAAATCAAATATTCTTTCTTAAAATTGTCGAATGTAAAGTTTTTTGTTCTTGTTTTTTGTCTCAATGCTTAAGGTTTCTTTCTATTTGGAAGTGTTGAAAAATGAATAACAAAGAGAAGCAAATTTAGACAACAATTTGGCAATATGGTGACACTTGTGTGAAAGTAATTTGTATTACAAGTTGGTGACGGATAGAGGAAATTAGCGACACTTGTGTGAAAGTAATTTGTATTACAAGTTGGTGACGGATAGAGGAGTGCCTTAATGGTGCACCAATAATCCTTATTTATAGGTCATGATACATCGATTGGCAAAATGCACAACCTTAATAAGTGATACAATCTTTTAACTAAATCAAAAGATTGTGTGTTTTGGCACTTTCTTAACCATCACCCTCTTGAGAATCATGATCAAGAAAAAATGGTATCATTCATTTTAAGGAGTACACCGTTTAGTAATCATATCCCTTAGAATTACAGAAAGCATGCATTATTGTATAAAAAAAAAAATTAAGTTTTCATGTGGATTACCCAGTAAGCAGCAGTGAAACCAGCAACCCCAGAAGAAAGATGAATAACAAAACCACCTGCATAGTCAATGATGTGTGGTTCAAGAAACCCACCACCCCAAATAGTGAAAGCTCCAATTGTGTAACACAAGGTAAGCCACAAAGGAACAAACATCATCCATGCGAAAAAGTTCATCCTCCCCAGCAGAGACCCAGCAAGCAATATGACAGTAATGGCAGCAAAACCAAATTGATATTACACATTGTTAGCCATTGGCATAAACCCATGTTTAGATTGGATTAAGAGAAAGTGCTGGGCCAGGGCGAAATCGGGCCATCCCACGATTGAGCAAAGCTTGGTGCCAAAGGACATGTGATATACCCACAAAACCCAGCAGATGAGAACTGCAGCAAACGCATAAAGCGCCATAAATGCAGAATTCACAGCCCATTTCTTCTTCACCATGCCGCCATAAAGAATAACCAGACCAGGAACGCTTTGCAAACACACCAAAGTTGCTGCTATTAGCTGCCAAGCATTGTCTCCTTTGTTGTTCCATGGTGGAGAAGACTGGTCAGGAAGTAATCCTAAAGGCAGAGCAGAACTATTAAAATTAATTAACTGGGAATTGTTATAATCCATTATTGAAGATTAGGAAAAAAGAGAAAGGAGAGGAAGAAGATTCTTATCTGGAAATTTTGGGCTAGCGTAGAGGGGACTACAATAAAAAGAAGAACAAGTTTTGGAGTTTTGCCCAAATGTTGGCTTTGGGATAATCTCCCAATGCAATTTCTGCAGCGATGATACTCAGATGTTTTTTGCTGGTTTTTGGTTGGTCCTGCAGATTCCCATCTAAAATAATAAAGGGAATAAAACTCTTACGCGATGCAACTGTGCCTGGAACTTGAGCATTCAAAATTCAAATTTTATCTAAAAAGATGTTGTATTTATCGTTAAAGAAATTGGCTTTTTCCCTTTTTTTTAATGTTATTTTTTGTGAATGTTGCTCAAATTATTTTACTTGTCCTTTAAACGTTAACGCATAAGAATCAAATTATTTTAAACGTTAGAGCCAGAGGAGAATCAGTTCCCCTGGATTGCACCAATCATAGGGCAGCCAGCTAGCGTTCTGAAAGTTACCTTTTTGGCACTGTATATTCAGAACCGGACAGGCACTTTCCTAAGAATCAGTTCTCCGAACACCCAACATGGACCTTCTATTGATCATTTCTTACGCTTCAATTGTCCAAAGAAAAACCGCATCCTTATACCGGCAAAATGGGGAAAAAACTGCCTACGGAGTGGGAGCCTGTGCTCCCCCCTCCCTTTCCTTCTCCCTCTCCCCTACCTCCTTCTTTCGGTTGTCTTGCGGGATGAGTTGTGTTATTTTTTCAGTTATTTTCGTTTTCAAGAATGGTGAAGTGAAGTTTGGTGCTCTCCAATGGTCAACGATAGACACGCGCCCTATTGGGGGTTTCATCCGACGGCAATCTGCAAACATTGGCGAAACGATTCGTCGAACGATGTAGCTCATGCTGTACACGTGCAGGTAACAGTATGAGCGTAAATCCCACGTGCCTCCACATCGCGCCATTTGTTGCCTCCACATGCGGCTTTTTCAGACTCAGCATCTTTGGTGGCACCATTACAGCCGCACCTTACTCTTTCGTCTTTAGCGTTGTGTGTTTTCGTTTTGTATTTTTTTATATTAGTAGTTTGTGTTAGGTAAATAAACAGGGAAGACTTTCTTTTATTTATCCCATTCTCTTTTGAGAAAAGTTAGGGTTCAACCGAACCTCCACTCTTATAGCTCCCGCCTTTTTTAGCGGCGGTGGGCAATACTGCCCATCCCCTCGAGACTAGAGGGAGCCGACGACCTTACTTCTGCGACGGCGAGCCTTGACGACCTCCGATGTGTCTCCAGCGGCCTTAAACCCGTTTCGGATCCGGTCCGGCTTCCTCCGGTCCCGATGGGGTAGGCGGTGTCGCTTACCGCCGGCAGGGCGTCGTCGGGGGCTGAGTGAGGCCAAATTTCCTTTAAAAATTCATTTTCATTTTATTTTATTATTTTATTTTTTATTATGTTTTCTTCATTTTATTATTTTATTGTGTTTTTTAAATTTTATTCTATTTTTTATATTTTTATTGTATTTTTTAATATTTTTATTGTATTTTTATATCAATTATAGGAATTTAGGAAGTGGGAAAGAATGAGCTGTAAAACGCTGGGGTGCAATCCGACCGCACCCTAACGTCTCCCTTCTTTTTTTAGAGGATGATAAATTTAATCTCCTCTCCTTCTTTAAAATATGATGGGTGAAAGTTGATATTTTTGAGTGTTACTATTAGACAAACTAAGATAAAAATCTCTAAATTTAAAGGGATAAATGTTAAGACGATGTTTGCCACAAAGTATTTTGTGCATGAGAGTATTTTAAATAGAAGTATAATTTGACTTATAATTTAAATTTTTTTTGAATTTATTAGGTCACGGATGTAACCTGGTATTATTGGAATGAATTGAAGTTTTTGCTATAAAAAAAAAACATGGACCTTATATTAATTTTTATTAGTAAATTCAATTTAAAAATAATATTAGTATAGGAAGTAAATATTTATTATCTCTTATACCACGTATTAATATATGATTTGTCATTTTTATTTTTTTATTTAAATATATACATATTAATATATAAAGATGTGTATTCAAATAAAAGTATAAGAATAATAAATCTAATATGTGTAATATTATAAAAATGATAAATAGCGGCTAGCGGGGAGATTAAACCCTTGTCCTTTTAAGTTGGGATCTCGTGGATGGCACCAAGTCCGTTTCACAAACCAGAATTACACTCTTTTAACGTTTTGGACAAAGATTTATATCATTACTCATAATTCACGATAATTTTTAGATCCTTATATTTTAATGATCTTCCTCTTGTGAACCAAAGTATGGTAAATTCATTAATGATTTTTTTAAATACTATAAACAAAATAAATATATAATAAATTAATTGTAATTAAAAAATTATTTGTAACAAAAATAGTCTTTTTTTCATTATAGTTAATTAATTATATATATCTATTTTTTTTAAAGTGAAAATTCGATTCTTCAACGCACTAAATTGCTCCAGCTTTTAAATTCACTTAAAATAAAAAAAGGGAGAACGGGTGAAGCTGACAAACTTAAAAAAACTAAACAAAAATTGTTAGAACAATTTAATTATTTAATACAATAAAATATGCGGCGACGTGGTTTTCATGTCGGGCATAACTAAGCTCATTCTCATGGTCTTAATCTTTCTATTTTTGTCCAAGAGTAATGATACAATTATCTCTTATTTATTATTATTTTATTATTTATAGTGTATTTATTTTTTAATTATTTTTTTAAGTATTTTTTTAACATTCTTAATCATTAAAAAAATTAAAAAATATATGATTTCATTAATAATCAATTTCTTAACTATTAAGTAAAAGAAATTAAAAAAAAAAATTAAAAATTAAAAAAAATAATAAAGTAGTGATAAATGAGATGTAACCCCATCATTATTTATTTTTATGCAAGCCTCGTGTAAATGTTTTATTAAAAATAATTATTTATATATATTTTCATAATAGGTTTACTCTTTTATCAAGAACGGCTTACACAGATTTTATATATTTAGAGTTTGTACAAGTTATTGCTCGTAAATTATTTAACCATATTAATCATCATTTAAAATATATAAATGTAAAATTAATATAAATTTTGTAGCTTAACCTTATTTTACTCATTAAATAGATCTCAACACAAGCTCGTTAATTGATCTATAAGTAATTGAAGTATGTTGAAAATAAATATGTATATTTATGATCAACAAATCAGTTTAAAAGAAGATTGTCTAGACAACCTTTTGATTGCTTATAAGATTCTTCACACAATGAGAACCAAGTTACATGGTAAGAAGGGTTACATGGCATTAAAATTAGATATGAGTAAGACGTATGATATAATAGATTGAGAATTTTTAAAAGCCATTTACTTTCCTCACAATTTTATTCTCAAACCAAAGTTTGGTTCTAGACCCTGTTACACATGGAGAAGCCTACATTCTACTATTCAATTAATCAAGAAGGGTATGACCTGGAGGGTGGGGAATGGGGAAAGTATTATGGTATGGAAGGACAAATGGTTGCCAAAAGCAGGTTTAGGTACTATACTAACTCCTGTGAGGGTGCTGCCAAAGAATTTAATGGTTGCCAGCTTGATTGACAATCAATTTAAGTGGTGGAATCAGATCTTTTGAAAGAGATATTCTGGGAAGATGAGGTTAAACAAATTTTGAAGATTCCTACCTCTCAAACTGGGGCAGCAGACAAAATGGTGTGGAAATATACTCAAAATGGGAAACTCTTGGTAGGCAGTGCATATCAATTATGCACTCAACTGCATGAACAAAACAAAGGAGAATCTTCAACTAAGGGATAGAGGAGTGAGCTGTGCAAACAAACCTGGCAACTGAAGACTACAAATCCAGTCAGAGTCTTTATGTGGAGAGCATGCAATGATGCTTTGCCTACTAAAATGAACTTATGCAAGAGAAACATCACCTATGACCCCTTATGTCTAGTATGCTTGCAAAAACCAAAAAGTCCAGGCCACATTTTATGGACTTGCCCTTTGGCTCAAGATGTTTGGCTACAAGGGAGCAAGCTCAGACAGAAATCTCAAGCAAATGAAGATGATTTTGGCAACATTTTCATGAATAATCTTCAAAGAGTTGGCATATCAGAAATGAACTTATTTGTAGAAATAGAAAAAGCTTTATGGAATAGAGGAAAAAAGTTGATTTTTGAAGGCTGATTTATGCACCCTACTATGTTATTCAACCAAGCTCTAGAATCATATCAGCTATATCAGAATGTATTGAGGAAGAATGTCCAGTCCACACAAAGTTTACACCAGCAAGACAAAAAAGTCTGGGAAGCTCCATCTCAAGGCTGGATTAAGATAAATTGGGACATAGCTATCAAAAGAGCAAGCAACATAATTGGAGTGGGAGTAGCTGCTAGAGACTCAGAGGGTCAAGTCCTTATAGTTTTGAGACAGCCATTGTGGTTTTGTAAACACCCAGAAATAGCAGAAGCTCAGGGCCTTGTGTCAACCGCAATTTTGTGTACAAAGTTTGGGTTGCCAAATGTAATATTTGAAGGGGACTCAAACCAGGTGGTGACGACAATGAGAACCCAAAGACAAAATCTAGGAAGGCTCAGCTGTTTAGTTGATGATGTCCACACAGTTTTGAAAGACACATACTGGGTTATCAAATAGGGTTTTTTATTTTTTATTTTTTATTTGCTAAAAGCTAGTAGCCACATGTCCAATAGTGGCCCCGTCCCAAATTTATTAATAATCCCCACTTATAGGGAAGAAAAACTTTGATTACAAGCCAGACATATGGGAGATTACAATTAAGCCCAATAAAATCCTCCCAAATAAAAACTAATAAAAACCAAAAACAAGAAAAATAAATAGACAAAAAAGTCTAAACAAGCCTATCAGAAGAACATCAAAATCTAAACAGGCCTAAATAATTAAAACAGTAAAATCTAAACAAGCCTAAATGAACCAAGACCAAACCCGAGAGAGCGATGGAAAACCAAACACTCTAAAGCAACACCTTCATTTACGAAAATAAGGAATACCCATCTTCTTAACACAGTTAATACCTTTTAGATGTCGAGGTAAACAAAGATGCCCTTCATGAATATCATTCTTTCCCATTTCTCCTTCTCTAGCTAGAAAATTAGCCGCACCGTTTCGTTCCCAATATTGATGGACCACCACAAAGTTCACTCCCTCAAGCTTCGCCTTTAAATCATCCCGAAAACTCCGAGGATACCATGAGGTGCATCTCACCAGTCTACAACAATACAAGAGTCACTCTCAATAATGACATTAAAAAAGTGAAACTGCTTACATAGATGAATGCCCTCCAAAATAGCCTTTAGCTCGGCCCTGTTGTTTGTCCAGTTCCCTAAGTGTGTTGAAAACGCTGCTTTAACCATGCCGTTATTATCACGTATAATTCCACCTCGTCCCGAATTACTCGGATTTCCTTGATAACTCCCATCACAATTAAGTTTCATCCAACCCATGGAGAGTTTGGACCAAGTTACTATTTTTCCAGCTTTCTCCCCAATATTTGGACCAACCTGGAATTCTTCTAGGATTTTAATGTCTTGCATGGATAATTTTCTGATAGATCTAAGATTACCAGCTAATAAATTCATCCAGAACCGAACATCTCTCCAAAGTTTCTCGGGAGTATCTTGCACGCCTTCCATTCTAGCCTTGCACATTCTTTTCCACAAGCACCAAGTAATGAGGCAAGCGATTAAACCAACTAACATACCTTTGATGGAGGATTTTTTTTGCATAATAAAACCAGATCATAGCTCTGGTTTTCCAAGGCAAATTCTTCGTAAACGATACTCCCATCACAGCACTTGCATGGGACCAAACAGCCAAGGCCACATCTCCTGAAGACAAAACGTGATCTATTGCTTCTGGGGCTTTCCATGCGCAGCAATCACAAGATGAAGCCAGGTTTATACCTTTGCTCTGCACTCTGTCATCCACGGCTAAATAGTTGGACCAAACTTTCCACAGACAAACTAAAATTCTTTTCGGCAACACATTATGCCAAAACCATTCATTATACAATGTATTTGGACTTTTGCTTCTCACCAGCTCCCACGCCGTGGCTGTAGAGAATCTACCATCAGGAAAAGGTTTCCAAATGAAAATGTCTTGTCCACTTTTTTCGGCCAGCACATTTTGTAACATATCCTCTATTATTTTCGCACCAACTAACTTCCTTAACTGATCAGAGTTCCAAGAATTATTAAGCCAATAGTCCTTAATGCACAATTTAGAGTTTAAAACAGCCTCAACTCTTATTGATAATGTGCCCGAAGCAAGCCATTTGTCAAACCAAAATGAAGCATTACCACCTCTCACCAGCACTTTAACATTCTCCATTACCTCTAGAAGACATGACATAACCGAATTCCAAAAACGGGAGTCATTAGACCTTACAAGGTATGAGGAAATATGCTTATTTCCAAAGTACTTTGCCCAAAAGAAACTCGGACAAAAAATTATTAGCAGTTAACAACTGCTAAGCAAATTTCATATGAAGAGATTTCTGTACATCTTTAAGATCTTTCAAGCCCATTCCCCTTTTGATATAGGCTTACGATTTTTCTCCCAAAATATCTAATGAAACTTTCTTTTACCATCCACCTCCCCCCATAGAAAATTGGCCAAGAGAGAGTTTATACGAGACACGGTAACTATGGGAATATTCATCACACATTAAGTGAATCGGCATGCTTAATAAAACGTGTCTCATTAAAGTTAATCTTCCTCCTTGCGAAAAAAGCTTCATTTTCCAACCTGCGATTTTCTTCCTCAATTTCTCAATAAGTGGCTGCATGATCTTGGACGTCAATCTTCCTGATACCAAAGGCGCCCCCAAATACGTAACAAGAAATTTGCCTTCCTTAAAATTCGTAAGTCTTAGCAAACCATGCTTACGAATTGAAGAAATATGCTTCGACATAAACAAAGTAGATTTATCTATACTAATAATTTGGCCCGAGAATGTGTAGAAGGTTTTTCATAGATCTCTTACCCCCATTCGCAAATATAAGAATATCATCTGCATAGAGTAAATGAGATACCAGAGGAGCACCAACTGGACGATGAAATTTTTCAATACACCCTAAATCAAATTTTTTTTGAGTAATATCATCAAAACTTTCTCCATAATAATGAATAACAATGCAGAAAGAGGATTCCTTGACACAGGCCCCGAGCATATTGAAAATAACTAATGAAAGTCCCATGCATCATAACAGAAAATCCTGGAGACTCCACACATTTCCGTATTAATTTGCAAAAACCATAAAAAAAAAATCTAAGGCCCTAAAGAACTCCATCAGGAACCCCCAATGCATCATGTCATAGGCCTTAGCCATGTCAAGTTTCACCATCACGGGTTATCAAACAGGTTAGCAGGGAGGCCAACAAAGTGGCTCACCTAGTGGCACAAGAAGCTGGGAACTTGAACTATGAATATATAGATGTTGACTGTGTTCCTCAATGTATAGAGTTTCAGGTTAGGGTGGAATGTGATAGATTAAATAGAGAAACTCTTGTAGTGGCTGAAGGCCACACGAATGTTTAATGAAACGAAGTTTGAAAAAAAAAAAAACGTTGTCTAGAACTATAATATTAGTGGCTCACGTATAGCTAATAGCTCATGAATCGTACTTTTGTTGCATGCTCATATTTACACTCTTGTCCTTCTTCACTTCACTTTGATGAGAACCTTTTTAGATGCTTTTGGTCTTTTCCATTGCCCGTGAATTTGTTTGATGCATAAATTTACAATTTTGTCATTTTTCACCTGGATGGGTATGTCCTTTTGTTTGGGTGCCATTTGATTGGATTTTTGGTCATTTCCATTGAACAATATATTTTACTTGATGGGCAGCACGCGACAGTCTGTTTTATAAGCAATTTGCATGATCTTGCTTGCTCACTTGTACTAATGATTTGTTTTACATGAAACAAGGCTATTGGATATGCTTTGTTTCCATCTTCATATAACTGGATTAAAAAAAGGAAAATTCTAAACTAAGCCCTTCTTGCGTACACCTTATCTTGGCATAACAAACCCCTATGCGGGTTCAAGAAATTAATTTTAAATAAACCCGGTTTTTTTTTTCATATTTTCTCACTGTTTTTTATTTTTGAGATGATTATTGGAAAACTCAACCCTCTCTTTATGTATCATTTGTCTGATTTAATGTTTATAACTTTCTTAGGGAAAAAAAAAACCCGCCCCACGCCTGGCGTTTTGATCCTTACATTTTGGGCTTTACTACTAAAATTTTTAATCTTCACACACCATATTTTATTACTTTTCTAATTTATTTTAGTTTATTCTTTTAAACTAATTAATTCTTCTATTCATTATTCATATATCAAATATTGGATAAAATACGAAAATTAAAAAAATATGATGTGTGGATGTTGTGTGAATAATAAGAAGTTGTGTAACTTTTTTCTTCCCCTTCTTGCTTATTATGTAAAACAGAATGAGCATATTTGTCGAAAAGAAAAGTGGTGTTTTGGACTAGTCTAGGGTGGGATTTGAAAATTAAGAGATTAAAATTCTAAAATACACCCAATTTTCCTCATGAACCAGGAATAATTACCATCAAATTACCATACAAAAAAAAAATGATGAGAAAAACGAAATGTTTTGGATCAGATTCATCACAAATTGAAACGGAAAAAAAAAACCTACTGGTTGTGGAGAGCATCTCGACGATTGGGTACTTTATGTTTGTTTTTCGAATCGGTTGTCAGTTCTGCCATTGAAATACTTTTAAACTAGGTCCTCATTGCTGCTGTTCTTAACTATTCTACTGCCATGGATGCTAACCTTCATGACTTTTGCTATATTCCAGGCCCATATATGCAACACCAAGACAATCAATAGTGCTAGCAGAGTAGTAGAAAACAAGAACCTTGCTGCTAGAAGCCACGTGTTGAAGTATGTAACTCATATTTGCTGTGTGCGATAGATAGAGTTCGTATAAATATATATGATGCAATTCTAATTTTTATATAGTAAAATTTTCGCTGCTCGCTCTTGTGAATGTATGCATATCGCTGAACCACATAAATCTCTATATTATTCCTCTTGCTTTCAATTTCGATTATTTTGTATATTTTTCGTAATTGTCGCACGATCACAATACCATAAAAAGACATTACCTAGAGAGATTGAAGACCCAGATGCATATATAAAAGTTATCAAAAAATGGCTTTTACTTCAACTCCATAGCTCAAAACACAGGTTCTACTTATTAAAAGGGAACCCCCTTAGTTTGATTGCTAAAATTTTGTTGACAAAACAAGCTAGCAGTGAGGGGTGGTAATATGTGATATATTGACCCGTTAACTCAACACGAATACGACATGATAATAATGAATCGTTAGAATTTAATCAGGTCAAATGATAAAATTGTTTAACAAGTTGATAACAAATCAACCCATTTTGATCCACTATAACTCATTATGATCGATTAATAAAGTTAAAATTAAAATTATATATTTATATCGAAAAGTAAATCGTTAGAATTTTAATTTTGATATTTTTATTGTTTGGATAGTAATTTTAGACTTATAGTTAATATTATAATTTTATAAATATTGTAATGTTAACATTTATATAAAATTATACTAAATTTAATCAGGTCAAATGAATTAATTTTGGTTTTATTTAATTCATTTATATAAATGGATTGAAATAAGTCGGATCATGTTGTGTTAACTTATTTCATAGTATTTACCAACAGGTTGACACGACACAAGTTCGGGTTGACTAATATAATATAGTATACATACATTAATATGATACGAACATGACTCGTTAACACGATTTGACATCCCTACTAGTAAACCCTTTCTCTCTCTCTCTCTCTCTTAATTTTTTTCCTTTTTTTTTTCTCTTTATTTTTAAATATGGAATTGCATTGCTACATCAGCTGGGATGCGCAAAGTGTGCTCATGAAACTCGCCCGTATCTACAACTACTTTTAAAAAAATAGTTCTTATTTTGAATTTCTGGCCCTCTCATGAGATCTTTAATCCAAGTTTAGATGTTATTTATTGAAAGAGAAATGATGTTTGCATCTTTAGTGTGTGCAAACCTCATGTGCTCCTTTTGAAAACAATGTATAAATCTAGGATCCACAGGAAAATATTATTTTTTTAAAAGAAATCTGCAAAACTTGCATATTCTAGCTAGGATTGTATCTAATATTACTATGATTAGGTTGTGTTTGGTAAATGAATATGAGAATACTTCATTACAATTCATTATTTATTCACAATTATTCACTATTTTTATTGCTATTTACATATTATTTAAGATCACCTTAGCATTTAAACATAGCCTTAAATTGTAATTACCCCGAGACTCAAATCCATAGCTTTTTGGGTAAATAATATGTGGTTGGTATAGCTGAGATTAATTAAAAAATGTTAGCTGTGTGATCAAGACCCAACATGAGAAAAATCATAATTGATAATGAATATAGAACCTAGCATAATGAAATGAAGGGTGTCAAATTATACAACGAGTTTTGTTTTAATTTGTAAGTTAATGGATGTGTACATGTTTCACACTACTTGCTGGCTAGGATATCCATTATATATATAGTCATGAAAACGTTCAAATTATTAATGTTTTTTAGGTTTATGTGAAGTGGGAAGCTTTCACATCAATAACAATACTGTGTTAAGTCTCTCAATATATAGACATATAAATAAAGTTTTTCTTACGTGAAGTGTCTATTTTTTAAATTGTTATTAGAAATTTAAAAATTAATATCATTTTCTATATATATATATATATATTAGTTTTTACTCCTTAAAAGATTATATTATTATTTTAAAATTGAGATCCAACGAATATTAACTCTAAAAAATATTTTCATTTTCTAATAGTAAATATATATATTGGTGTGTATAATGAATTGGAAGACGTGCCCGAGTTTGCATGTGAATTCACAATAATTACTAGTTAAATATAAAAGGGAAATACTACTCATACACATGAATATGCCCGATCGGCTAGCTAGGATTTAGGCTAGTATATTTTTTTATTTAATAATTAAGTTAGTGTTTTTTAATAATATTGTAGATTTTCAAAAATATATATATATATTTAAAAGTGTTAAATGCATAAAAAAAAGCAAAAAAGAAAAAAAGAAATAAAAAAAAGTAAAAAACACTGGGCATAATACCAATTAGGATCACTACCATACGTGGATGTAGAACTCACTACAAGATTTTCGATTTTTTGACACCAATTCTTTTGCTACAATTAACCATGGTGTGAAATAGAATATTTAGTGCTCAAAACCATCCGCCACAAAAAAATACCACTTGCCAAGGAATTTCGTGCAACAAGTGCTTGCTTGTGTTAAAAAAAGATTTATTGCGGCGAAACACGGTCGCCGCAAAAACCCGTGGCCCACGAAACACATTAAAATGCATCCTTTTGCTCTTTATTCCACGAGATTCTAATATCACCAATTCCCATTTAGGTTTTTCCCAACCCCAAACTCGAACCACACTTTCCCCTACCTCGATGATTCCGATCTCAAATCCCTAGCTTAACGCTGGTGACTGCCTCTCCGTCTGTTGGGTTCTTGTTGTCGTTGGCGAGATTCCAATCAGTTTAGCCTCTTTACGACGCCCTTTAGCTTTGGATTCCAGGTGAATGACGTTCTTTTCCTCCAAATTTCTTTTATTTTTTCGGTGATAAGTTCCCTCCAAAATGCTCAAGCCTATAAATTGATCTGTGTATCCCTTCCTCTCGCACTCATCCCCTCTTAATATATTTGCATATTGCACAATGTCTTTATTTGTGTATAGCATTTGTGAATATTTACATGTTTCGGTGTTTTCCAACTTCAACTTTGATGAAGACACATACACAACTTTCTATTTTATTCTACGTCCTACTACACATATACAACATGTTTCGATGTTTTCCAACTTCGATTTTGCATGTATACTCTCAGACTTAGTCTGTTGTGTGGCCAGATCGAGTTGTTCCGCTAGTTGATTGCCTTATAGATGTGTAATTTGTCTTATAACTGTGTAAGCTATATAACACTCTAGCTATGTAGAGCACATGTAATTTGTCTGGGGTTGTACCAGCCAGCTTGGTCCTCTACATGTATTTCATATAAATTGTGAGTTGCTCTTCCATTAAGCGGCATGGCAGTTGCTACATAATGCCTCTGGTGGGAAATAAAGGCCTCCAACAATAGCCCCCAATGTGTGTGTTTCTGAAATGGCAGCAACCCTGATTGAAATTTCTCTAATCGTAGCGACTTACTTATAAACAAAAAATAAAGTCATGGCAATTAGTAATTTCTATTTTATATTACTCTAATTCTAGCAACTTTGATTCATTTTTTTGGTTCTTTTTGAATTTTTAAAAAACCAGCTTCATCTACTTAGTACTAATTTGCTGGGCAGGCCAGTATATATTGATATTATAATGGAACTGATCATGATGACTAGTAATATTATACTAGCTAGTTTAATTTGTTTGTTATGTATAGTTTTGTGGTACTATGCATGTTTCAAAGACCTCTTTCTTAAAACTTGTAGTGCCAATCTCGAGTCCCACTTTTTGAAAGGGGTTGCATGCACAATGTTTGGACAAACAAATTTCTCAGCTCAGAATGCTACTAAATATCTCATTAAAATCTTTCTAAAACCAGTAGGTTGCCTCATTTAAGTTGAAGTAAACTCCAACAAGAGTCCAACACCAAATAATTGACAGAGGATAATAGTAAAACTTAAATGATGGATGTCCAAATCAGAGTATATAAGCCACTTTTTCTAGCATTTTAGTTGCTAATTCCCTTATTCTACATTAGTTATCACATTTTAAATGGAAAGAAAAAAGGCCTTGTTTTCTCTATAGAGACAATAACTAGGTAACATGAAAACAGGGCCAACTAGTTGTGATACTCGGTTCTTACCTTGAAGTTACCAACTGCTTTGATGTATGCATGACCTTGAGATAGCTCTCCAAAACTACTTGTCCAACTAGGATGATAAGGAGAAGAGCCACATCATTTCATTTTATGAAAAATTTTGGATTGCTAGTTACAGTATGTTTAAGGGTCGTACGGTGCGAATTCTCCATCCCTACCTCCTTCATTGCTACGGCTGCTTTAAGGTTGGCAACCTAAAAGGAAAGTAAACAATACAACTTTATTTTTCCCAAAGATGGCCAAATGCATTTAAGAGATGTGAGTCAAACTTGCTTAAATTGAAAAGCAAGACACAGAACACAAAGATAGAACTAATATATAGTCACAAGAAAGTTAAACTGGAAGAAAAACTAAACACCATATTTAAACTATTTGGTTGCCCAGGACAGAAATGGCCTAACTCGACTTTGTACCCTAATGTTCCATAATTAGACATAACACCCATGCAACATTTAGATCTTTATGGGAACAAAAATTATATAAATATTTTCTGTAGAGGTTAAAATAATCAAGATTTCACCTCAACGTACTCTTGCATTGATTGTATCTCAAGTAGTTCTCTTCAATAATTACATGATGTTCCAGGAACAACATGAGCTAGACCATAAAGGTGCTTACCTAATTAGAAGGATCTAGTGATATCAATCCTCCTTTTCCAACTACAAAGCAATAAAATATTTAAGGAAAATGTCTCTAAAATGATAAACTATTTTCGGTATTTATTGTGTAAGAATTGCATGCTTGCTTTTGTATTGGGAAGAATATGTTTCATTTCCTACAGTATGTCAACATCAAAGCCACTAATTATTACAGATAACAAGTTTGATTCAAGAAAGTTTGATGTCAGGAAAAACGCACCAGAACATCTATTTGTTGTTATTCTACCAGCTTGTGTTGTTTGAAAAGTTGACTTTTTCTTCTATGCTCATGGTCATACTGCCAATTGTAACATTCCTTGTCTTTAACTAGTGTTGTGGGTTCTTCTTCCATCTTAGTCATGGTAAAGATAAGTCATTAGTTTGTGCATACTATGTGTACCTATTTTACTTATGTAGGTGTACTAAACATCACTTACCAATAATGGCCTACATTCGTTGTGTAGTGCCTGTTAATGGCACTACAATTTAAAGTGACTTCGTCTTCTATGCTAGATGGATAAGGCCTTGATGCATATTAAAGATATATTGCAGTCAAGTGAATACACTGCTGGGATTAAACAGTTCTTGGATATGACAAAGGCTCATTCACTAGGTGTAAATTGCATACAGTATCCTTGTAAGAGATGCTGGAATAGAACTTTCCTAACACATTTTGTGGTTAAGGATAATTTGTTTATCACTGGGATTGATACATCTTATATGGAGTGGATATTCCATGGTGAGGAGGAAACTTTGAACTACCTTGAAGAATCAGAAGAGAAATATTCTACAGATGTCAACGAAACTGACTATATTGATGATGTTGATGAGTAGTTAGACGACGTTCCTGTAGGTTCATTTATGGATAATGCACCTAGAAGCTATCTTTCATAAACAAGCTGCTTTAATTAATGAGCCGTCAAATTGTCAAAAGTTCTCAAAGTTGTCTTTTATAGTCAAGCTGCTTCAATTAAGGCAATTGGAGGTTGGACTGTTAAGTCTTTTGATATGGTGATAAATCTCTTACAAGCTGCATTTCTTGATGCATTGTTGTCAGCATCATATATCGAGGCTAGGTGCATACAACGTGATTTGGGGTTCACTTACACAAAGATCCATGTATGCCCAAATGACTATGTCTTGTTCTGGAAGGAAAATGTTGGCATGAATGAGCGCCCAAAATGCAGTGCATCTAGGTAGGTTCTAAGTTCCACAAGCCATTGCAAGATTCCACAAAAAATCTTGAAATACCTTCCTTTGAAACCCCAACTTCAACGGTTGTTCATGTCAAAGAAGATAGTTGCTTCCATGCGCTGACATGTAGACAAGCGTGTTGACGATTCAAATACAATGAGACATCCTGTTGATTCACGGATTTGGAAAGAGTTTGACAGAAAACACGGTTGGTTTGCGATTGATCCACGGAATGTCAAACTTGGTCTAGCAAGCGATGGGTTTAACCCATTTAATAACATGAGCCGACCATACAACATTTGGTCAATTTTGCTTGTACCGTACAACTTGCCCTCTTGGGCTTGCATGAAAGATCTGTATATGGTGATGTCATTGCTAATTCTTGGACCTAAGGCTCCGAGAAATGACATTAACGTTTTCCTAGGACCACTAATTGATGAGCTTAAGTAGTTATTCATTGAGAGGATTCAAACGTATGACGCATACAGAAGAGACACCTTTCAACTGCATGCAGTGTTGCTCTGGACCATCAATGACTTCCCTGCATATACCAATCTCTCTAGGTGGAGTACAAAGGGCAAGATGGCTTGTCCAGTTTGTAACGCAAACACTGAATCTTTATGGCTTGTTCATGGGCATAAACATTATTATATGGATCATCGTTGATAGCTGTTGCTCGACCACTCCTGGAAGTGCAAAAAAGGTGCTTTCAATGGTGAGGAAGATCACCGCTAACAACCATAATGGGGAAAGGGTTTAGGCCTTCTTGATCAGTTAACCGAGGTCACAAGTGTGCAATTCGGTAAAGTAGTACATAAGAGGAAACGTACGCCTACTGAACTTAATTGGACAAAGAAAATATCTTCTTCGAGTTTCCTTATTGGATAGATTTGGGATTGACACATAATTTGGACGTCATGCATATAAAAAAAAATATATGTGATAATGTGTTGGGGACGTTGCTTGATATTGACGCTAAAAGTAAGGACACTACAAATACACGTCGGGATTTGGAGGACCTTGGTTTAAGGAAAGATTTGCATTTGCAGCACGATGATCATCATATGACGATGCGCCTTGGGTGTTATACGCTAAATCATACTGAGCGACGGACTTTTTTGTGGATGGTTGGGAGATGTGAAATTTCCTAATGATTTTGCCTTAAATATCTCCCGCTGTGTTAGTGGCAATGGCGGAAAAGCAATGGCGGAAAAGTAATGGGAATGAAGAGTCATGATTGTCACATTTTCATGCAATGATTGTTACTAGTTGTTATCCGTGGGTATTTATGGCTTGATGTCCGAGAAGCCTTAATGAAGTTAGACTCATTTTTTAAACATTTATATTCAAGAACTTTGGAAATTTCAAGATTAGAATTACTTCAAGCTGATATTCCCATCATTCTGTGTAAGCTTGAAATGATATTTTCACCTGCATTTTTTGACATCATGGTGCATTTGGCTATTCATCTAGTTGAGGAGGCCTCACTAGCTGGCCCTGTGTAGTACCAATGGATGTACCATTTCGAAAGATACCTAGGCAAGTTCAAGCGATACGTCCAAAATAGATTGCGGCCAAAATGGTCTAATGCTGAGGGATATGTTCATCTTTAGTGTCTTATATTTTGTTCTATGTATGTTGATGATATCGAGACCAAGTATAACCGAGAAGAGCGCAACATTTACATCCAGCGTGTAATTCCGCAAGAGAACTCATCTGTTTTCTCCTAAAAGATTCGTCCATTGGGGTCATCGATAGTTAATGAATTGCTTGGTGGCTTTTGGTGAAGACAGAGTGGTATGTACTTAATAATTGCACATAGATTGAGCACTACATCGAGTAAGCATGCCTAAGTATATTTATTTTTTGGGTAGCTTATTATAAATGCCTTTAGACCGTGGCAACACATAATTCGTAATACTTTTTTGGCTATGCAGTGAACACTATAGCAAGATACAATCACAAGGCACAACTAACCACGATCGTGTGCACAGAGCTCAATTTTCAGCATGGTTTCGCACGTGTGTAAGTCTAATCAAATTATTTTAGACTTAAAAACAGACCCCAATTTTGATAATCTTGTTAGTACCATTAGCTACAACAATGGGAGAATTTCTGATCCCTGTCTATTATTGTGTGAGGTTACATTGTAGAGCAACACGCAATGAGTCCACCTTAAGTAAGTGATGATATCTATGTATTATCATGTGGGCTAGATCCAACCGTCACATCTTACTCAAGATGTATCATGAATGGCATCCGGTTTCACACATTCGAGCTTAAAAGACGTAGCCGCATGCAAAACAACGACGTAGTTGTTCACAATAACGATCAAGGATTAGGTGTTGACTTCTACAGTGTGTTAGAGGACATAATAGAATTACGGTATATGGGATAATGTAATGTCTACTTGTTTAAATGTAAGTGATGGGATGTTACGGACACCAGAAGGGGGATAAGTATCAGAGAGCACTTCAGGAGTGTTAATACTGCTAGAGAATCCTACAAGGATAAGCGCTTTGCACTAACTTGTCAAGCGTTACAAGTTTTCTATGTAAAAGATCTGCGGTTGGGAGGAAGTTAGTATGCAGTACACAAGATAATGAATAGGAATGTTTATAATATTCTGCCAAAATACACAGATGTGGATGAGCAGGATGACGATGATCCTATGAATGACGTAGTCCATGATGATGATGAATAAGATGTTAGTAACTATGGGTCTATTAATAAAACTACTAGAGCTGATATCAATCCACTAGCCTACGTCGATGAAGAGCACGTGCCTATTAATCCATCAAACATGTCCCATGATTTTTCCCATACATTTTCGGTCAAGTAAGATTCATCTAGTGAGGATCATAGCAGTAGCGCGGAATTGAGTCTTGCAACAATAGATGATAGGGAGTCTGATTTTAGTGAAGCAATATGTTCTGAAGATGAGCATTTAGAGAACAATGATGGTAACTGAAACTAGTTTTGAGTGTTGTAATGTCTTATGATTTAAAAATATTAATAGGTTGGTGCAATTTTCACAATGATGTAGTGGAACTTAAAATTCATGTACTTTCATTACTCATGTGACGCTCCCAAATTCTCCTTAAAATAAACACGGGAATCGAGGCGTCGGGATGACGACAACATGGGTCACATATCCCAACGACAAGTGCCAAAGGTGTGTGCACACGTGACATACATAAAATAGAAGTCGCAGCGAATAATAAAATCATTATCTAAGTACCAGAATTTTTAGAAATATTTTACAAACCATTTTAATATAAACTCTCCAACAAGAGATTTAATACAGTCATCTGAAAGATAAATTAAACAAATACATGTTTTTAAAAGGGAAAAAATAATTTTCCGAGATAACAATTTTATAACAATAATACATCACCGGCGGAGTTGTCTCCTCAGGCTCTGCCTCTTCATAATCTGCATCCAAAAACTACGACGCCAAGATGGTATCGCAGGTAAGTACAACCCAACCAAACCAAAAGACAGAAATATACTCATGCAACAACACAACTCATGAACACGACTCCAAATGCATGAATCTCAAAAGAACATCTTTCTCAAAATAAATAAGATAAACACACGCCAAAATCCCATTTGGTCCACGATAAAATTTCAGTAAAATCATTCATCATTTATCAGTAAATAATATCCGCAAAACCAATCATACCGGGCGTTACGTATCGCTGTCCCCAATATGATATACACACACACCCGAAATTATAATGGGCGTTACGTATCGCCGTCCCCATTATGATTCACACACACTCATTTCATAGTGGGCGTTATGTATCGCCGTCCCCGATATGAAATACACACCCAATGACCATAACGGGCATTACGTATCGCCGTCCCCGTTATGTCATCCACACACTGCCAATCATAATGGGCGTTACGTATCGCCGTCCCCATTATGACTGACACACACAATGACCATAACGGGCGTTAAGTATCGTCGTCCCCATTATGTCATCCACACACTATCAATCATAATGGGCGTTACGTATCGCCGTCTCCATTATGACTGACACACACACAATGACCATAATGGGCGTTACGTATCGCTGTCTTCGTTATGACTCAGTCAAAAACCATTAAAATCCATAAATCCAATAACCACTTCTCATATTAAAATCCAAACATCAAATCTCACATCAAAATCTCAAATATCAATATACACATAAACAAGTGTTCAATTACACAACGCATACCACCATGAACAAATATCTAACATTTAATAAATTCCAACAATAATCAAACACAATAACTGTTGATGCCAAAAATATATTTAAATCTTAAAGCTCGTTTGGAAAGTACTTACAGTGGTTAAAACGCAATTCCTTTGAACAAACGCCAATCCGCAGCGTTCGTAGCAGTTACCGATACGTTAGGCTAAAATGTTCGGTTTGACACCAAAATTTAGGGAGATACTCTTTGGAAGGTGGGGAATCTCATGGAGGTGGTGGTGTGGCGGTACAACCATCGGAAGGTGGCGGATCGGGCTCTAAAAGAGTGGAAACCCATTTTCGAGTTTGAGGTTGTACCGGGAAGGTGGGGCCGCGGTTGGGGAAGCTGAACTAGGGGGGTGATCGGCTGAGGTGGGGGAACATTTTGGTAGTGGAGGTGAGGCTCACGGTGGCGGCAAGCGGCGGCAGGGTTGCTTAACTCGTTAAAACCCATTTCGTGGCTTGATCGTGTGGGAGGAGTGGGTTGGGGGGGGTACCAGCGGTGGGTTAGATAGCTGGGAGGCCGGTGATGAAATGGTGAAGAGATGGTGGCCGGTGATGACCGGTGGTGGCTGGAAAACACATGAATGAGTATTATGATACCCATTCGGGTTTCAGCCCATGAAGGGGAGGTGGGAGGAGGTCTGGGGGTGAGATCACTGGGGTAGGCCGGTCGGCAGGTGGCAGTCCTAGTGGTGGGGGCGGTGAGGACAGGCGGCCGGTGTAGGGTGGTGGCTGGGCTGGTTAAGGGCCGAACGGAAACAGAGAGGGGGGGGGGGAGGGAAGACGTTGGTCGCACGGGTTGGGGGGGGGGAATGCAGGGGAAAAAGGAAAGAAAAAGAAAAAGAAAAAGAAAAAGAAATAAACGAGATCTAGTCCCCACAACTCGGTTCACAGTGTTGATCCAATAAAAGAATTCCAAAACAGAGAGCTGAATAAATTAATTTAAATGCAGAAACTACTTAAAATAAAATAATAAATAAAAACACATCAAATAAATTCACATAATAAAATAAAGGAAATGAAATTCTAATCTTTAAAATAATTATCTCATATTTAAATTAATATGAAAAAATAACGTAACTCAACATTAACTAATTAATAGCTCAAATAAATATCTTAAACAAATAAAGCATAACTAATAATATTATTAAAATAAATTAAAATAATTAACACAAAAAATAAAATAATGTGTAAAAATACACGTAAATCTGGAATCTCACAACTCACAAGGTTTCGGATATGCAAGTGTGTCAAAAAAAATATATTATGAGGCTTTGTATGTTCTCAAGAACTCTTTGTAGGCAGGCTAAAGACATGCTTTACTTAAATATAGCTGCCCACATAGGAGAATTTTTTTTAAAATAGTTATGTACAATTTGTAGCTCATTTTCATAGTTGTATGAAATAATACGTGGAACCAATATTGCAGAAGTACAATTATCCTAACACGTCCCTTCTGTTTGTTTTGCAGATAGCATGACAAAGTAGTGAACAACAGCAAAATGATAACTATAACCTACATTTGTCATGACCTGACATAAGCCAACGTCACCCTCCCATTACTTGATAAAATTAAATGAAGTTTGTAGGGCCTATTAAGTAGCTTATTATAAGGAAGGGAATTAAGGTGACTACGATACATTATAGAGTGCACCATATGCTAGTTAGAAAATAGACTCCACAAATTAAAAAAAAAAACATATAACTATATTTTCTTGAGTTTATATTGGGAGTTTCTGATTCCATCTTATAGGATGTGTTGATTACAACATTCAAGCATATAGAAATTGGTAATTATGTTAGTCCTTGTCATGCTAAAAAGTAAATGAATGTCACATTTATTTCCAGCATTCCAGCATATATATATAGGGTGACCAAGATGGCCAAATATAGGAATGTTTTCATCCAGCTAATCCTGTGTTGCCATGATATGCATGTTAACTTGTATATAAACACATTGCATATGTGCCAAGTGTAGGGTAAGGCTTTATTAGAATGTCATGGCAACTATCAGCCCTTATGTATGAGGATGCATTGAGGGGACAAAGCTTTCTTAATCAACAAATTTGAGTAAAAAATACATCAACACCATACAACATGCATCTCATCTATTGAGGAAAAGAAAGGACATTGTTAGTGATGTTGTTGCCTTTTGCAATAATTCACTCCCCTGCAAATTCAATTTGGGAATAAATAGCAGCTACTTTGTATGGAAAACATTTCCTGATGCATTACAGGAATATGGTTCAGTAATGAGGAAATGTACTTGCTCATTTCCTGACTGTCCATTGTAATCATGCATAAGAAAAAATTGAACTTGCTTAATTAGTTGTGAACCATGATCATTTGCAAAACATAAACAACAAGATTTGGTTAATTTTAATGACAGTAAGGCCAATTTACAATGTGATGGATATACCTCGGTTGAGTATACCTAATTAATATGCCTAATTAGAACTCATATAGGTATTTATAAAGCCTTGGTAAAGAATTATATTATCTATTTCATGAAATTAGTTTTAGCATATCCTGGATCTCACATTATCCAATCTAGCACAAAAACAAATTATGAAAAAAACTAAATCACCTTACATAAATAGAGTACATTTTTTAATGTTTTACAGGATCCACCAAATTTTATAAAGTGTCAATTTGAAAATCATACCTAAACTAAAAGCCACTATGAATAGATAAGTGCATAAAAACCCTTATGATATAGCATATAACAGCATAAATAGAGTATAATTATATAAATATATATATATATATATATATATAAATATAAATATAGTACACTTATATTTAATGGTTATATAACCATTCACACTTACTAGCCGAATTATATGTAATGACCATAATTAATAATATATATTGAATTGGATATATAAAAGTATGATTATATTTAATGGATATGTATTTCCAAAAAAAGTATATATATATATATACATATTTCTGTAATGGATATTTAAATATATAAGGGACCCGGGTATTGGGATGATATTTCTGAGCTCTGTAGCTGTCGAATCCAGCTTATGCCTCCCAAAAGATCTTTTGGTACACTGAGAGTTTTGCTAATCAGTATTTAGAGGACATATGTCCAATCAGTCTAGATAAAGAGCTGTTGGGAGGGAACATTTTTAGCAGAGAGCGATATGCGTCTTATCTGATGGGGTAGGTGAAAAGCAGCAAATCTTTGTACAAGTTCAGAAGTGTTCACTCAGCCAGGAATCATCCCACGCTATTCCTGGCTCTGGAAAAGTCCGAAGTCTAGCTGATATTTATCTCTACACTCAAAAGTTGTTCATTTTCTGCACATTCCTCTACTAAAAGGTGAGCATACATTTTTTAATCTCCCACTTGAAACTCGGCATTTAAGTACAGCACTATAAGTATACATCCACTGACTTCATCTTCTAGGGTTTGGTTAAATTGAAAAGCCCAAACGATGTAAAAATACTTGAGTTTTGTTTGCTGTAAAAATATAAATGTTTTGTTTTTTTTTTTTTGTTCATTAAACCAAATGTGTTCATCTCTGGAACAACTACATCAATTTAAAATTGTAATTTATAAGTTTAGTTGTGTAAGCCACATATATTTTCCTTCTTGTTGCAAATTCATGACCTTTCAACATATATTAATATATTATTCCAGTAGCACATTTAGGTAGAAATATAAAATTCCTTCTGTTTGGATGTCATTGTTTAGGTTTGTTTTGGCTCAATTTTTAGAATATCCTAAGTAGAGACACTATGCAACATGCATCTCACATTATTTAGCAACTTTGCGTGGCTATATATGATTTGTAATATCCCCACCAAGTGTCAAACCAACCAGATTTGATGTTACTATTGTGGGTTAATAATTCCTGATGTCTAATAGTACTTAGTGGAGGCAAAGGCTTTTGTCTGTAATTTTAGTCAGACCTAGGTTTTGTGTCTAGTCATCCATTGGTTACCAGTTCTATTTTATTGTAAGTGCTGCCCCAAAAAGTAATGACAGTGGTGGACTGCAACCCTTATAATACAACAGCCCCTTCTTGAATCTACCTGATGACTATATTTTATATTAGCAAACAAGCTTAAAGAAAAAGAAATAGCCCCTTCTTGTAATGACTGTGATGGTATATTATGAGTAATAACCCTATACCCACTAACATCATATTGGCTCAATAGTGTTATTAAAGAAAAAAAAATACATTCACCTCATTGAATAGGGCAGTAGCATAATACTAGCTGAATTCAGTTAAGACAATTATGCCTTATTATACCAACTTGTTAAATAGCATACTCTCTCTGCTGTCTAAGACATCTATTCAATTAATTGTATCTGTAGAATATGAGAGTTAATGACTCGCAAAAGAGAGAGGATAAGACGGCATGCATGTGCACGCCTAAGATCAGACAATCCCACAGAGGATCAGGAGGCTGCATTGTCACCACCAAAGGGCCTAACAGATGAAGTGGAGCCCCAACCCCAACTTGATAACTCTACTCAGCTTCATCCAATGGTGGGGTCGGAATTGGAGGTTAATGCTGAACAACCCGTAGTTGCTGGACAAGAAGAACCAGAAACAGATTAGAGACTACTACACATCCGATTTAGACTCTTTGAATTAGTTAATTACTAGTCAAAGTTTAAACCTGATTAATAATATCTTTTGCATGATAGTTGCACCCACCAAAACATGAGGGAGAGGACCAGCGAATGGAAAGATTTTTGAGCGGTTAAGAAAGATCAATAAATTCACATAATTATTAAATAAAAACAAAACGGGAAAAAAAGATCTAATAAACAAATAAGTAAAAGCCAGCCGTTTAAAAAAAAAAAGTCCACCTCTCTTAATAAACATAAAGCCACCAAAACTTTTATTAAATAAAAGAAGGAGATTGAATTAAAATAAGAATAGCAAATAAAATCACAAATAAAACTTTGAAATTCTCTACAAAACCCAACTCTTAAAATATTTATTGTAGAAATCTCCAGAACTCAAAACCTTTAAAAGAAACAAACCATAATAAAATAAAAAAAATTAATTAATTAATAAATAAATACTAACAAGTCGCCAAACAAATCCACTTGCCAAAATAAATAAATAAACTCTCAAAATAAACAACGGAAATGTGAAAAGATATTAAATTTAAATTTATCTCAAAGCATATACCTAAAAAGAAAGCATGACAGCGATTCATTTTAAATTTTTGTCTAAATAAAATTTTTCAAACATTCAGAAATATTTAAAATACAAGAGCCATAATTAAAATAAAAAGATAATAAACAAAAATTTAGAACTATCTTGTAAGAAACCTATGAACTAAAATTAAAATCAAATTCTAATGATAATTGAATAAAAGTTTAAGAAAACAAAATAACCCACAGCAAAAGAATTAAACTTTAAAATAAGGAATTCCATAACACAATTATTTAAAATAACAGATTCAATAAAAAGATTGATTTAAAATAATAATATAATCCGAAATATCCAAATTCCAATTTAAACAAAAACAAAGGCATATATATAAAATAAATAAATAAGTAAATAAATACTCGACAACTTAACCAAATAAAATCAACTAACTAAAATCTTAACTACTACCCAATTACCATATTGAATAAATATTAAAATAAAATAAAACAAAGCAAACCAATCAATTAGAGCTAAGTTAATTATGAAAATAAATAAACAACATGCACATTAAAATAAAAAGCACAACATCACAAAATAAATATCGATAATCTTACCATATAAATTAGTAGGAAAAACTTAGAGGACAAATAGAATAATAGAATAAAATAAAATAACCAAATCATAAAACAAATAAATTTTTAAAACTACAAACTTTTCTGGTACTGTCCCTAGGTAATGTGCGGATTTACTCCAGAGTCGAACTGCTCTGATACTACCTGTGACGCCCCCAAATTCCCTTTAAAATAACACGGGAATCGAGGCGTCAGGATAATGACAACACGGGTCATACAACCCAACGACAAGTGTCAAATGTGTGTGCACACGTAACATACATAAAATAAAGGTTGCAGCGGATAATAAAATCATTATCTAAGTACCAGAATTTTTAGAAATATTTTATAAACCATTTTAATATAAATTCTCCAAAAACAGGAGATTTAATACAGTCATCCGAAATACAAATTAAACAAATACATATTTATAAAAAGGAGGAAAATAAATTTCTCGAGATAACAATTAATAATAATAACACATCAACGGCGGAGCCGTCTCCTCAGGCTCAGTCTCTTCAAAGTCTGCATCCAAAAACTACAACGCCAAAAATGACATCACAGGTAAGTATAACCCAAACAAACCCAACATAATAAATACATTAATGTCACAACAACAACCATGAACAAATTACAATACGCATGGGGCTTAAAATCATCTTCCTCAAAATCAATGAAATAACCACACATGCCAAAATCCCATTTGGCCCAAAATAAAACTCCAGTAAAATCACCCATTATTTTCCCATAAAATGATGACCATAAATCCATTAAAACCACAACCATTTTTCCAGAAAATGGTCCGCGTAAAACCAATAAACACAACCCGCCACTTTCCCAGAAAATGGCCTAAACATCCATTTTATTAACCGTATGCACCATGATCTCCCCTAGGGACCATCCGCATACCCTGATTTTCATCATCACACCGAAGGTAATGACCCCGCATGTGACTTCGGAACGGGCGATGCCTAGCTAACCGCGCCCAGCACGTACCATGACTAGGCATCCCCTAGCTCCCGCCAGCAGAGGAGCCACGGAGTCGGCACGAGAGCGTTACCATCCCGTCCGATCCCGTCGTCGCCCGACCCAGGGGGCATCACTCAGTATATTTTGCTCCCGAGTGCCAGAGGAGCTCCACCAAGATAATGCCCCATCCCGGCTTAGGGTCGTGATACACACGCAGCCGAAACCATAAACACAATGAAAACCCAATTTTCATTTCCAACACATAAATATGTGCGTAAATACACAATGCAAATGACCATGCACCAAATAACCAACAACTCATAATTACAACAATAACCAACTACAATATTTGTTGATGCCAAAAATATATTTAAATTTTAAAATTTATTTGGAAAATACTTATAGCGGTAAGAACGCAAATCCTTGAATAAACGTCAATCCGCAACATTCGTAGCAGTCACCGATACGTTAGGCTAAAATGCTCGGTTTGACACCAAAATTTAGGAAGATACTCTTTGGAAGGTGGGGAATCTCATGGAGGTGGTGGTGTGGTGGCACAACCACCGGAAGGTGGCGGATTGGGGTCAAAATGGGTGAAAACCCATTTTCGAGTTTGGAGTTGTACTGGGAAGGTGGGGCCGCGGTTGGGGAAACTGAGCTAGGGGAATGACCGGCTCGACGAGGGGAGCCTTTTGGTGGTGGTGGTGAGGCTTACGGTGGCCGGATGGCGGCGCGGCGAATAACAACCCGTTTTAGGACCCATTTCGGGTGGAGGGGTAACCGGCGGAGATGGATGCCTACCGACGGTGGGTTATGCTTGTCGGAGGGTGGGGAGTCTAGTGGTGGTGGTCGGAGGCCAAGGGGTGGCCAGCGGTGGCCGGAAAATGCAAGAGAAGTGAAAATACCCATTCCAGATTTGGGGCCGTGTAGGGGCGGTGGGGTGGCCGGAGGTGACACCACCGTTGCCGATGGACTCACTGGCGTGAGGGGAAGGCTGTGGGCAGGGCGGTGTCGCCGGTGGGTGGCCGATGACGACCTTGGGTGGAGATGAGAGAACCGGCGAAAGGGAGAGGAGAACAGGGCTCGCGGTCTGGGCCGAACCCGTGAGGAAGAAAAGGAAAGAAAAAGAAGAAAAAGAAAATAAAAGAAAAGGAAAAAGAGAAAAAGAAAAAGACTAACGAAAAAAAAAAAAACGCAATAAATTAAATAAAAGCCGACTTGAAATACTATAATTTCAATATCAATAAAATAAGATATTTAAAGCCCACCAATAAAAATAAATTAAACCCAAGCGCAATATTAAAAATAAAACAATAATTAATATAACGAAAGCAGATTAAATAAACTCACATAATAAAATAAAAGAATTAAATTCCAATCATTAAAATAATTATCTCACATTAAAATTAATAAAGAAACAACGTAACCCAACATTTAATTATAAAAACAACATAAAACCAACGCTTACTAACGAATAGGTCAAATAAATATTTTAAACAAATAAAACACAACTAATAATATTATTAAAATAAATTAAAATAATTAATACCGAGAATAAATTAACGTGTAAAAATACACGTAAATCAGGGATCTCACATATGCCTTGCATGAAGAGGCGCTATCTGGTGGGGTGGTCCTTGTGGAGAAGCCAACATGGGAGTGACTATGTAAATGTTGGTCAAACGGACCTTTCAAGGTATTTGTTTAAAGCTGTAACGATTTTTTGAAAGTAGACCATAAAATCAGGGAACATGCATGGCCGCTAGTTTGTTTACTTGTATGTTACATTTAGCAATTTATGACATTATTTAAACATTGTTTCAAGATCAATCTCATAGGAATGCAAATAATAGAAAAAAAATAGGTGGTCAAACACACGGAAGGAAGGAAGTCATTTGTGCGGGTAATGACAGAGAATGATTGTTTTGTTAAACTTGTGGGTACATAGTATATGCCTGCTTATTATGGCTAAATATGTTCAGCACCTTCTTTATAAAATTTCTGTTGTTTGTTGCAAGGGTGAGGAAGTGGAAAATACGATAACATTTTATAAGAGAACACATTTTTCTGAAAAAAGGGAAAATTCATAAATGCATCAGTAGAACACAATTATGTGAATATGTCAGTCTTTGATTTTATATCCATTCTAGAGTGCTTTTTACTTGAGTAATAAGTTACTGAAAGCACAGTATATTGAACATTCTTAGTACTAAATTGTTTGTTTTTTCAAAACCTAATGCTAGAGAGGGTGAATGAGGGGAAAACCCCAAAGGACGTTAATGAGGCTAGCTTGGTAACTTTCAAGGAGACACTAGGTTTCAAATCCGATTACACACAGGGTGTGACGCCCCCAACTTACGTCTGTGATTAACGTAAATTAAGGTGTCTGGATGAGCAACACTTGGCCACTCACCCTCGTACTTAACAAGAATAAAAAGCATAAATCACTTAATTCGCAGCGGTCAGGTTTTAGATATAAAACTTTCTAAAGATCACATGGAAATATATATACAACATTCATTAAAACTTAACATTGTACTTTTTACATATACAAGACCCAAACTGTAGTAAAATATTTTACATTCATCCAAAATAACTTTCCTTCACCTCACTCTTTTTCCCTCTTAACCTCGGGGTATTCTCTCCCATAGCGAAACCTATCCATACTAATACTAAAGTCTCCCTGGAGCTGTTGTCCCTGTGGAGTCACACAAACCCCACACATAGACAATGAGCCATCTACTCCTAAGGTTATACAGCATCCGATACGTCGTCTCTCCTCAGCACAAATGGATGCGTCAAGACTCCAAACTCCGGTGGGTTGATTACTGATAGGAGGTCCGAAGGAAACAAAAGAAATGTCCATATAAGGACTATAATCGGAAAGTCCCTCAGGACTCCCCGAAGTCTCCTGCCTCATCGGGGCTGTCCCCCTGCTGGTCATCGAATCCTGTATAAAGTGATATGCACAAAATATATGGAGCCACAAAGGAGTGAGATTTCGAATGAAATCTCAGTAAGTACATAAACAGCTTAAAGGAAACAGGGAAATCAACAATAATGTTATTACCACTAATGACAAGGGAAATTTACCCTATTATACCCCTCATAAGACCACTGTCTAACTGATACTTTTCTTAACTCAACCATGATCTTATATTAAATTACACCGTTTTTCCCTTAAGATTCTTATTCTTTCTTATCACTGATGGGCGTTACGTCTCGCCGTCCCCATCACATACACTCATCAATCATCCGGGCGTTACGTCTCGCCGTCCCCGTTATGATGAGTCTGGTGTCAATCTTACGGGCGTTACGTCTCGCCGTCCCCGTCTTGACACAAAACATATACACATATTACTGCGGGCGTTACGTCTCGCCGTCCCCGCTATTCAAAACAATTTCACGGGCGTTACGTCTCGCCGTCCCCGTGAAGATCAGTCACACGGGCGTTACGTCTCGCCGTCCCCGTGGAGATCAGTCATTCTTATATCGCGACAGGCGTTACGCATCGCCGTCCCTGTCGGCACGTCAGTCATCCGGGCGTTACGTCTCGCCGTCCCCGTCACGACGTGACTAACTTAATCTTATATAAATTGTTTTCTTTCTTTTTGTTTCTCTCTTATTCATATGAGTTATTTTCACTTATAACTCTTTCCATTTGAAACACCCATTTCTATTCTAGGAAAACCCTAAGTCTAAGCAAAACAGGGCATCTCGCTCGAGCGGTTTGTCGAGCGAGTATCGAGCGAAGTCTCGGGTTGGAACTCGCTCGAACAGGGTATCGAGCGAAGCTCAAGCGAGGGTTCATATTTTGCCTTCGCTCGACTCACATGTCGAGCGAAGGTCGAGCGAACTCACGGCTCCAAGAGTTTTTCTACTCAAAACATGTCAATCTTTTCAATACACCCTATTTATCTTCTTAAAAACTTAAATCTAAGTTCTTAAAATTTTATTGAACATATTAACAAGACAAAATTACAATCAACCCTACTCATATGTCACATTGCCACTTAATCATGTTCTTAAGTGTTCACTACTAGTAAACATAGCTCAATCATGCCAATAAACCATTTCCATGCTTAAATTAAATTAGAATATGGACTTACAAATTCTTCCTAGCTCAAGAGAATTGATCCAACCAACTTCTTGCAAGTTTCCTCCCACACTCACTCACTTAGCTCACAAATGTACTCTTTAAGGGTTTGGATGGATTTTTCTGGTATGGCTTCCAAAGAGGAAGTGTTCTCTCCTTCTAAAGGAGCTTAGAAAGCTCTCAAGGCTCTATTTATAGGGTGGTAGTCGACCAACATGAGGGAGAGAAAAGGAAATGCACCTAAGGTGCACTAGTTGCCAGATTTGCATGGGTGATGAGGTGTCCATCTAAGCAAATCTAATGATGAGGATTAAGCCTCCCAAATCCTAGGCTTTGCAGCTGGATTAGTCATCCAAGGGCTCACATTTGAGGTGTCTTGGCTGTCCACTTTGATCCATGGCTGAGGAGTAAGCTAAAGGGATAAGAGGTGAGGTGGCATTTCACCTAACCATGCATGCATCTCTCATCTCCAGCTCTCCCCTTGTGTCACACGCCCCCTTCCAGATTTTCCTACCCATTTGGTTCCTTCCCAACTCCCTTAGGTCTCCCCTTAACAAGTTCTAGAAGGTCACTTCTTAGTTTAGTTAAGGTAGAGCCAAATTTGATCCACTTAGTCACCTATCAACCAGATTTTGGCTCCCCTTGAGTTCCCATCACACTAACTATTCAATTGACTTCCAAATCAACTTTCCATCCATTTCTAACTATCCCTACGCATGTTATAATCCCAGAAAATCTTAAAACCAATTGCTTAATTAGTTACATGCCCCAATCTAGTTCAGTTTATCCAACTCGGGTTCCATTTAAGCCCATTCCAAAGCTGCCTACTTAATTCCCAAATAAGTTATTGATTCTTTCCGAATCTCAGGAAACTTCAAACATAAAAGTTTTAGATATATCTCTTAAGGTTATATACCAATTGGAATAACCTCATTTAGACCCCATATGAATAACTTATGCCTGCTTTTCTAAAACTCGACAGATTAATCCGAAAATGCATAATTCTCAATACTAAGTGTAATCTCACATTCCTCAACTAAATCTCCCACTCTAATTTCCTAATAAATAAATGCATCATATAAATCTCCTTAAAATAATATCCATAAAATAATTTACCTTAGAAAAAATTTGGGCTATTACATCCTCCCTCCCTTAAAAAGGATTTCGTCCCCGAAATCGCTAAGATATAAATAATTAAGGGTTTAAGGAATCTATACCTCGGTTGCTAGCAGTAGATTCTTCTGAAGAGGTAGGTACTTTTTCCTCATTAAGTAGTGAATCCTGAGAGTGGTAAAATATCATGTCTACATCCGGATCATAGTACATATTTACACTTATTTCTTGCAACATACGTAATCTCTCTTCCTCTGTCTCTTCTATTATGGGTCCCTCTTCACACTGACATTTACGCTCTTCAGATCCATCAGATGACTCTATTATGACAGCTTTTCCTTTGTCCTCTCTTCTCAAAAATCTTTTCTCTGCTTTTAACCATTTTCGAGCGGGTTGTCTTTCCTCACCTGGTAACGCTCTTCTACTTATAGGGTTACCTTTTTCGTCTATGTCCATAATGTGGGTTCTGTGCTTCTCACTTTTATTTAACCAGCTCAATCTCTCAGCTTTCCATTGTTTCAGTTTTTCCCTACGAAATCTCTCTCTAACTCTTTCAGATCTTTTCTTTAACTGATCTACAGGGGTGACTGACATACGTGCGTTTCTTTTTGGAGCCATAATCCTGTATAAGGTTAAATATTAATGAATATAAATATAAAAGAAAACACAAATATCATACAAATGCAAGATAGCTGATTCAATTTATAACGCATATTATTACAACTATGTTTCAAACAAGTGGGGATAATTAACTCTCATTACATCCTCACGTTCCCAAGTGGCTTCCTGAAAAACAGGATTATTCCAAAGTACTTTTACTAACACTATGGTACGATTCCGAAGGGTCTGTTCTTTCTGATCTTCAATTCGTACAGGCCACTCTTCATAAGTTAGATTGGAACGTAAATCATTAGGACGCGGATCCATTATTGCCACTGGTTGATCATTCAAACACTTTTTCAGAGAAGATACATGGAAGACGTTATGAACTCCTTGCAAATCATCAGGTAGGGCTAAGCGGTAAGCCACTGGACCTACTTTTTCCAGAATTTCATAAGGTCCAATATAATGAGGACTCAACTTCCCTTTCTTACCAAATCGCATGACTCCCTTTAGTGGCGAAATCTTCAAGTATACCCAGTCTCCCACCATAAAATCTAAGGTCCTTCTACGATTATCTGCATAACTCTTTTGTCTACTTTGTGCTGTCTTTATCTGATTTCTAATCTTTGTGATCTGCTCTTTAACTTCTTGTAAATACTCGGGTCCCAAAACACTACTTTTACCCACTTTATCCCAATAAATAGGAGACCTACATTTTCTCCCATAAAGTGCTTCATATGGCGCCATCTGTATAGTAGCTTGAAAACTGTTATTATATGCAAATTCAATTAATGGTAGCAGACTTTCCCAATCCTTGTCAAAATCTAACACGCAGGCTCGCAACATATCCTCCAGAGTCTGAATAGTTCTTTCCGTTTGCCCGTCCGTTTGAGGATGATATGCGCTGCTGAAATTTAAATTGGTACCCATCATCTTCTGTAAACTTTGCCAAAATCGAGATGTAAATCTAGGGTCTCTGTCTGATACTATAGTCTTGGGTATTCCATGTAAACGAACTATTTCCTTCACATAAATTTTTGCTAACTTTTCCATAGAATCCGTATTGGAAATAGGTAAAAAGTGAGCACTCTTCGTCAATCGATCCACTATTACCCAAATTGAATTTTTTCCCGTAGATGTTCTTGGAAATCCTACCACAAAGTCCATAGATAGATCCTCCCATTTCCATTCGGGGATTGGTAAAGGTTGCAACTTACCGGCTGGTCTTTGGTGTTCAGCTTTTACTAACTGACACACTGGACACTTGGCTACAAAGGTCGCAATATCCTTCTTCATTCCTTCCCACCAAAACTTTTCTTTTAAATCTTGATACATCTTAGTACTTCCAGGATGAGCAGTATATGGTGTACCATGAGCTTCTTTCATCAACCTTTCTTTCAATTCTGGGGCATCCGGAATGATTTTCCTTCTTCCAAAGTATAACATTCCATCGCCTGAAATCATAAAGTGCGGAGACCCTTTTCCTTCCAGTACTTGCTGTTTTATCTTCTCTAGCTTAGCATCCTTTTGTTGTTTTTCCTTAATTTCTCTGTCCGTTAAAGGAACAATTTCTTGAATCTCCATTAGTTTGAGGTCCTGTGATAATCTGTTTACCAGAATTTCTCGTATCGTTGCCAGTACTGAAAATTCTTCTGTTTGAACTTTCCTACTCAAGGCATCGGCTACCACATTAGCCTTTCCAGGGTGGTATTTGATTTCGCATTGAAAATCACTTATAGTCTCTATCCACCTTCTCTGTCTCATATTTAAGGTTTTCTGGCTAAAAAGATACTTGAGACTCTTATGGTCTGTAAATATTTCACATTTTTCTCCATATAAGTAATGCCGCCAAATCTTTAGAGCAAACACTACAGCTGCTAACTCTAAATCATGCGTGGGATAGTTCTGTTCATGGTCCTTAAGTTATCGGGATGCATACGCAACTACTCTTCCTTCTTGCATTAACACACACCCCAATCCCATTTTTGAGGCATCACTATATATCACATAAGGTTTATGAGGTTCTGGCAAGGCTAAAATTGGTGCTGTAGTCAATCTCTTCTTTAGCTCTTGGAAACTCTTTTCGCATTGTTCACTCCAAACGTACTTAGCATTCTTTCTAGTCAATGCTGTCAGAGGTGCAGACAGTTTGGAAAATCCTTCCACAAATCTTCTATAGTATCAAGCTAATCCCAAGAAGCTTCGTATTTCATGTGCATTGGTTGGTTGCTGCCACTCCATCACTGCTTCTACCTTTGCTGGATCCACGTAGACTCCTTCACTTGAAATAACATGACCCAAAAATTTAACTTCTTGTAGCCAAAATTCACACTTACTAAGTTTGGCATACAGTTGATGTTTCTACAAAATTTCCATTACTACTTTTAAATGCTCTTTATGATCTTCGTCAGTCTGAGAGTAGATCAAAATATCATCAATAAAAACCACCACAAACTTGTCCAAATATGGTTTGAATATCCGGTTCATCAAATCCATGAATACTGCTGGTGCATTTGTCACTCCGAATGGCATAACCAAAAATTCAAAGTGCCCATATCGGGTTCGGAAAGCCGTCTTAGGTACATCTTGCTCCCTGATCTTCAACTGATGATAGCCAGACCGAATGTCTATTTTTGAAAACACAGTTGCTCCTCTTAATTGATCCAACAGGTCATCTATCCGTGGCAACGGATATTTATTCTTAATGGTAACTTTATTCAATTCCCGGTAGTCTATGCACATCCGCATTGTCCCATCTTTCTTTTTCACAAACAATACTGGTGCTCCCCATGGGGATGAACTAGGCCTGATAAATCCTTTCCTTAAAAGTTCCTCAATCTGAGCTTTCAATTCTTCTAATTCCACTGGTGCCATCCTATACGGAGCTTTATGAACTGGAGTTGTGGTCGGTTCCAATTCAATAACAAATTCTGCTTCTCGATCAGGAGGTAGTCCCGGTAGATCATCAGAAAAGACTTGAGGAAAGTCTTCCACCACAGGAATTCCTTGAATACCTTTAACAACTTCTGAAAAATTTAACATGATTACCCAGTAGCTCTTAGTCTCTTTGTTAATACTTTTCATTATTCGCTTAGCGGTTACTATGGAGGAAAATGCCTTCAACATTTCCCCCTTGTAACAAAATTTCCCTTCCTTGGGTAAGCCAAAAACTATTTCCTTTCTGCGACAGTCCAGTTTAGCATAATACTTGGCCAACCAATCCATACCTAAAATTAAATCAAACTCCATCAAATGGAATAGTATCAGATCAGCGACTAGCTGTGAACCTCCAATCTCCAAGGGGCAATTTCTCACTATCCGGTGGCATCCTGCTACCTTTCCATTGGGCATGACTACTATAACTTTTTGGGTCAACAATTCAGTTTCTAAATCACACCTTTGGACACAATCATAGGAAATAAAGGATCTGGTTGCTCCCGAATCAAACAAGGTATAGACCATGCATTGCTTCAGCTTAAGTTTACCTAAAGAAAATTTTATTCTGCTATTATTATTATTACCACTCCCAAAGAATCCATTCATTAACTAAAAGAGGAGACTTGGAAATTTACCAGTAATAACATTTGCATCTATTGTCTCATCTGCCTCCATATCTACTTCTCCAGGCGTGATAGCATAAACTTTAGCTTTCGCAGGAGCTTTGGCTTTTCCTTCGGGTAGAGCTACTCCTTGGGAGGTATTCTGAGGGCAGTCTTTGATCAGATGTCCTGGCCGACCGCATCTATAACAAATTCTATTATCCCCTCGACAATCTCCCTGGTGTCGACGTCCACATTTTGCACATTGCGGAAATAAAATCGGCACATTTGGATTAATTGCTACTCCTTTTCCTCTATCCGTGGATCTAAAATTTGGTTTCCTCCTAGCATCTTTTTTCCCAGAGAATTGAAATCTTCTTTTTCCATATGCTTGAGTTTGCGCCATAACACTCCTCTGTTCAGCTTCCGCTATGGCTGCTACATTCACTAGTTCTTGAAAATTCTCAATTTGCAAACATGCCACCTGCATACGAATTCGTGGCTGCAGTCCTTCCTGAAACTTCTGGGCTCTCATCTTTTCAGTAGCTACCAGATGCGGAGCAAATCTCGCCAATTCCATAAATCGTGCTGAGTACTGTTCCACCGACATACTGCCTTGTATTAACATAGTAAATTCCAAAGCTTTCTGCCGCTTCATAGATTCCGGAAAGAATCGATCGTCGAACTCTTTCTTGAACCTTTCCCATGTAGGCACTACATTTTCTCCCAATTCTAACTTTAGCAGCTTTCGCTTTGTGTCCCACCACAGTCCGGCTTCTCCTTGTAACAGATGTCCTGCATACTGCACTTTTTGAACTTCGGTGCAACTACTAACTTCGAAGGTGCGTTCCAAGTCTACAATCCATTTGTCTGCCTTTAATGCTCCTTCTGTTCCGATAAAGGGCGGGTATCGATACGCTAAAAATTTTTCATACGGACACCCTTGAGCTTCTCTTCTATTTTCATTCTGCTGATGATAACGGCTCTGTTCTATTTGGTTTCTCACCACTTCCGTCATTTGCTGAATAGCTTCAGCTATTGCCTGACCTCCTTCTAATGGGGGGTTTTGCGCCACTGGTCCCCCTTCCAAAGGTGGGTTTCGTGTCCTCTGGTCTTCTCCCAATAATGGGTTCGGTGCCGTCTGCCCTTCCCCCAACGGTGGGTTCGATGGTGTCTGTCCTTCTCTCAACGGTGAGCTTGGTGCCGTTTGCTCTTCAGTACGTGGAGGGGTAACCAGAGAAGGATTCTGGTTTACCACGTCTACTCGTTTCAAGGGAGGACGACCTCTTGGCATATTGTTTTCCTGAAATACACCCAACTTCACCATAAGCTATCCTTACTTTAGAAACTTCCCATTTCCAAAAATCCAAACATTCACCCATTTTACTCCAAACTCCAATATGATAAAGATTCAAGCCTATACTGGTACCATGTGATCCACTTTTCCTAGGACACGTAGGTTTTACCCAGAGACGTAATTGCTCTGATACCAATCTGTGACGCCCCCAACTTACGTCTGGGATTAACGTAAATTAAGGTGTCTGGATGAGCAACACTTGGCTACTCACCCTCGTACTTAACAAGAATAAAAAGCATAAATCACTTAATTCGCAGCGGTTAGGTTTTAGATATAAAACTTTCTAAAGATCACATGGAAATATATATATACAACATTCATTAAAACTTAACATTGTACTTTTTACATATACAAGACCCAAACTGTAGTAAAATATTTTACATTCATCCAAAATAACTTTCCTTCACCTCACTCTTTTTCCCTCTTAACCTCGGGGTATTCTCTCCCATAGCGAAACCTATCCATACTAATACTAAAGTCTCGCTGGAGCTGTTGTCCCTGTGGAGTCACACAAACCCCACACATAGACAATGAGCCATCTACTCCTAAGGTTATACAGCATCCGATACGTCGTCTCTCCTCAGCACAAATGGATGCGTCAAGACTCCAAACTCCGGTGGGTTGATTACTGATAGGAGGTCCGAAGGAAACAAAAGAAATGTCCATATAAGGACTATAATCGGAAAGTCCCTCAGGACTCCCCGAAGTCTCCTGCCTCATCGGGGCTGTCCCCCTGCTGGTCATCGAATCCTGTATAAAGTGATATGCACAAAATATATGGAGCCACAAAGGAGTGAGATTTCGAATGAAATCTCAGTAAGTACATAAACAGCTTAAAGGAAACAGGGAAATCAACAATAATGTTATTACCACTAATGACAAGGGAAATTTACCCTATTATACCCCTCATAAGACCACTGTCTAACTGATACTTTTCTTAACTCAACCATGATCTTATATTAAATTACACCGTTTTTCCCTTAAGATTCTTATTCTTTCTTATCACTGATGGGCGTTACGTCTCGCCGTCCCCATCACATACACTCATCAATCATCCGGGCGTTACGTCTCGCCGTCCCCGTTATGATGAGTCTGGTGTCAATCTCACGGGCGTTACGTCTCGCCGTCCCCGTCTTGACACAAAACATATACACATATTACTGCGGGCGTTACGTCTCGCCGTCCCCGCTATTCAAAACAATTTCACGGGCGTTACGTCTCGCCGTCCCCGTGAAGATCAGTCACACGGGCGTTACGTCTCGCCGTCCCCGTGGAGATCAGTCATTCTTATATCGCGACAGGCGTTACGCATCGCCGTCCCTGTCGGCACGTCAGTCATCCGGGCGTTACGTCTCGCCGTCCCCGTCACGACGTGACTAACTTAATCTTATATAAATTGTTTTCTTTCTTTTTGTTTCTCTCTTATTCATATGAGTTATTTTCACTTATAACTCTTTCCATTTGAAACACCCATTTCTATTCTAGGAAAACCCTAAGTCTAAGCAAAACAGGGCATCTCGCTCGAGCGGTTTGTCGAGCGAGTATCGAGCGAAGTCTCGGGTTGGAACTCGCTCGAACAGGGTATCGAGCGAAGCTCAAGCGAGGGTTCATATTTTGCCTTCGCTCGACTCACATGTCGAGCGAAGGTCGAGCGAACTCACGGCTCCAAGAGTTTTTCTACTCAAAACATGTCAATCTTTTCAATACACCCTATTTATCTTCTTAAAAACTTAAATCTAAGTTCTTAAAATTTTATTGAACATATTAACAAGACAAAATTACAATCAACCCTACTCATATGTCACATTGCCACTTAATCATGTTCTTAAGTGTTCACTACTAGTAAACATAGCTCAATCATGCCAATAAACCATTTCCATGCTTAAATTAAGCTAGAATATGGACTTACAAATTCTTCCTAGCTCAAGAGAATTGATCCAACCAACTTCTTGCAAGTTTCCTCCCACACTCACTCACTTAGCTCACAAATGTACTCTTTAAGGGTTTGGATGGATTTTTCTGGTATGGCTTCCAAAGAGGAAGTGTTCTCTCCTTCTAAAGGAGCTTAGAAAGCTCTCAAGGCTCTATTTATAGGGTGGTAGTCGACCAACATGAGGGAGAGAAAAGGAAATGCACCTAAGGTGCACTAGTTGCCAGATTTGCATGGGTGATGAGGTGTCCATCTAAGCAAGTCTAATGATGAGGATTAAGCCTCCCAAATCCTAGGCTTTGCAGCTGGATTAGTCATCCAAGGGCTCACATTTGAGGTGTCTTGGCTGTCCACTTTGATCCATGGCTGAGGAGTAAGCTAAAGGGATAAGAGGTGAGGTGGCATTTCACCTAACCATGCATGCATCTCTCATCTCCAGCTCTCCCCTTGTGTCACACGCCCCCTTCCAGATTTTCCTACCCATTTGGTTCCTTCCCAACTCCCTTAGGTCTCCCCTTAACAAGTTCTAGAAGGTCACTTCTTAGTTTAGTTAAGGTAGAGCCAAATTTGATCCACTTAGTCACCTATCAACCAGATTTTGGCTCCCCTTGAGTTCCCATCACACTAACTATTCAATTGACTTCCAAATCAACTTTCCATCCATTTCTAACTATCCCTACGCATGTTATAATCCCAGAAAATCTTAAAACCAATTGCTTAATTAGTTACATGCCCCAATCTAGTTCAGTTTATCCAACTTGGGTTCCATTTAAGCCCATTCCAAAGCTGCCTACTTAATTCCCAAATAAGTTATTGATTCTTTCCGAATCTCAGGAAACTTCAAACATAAAAGTTTTAGATATATCTCTTAAGGTTATATACCAATTGGAATAACCTCATTTAGACCCCATATGAATAACTTATGCCTGCTTTTCTAAAACTCGACAGATTAATCCGAAAATGCATAATTCTCAATACTAAGTGTAATCTCACATTCCTCAACTAAATCTCCCACTCTAATTTCCTAATAAATAAATGCATCATATAAATCTCCTTAAAATAATATCCATAAAATAATTTACCTTAGAAAAAAGTTGGGCTATTACACAGGGAATGGGACATGCTGTGATTCCTGAGACATCCCCTTCAATGCAAAAGAACAAGACTTATCTCCCTATGGTTGAGGAGAATGAAAAGTAACTAGAACAACGCTGAAAACTCCAAGACTCAGCTGTAGAAAATGGTGGAGGAGATGGCGGATCTGCGCAAAGCGTTGGCTAATCAAGGAAAACAACTAACAGTTATTACAACTCAACTTGGGGGTGATAGGGAGTCTCAAGAAAAGACTCTCGATGAGGCTTAGCCTTTCCCTATGCTTTGACAATAATTTTTTTGGTGAATGAGAGTATTCCCCCTGCTTTTGTGTTTTGTTAAATGCTCATCTGAATTCATTTTGAACAAACTGTGTAGCTGATTATGACACATATTTTGATGTGACTAAATGCTAGCTTTGTTGGGAGGTTAGACAATTGAGAAAATGGGCTTGTGACCATTGAGGTATAAGCTGGTTTTTGTCACTGATTAGACATGGTTTTGTCTTGATTATGCATGACTCACTAGGTACTTGGGTAAGTAGTAAGATCAAACTTTGTCTATAATTTTGTTGTTGTTTTAGATGAAAGGAATCATGTCTAACCTAGATTCTGTTGTTATTAGGGACTACATGGGAATATTAATGTAAGGTTGCTGCATTTAAGGTAATCATCCACATAAAGACTGTTGTTCAGATGACTAACACAAGAGGGGGGTGAATTGGGTTATATTAAAAAATTAATACTTATAAACTAAATATACAATATAAAATATAAACAGAATATGAAGCAGCATGAAATATAAAGAGTAAGGGTAAGAAGAAGCAAACTCAGTATTTTAACGAGGTTCAGCCCCACTGCCTACGTCCTCGCCTCAAGCTATCACTTGAGGATCCTAAATTCACTATTCAATCTCCTTCATGTGGAGATAGAAACTTATTACACCTTTGAGCAACACCGCTATAAAGAATCCGTGTAGAATACCATTTACACTTGCAATCACCTCACACTTGGTGATTTAACTATTCCCTGTGTAGAATACTTTCCATACATTCAAGAGTTATATGCACCCTTTTACAAATACAAGAGCTGATAGTTGGTAGATTATCAGAGTACACTCTTCAATGAGAGAAATAAGAATAATATAGCACAACCTATATCTCTCTCAAAATGAATAAGGATTAACGCACAAAACTTAGAGAAGAGAGAATGAAGGCTTAGAGAAAATGATACAAAACTTAGCAATTGATGTATAAGCTCTTATTGTGATTTTTGTAAAACTCAAGTGAGCTATTTATAGGTAAATGAATTTTCATATTCAAATTTGAAAATGTTTACATGTCAAATAAGAGCATTATTCACTTTTCAAAAGATTCAAATAAAAACGTCTCATTTTTATATTTGTCAAAGACAACTCCATTCATTTTTCAAAGAAATCAAATCAAATCTTTTACTTTTCATACATGACAAAATGAGTATGATTTATTTTTCAAACCAAATCATCTTCTTTTTGCATATGTCAAAAAAATAGACAACCACCTTTCAAGATTTTCAAACAAATCATCTATCTTTTGTATTTGTCAAAAAAACACATAATCACCTTTCAAGATTTTCAAATAAAATCATCTATCTTTTGTATTTGTCAAAAAAACACACAACCACTCTTCAAGATTTTCAAACAACTCATGCATATGTTAAATATGACAATCAATTATCTTATAAATTCAAATCTTTATGCATATGTGGAAAAATAATAATAATTTTCAAAATTAAATATTTTAATATAAAGTTATGCAAATGTAAAAAATGCAATTTGATTCTTTATGAGAAAATATTAATTTTGAGCTTTAATCCAATTTCAAATTTTAAAAAATGTATAAAATTACTCTATAAGCTTCATTTGTAGACTTGTTCTTCTTTTTGCTCATGCTTGATTTTTTGATGTGTTTAGCTCTCTTCATGCGTAAACAACTTGAGTTTGAGTTTTGAATTTATTTGTTATTATCAAAATCTATACGTAGATATGAGACTTGAAACGTTGGGTTCTACAGAGACATTGCAGTATCTTTTGGTGAATGAGCGTATACTGCTACATTGATGGTAAGGTCTGGCATTAATTCTCTAATAGTTTGGCATTTGCTGGTTATGAACTGCTTCAATTAAATTTTCTATCCAACTGGAACCACATCAATTGAAAATGGTTGGGAAATGGATGCTGGTATATATTGATAGACTAGTTATATATCACTCTGTTAATTATTTATCATGGCCTCATTATATACTCTTGCAGTTAAGGCCTCTTGTTGTCTTAATATTCAGCATTTATTCAATGAAATGCATTTGGCCAGATGGGATTTTTTCTTTGATAAGTTACTTAACTGGATTTTTAGAAGAGAATAAACATGATACCTAGGAATATGCCCCTTTCATGTCGAGATTGGTCGGTAAAGTTATGTGGTGTTTGTAGTTAAAATGTTTGGGAGTTGTTTTTTAACCATTGATGCTTACACATATTGAGCTTGATTCTTTGTTGGTTTCAAATTGGTTGAGGAGGCAGCATTTTGGTTTATGCTACATGGAGTATTATTGGGATGAAATTTGAAGAAGGCTAGCTAGGATTAATTATTATTATTCTTAGTCTTTTAGAGAAACAAATGCAATTACTGATGCCTTTGCACGTAAAGGAGCTAAAGGATTAAATGAGACATGGCACTTGGCTACAGAGTTTTCTTTTCCTCTAAAAAGTCTATACAGATTAGATGGAGACACATTTCATTATTTAAGGAAAGTTAGTAAAATATGTATAGTTCCTAAAAAAAAAAGTAAGTGACGTATAGGTTTTCGGGATTCATTGTTTTATTCTTTTTATTGGTTATTGGTTGGTTATTGATTGATTGTTGGCGTGCTACTGGATATGTATTTTTGAGGTTTTTGTTTTTGGAGAATAAGTGGTTAGTATATTTTGGATTTGACACTAAGGGTGGTTTTATTGATATAAAGTATTGTATATATACCAAAAACCCTAAACTTTATATCTCTCTACCTTTTTGTTAAGGCCAGATTGTTGTCTTAATATGCCAGCATTTATTCAATTAATTATAGAAGAAAATGGATTTTTTTTTTATATATAACTTGGATTTTTAGAAGAGAATAAACATGATGCTTAAGAATATGCCCCTTTCATGTTGAAATTGGTCACAGGTCATGTGGTATTTGTATAGAAAAATGTTTGAGAATTGTTTTTTAACAATTCATGCAGTGAAGATTATAACTGAATTTATTTGTCATTCAAGTGATCTTGGGATGTAGGGAGATAGTGATCTACCTGGGTTCAGCTACCCTACATGTATTGTGGGAGGGTTTTGACACCCCTAGCTCAACTGCATGGCCCTATGCTTACTGCCAGTAAAGTTGTGAAGATTGTACTACCAACATTCCAGGGTTTCCTACCCAGCAAGCAAGGTTGTTCACGGGATAAAAGATGTAATTACTATATATGTGTCACTAATATGTGTCCCACTAGATAGATATGAGCATTCACGAGACTTCTATGTATGTCTAAGTAATATTCAACTCATTTATCCCATACATTTAGATGGGATTAGACTGAAAAGTTGATGTAAGCCACATGATGGCATAAGTTAATTAATTAGCTGCAAAAACCATTCTATTTGTTATAAGCAGTATAATTCTAGGCTTCAATGCAATACACAATTATATGGATAGAGAATATTGAAATTGCTAGAGCATTTAAATTTGGACATCCCTACCATTTTATTATAATATCAATGTGACAAATGATCTAGTAGATGAAGTGGTCCAATTTGTCTATACAAAACGAGACCTTTTGCCAATTTTCTGGTGAATGTTAATTTACCACAAATCTCGACCATGGTAATGATTACAGACATCATTGATACTCTGTTGCCTGCAATTCCCATGGAAGTTGTCAATGGCAACAAATTTAGCCACAAGAAGCCGACATGGCATATTGGTTACCCTGTTGCCTGCATCTCGACGCTTTATCCGAGATCAACTTCATGGCAATTGTGTATTTCTCAAAGTTACTACTTATGGGGAATAAATGCTATTGCCCACCAAAACAGACCTAATTTGAAATGGCGATGGTAGCCGCATGTTAACAGTCCACACGAACTAACGTCATGGAAAAAGATTAATGACCTCAAACAACTTGGCTAATCATGGTAACAAATATTTTTTAACCATGATAGAGTAGAGGGAACAAACTTTTTCCCAAGGCATGATTTTGTGGCAACTAAACAATAACCACTAGACAATAGAGATTTCAAACCTTTTTTCACACAAACATAGAATGCTTTAACCAAGAATGCCCTTTTGGCAATAAGGCATTATTTGCGGCGGAAAATTAACTTCGTGGCAATAAGTATCATCTGCAGTGGGTTATATGCCACGGACCAAATTGGTGGCAGTTGCTTTATGGTCGCGAAACAGGTATTTTTAGCTGCAAAAACCTTTCTTGACTAAAGCTCAAAAATCTTGTAATGACTACTCAATATAAAATTTGAAATAAAAAAATTAATTGGTCGGAGAAAAACTATATATTAATGCCGCCCATGCAATTGCCTCTCATTTGGCGATGGCTTTCAATCGGATCGATTGATTGCCTCTACAAGTATTAATTTAAACTGATGAGTATTGTGTTGTAGTACTGATCATGAGAACAAAACACGTACATGACATTCATGAAGGTCGATTACTGAGAATGCATGAACCACTTCGTACAGTACCTAGCTTATCAATGGTCAATATAGCTAGAAACACTATAGGTAAGTTTGGACGTCATTTAGAGAGAATACGTGTTTTCTCTACATACAATATAGCAATTAAGAACCATATATATATATTGAGATTCTTGCATAATACGGACGATGATATTTATCCTTATCTCGAGCTGATGATATGAAACATAAATGGGTAGAGATCATTTGGATATAAAGAACTAATTAGCCTCTAAGTCTTCTCCAAAACGCCTCCTTGAGGTCTAGAGCGAGCTCCTTTCCTATATACGATATGGATCTCAAGTCGATCAAATTAGCATTCAAAACACCAATAGCAATGGGCAGAGGTTTGGCAAGTTAGTAGTGAGAGTCTCTCATGCACATGATTTCTGATCTAATCCTAATACTTTCATTCTAAGTCAAAATCTTCACTGTTAAATTAATATACAAATATCAGTTTTTTATTAATTAAAGAAAAATACTTTAACCACAAAGTGATTATACAAAAATAATTCTACAAATTGATATATTTTGATGTGGTCTATTAGATTGTAAAGCTACTTTTATTATAATATAGATCTAATGACTCACATGGAACCATGTTAATTTGTGTGATTATTTTTGTATAATCTCTTTGTGTGTGTAGCACTCCTCTTAATCAAATTATCTCTAAGTTCCTTACACTACTATGACAATGTTATTAATTCATGTTATCCAGCTAATTATATGTAGATCGATATGCATGCCACGTCTATCCTAATGATCACTACCATATGCATGCCACGTCTATCCTAATTGAGACATCTACTCATGATTTAGTCTCCTCATCTCAATTAATCTATATATAGATTCTCCTGAGGTGCTAGATCTAGATCAATTATGGGGCCTTACGGCATGAAGAAGCATTAATTGGTAAACACCTCCTTAAGTCTTCCCCATATTGATACTGTGGTTATGTTTCTTAATTTCAAAACTAGGTCCTCCGTTCTTGCTAATTTTGCCACTAGCAGCAGGTTTTTTATAATGAGAATTTGTATCCTGCATAAGTACTACATACATATATACATCTATGTATATAGCGAGAAATGTTATTCTCATCAGTCGCTATTCCCTTCCTACACCCCCACACCTTATGTGGACTTCATTTTTCCTTTATCTTTCTCCCTATTTGTACAATAAAAATGAGAGAGGTTGAGAAAAATGAGACAGGGGGGCTTCGATGAGAGAGCTTGATGAGAGAAAGAGAGAGCTTGTGAGAGAGAAGAAGATGGGGTCTAATGAGAGAGAGTTTGAGGAGAGAAAGAGGTCAAAGATAGAGAGGGAGAGCGCTTAATGTGAGAGAGAGAGAGAGAAGGGGCCCGATGAGAGATTTTGAGAAGAGAAAGTGGTGGAAGAGAGAGAGCTTGAGGATAAAGAAAGAGGTTGAAGGGAGAGACAGCTTGGGGAGACAGAGAGAGTGCTCGATTGAAAAGAATTTGAAGAGAGATATTGATGAAATGATGGCGTCTGACAATAGAAGAAAAGAAAAGAAAAAACTGAGAAAAATCTGAAGAAGTAAAATGATGGCTCTAACAATAAATAATAATAAAAAACACATCAATTGTGGGCTTTAGAGAGGAGTAGCGACTGATCTATAACGTCATTTCTCATTTAGCAATACCATATCCTCCTTGAATATATATTTTTTCTTATATCCATGGAATAAACAAATTAAGGAAAAAGAAAAGAGGAATTAAAGCTGATTCATGAATGATGGGCAAGAAGAAAGAATGGAAAGCACGTCCAAATCCATTCCTGCCCTCCATTAATGATCAGCAACCACCGAACAGTACCATTATTCTTAACAAATTATGATATGCCTCATGTACTTTTAGTTTCTTTTATAAGTTAAGCAGCAGCATTACCGTCAAATTGCATTATACATCATGATATTGCACACAAGCAAAAACCATATATATATATATATATAATTTGTTATATTTTTGCATTTCACTTCTTGATCATTAATATTCTTCCTTGATTTAATAAGCAACACATGAATATAGAGTATATATATTCCCAAAACTCCATCTCAAAATATCTGAAGATGATAAGAAATTAATTAGGAGCAACAAAAATTTTCTCATAAATATATATGAAACTGATCAACCTAGAAAAGTCTCGATCTCCTGCAGGCATATTAATTACAGCATGCATATATGATGGGAGAACATAAATATTCATGAGGATCAGGGGGGAAAAAATACAGCATTGAATAAAGACTTATAATAGCCAAGAAAAAGAGAATTTATTGCTTGCCGTATTTGTGCCAACAAAGAAGCATCACCGCACATTTCCTAGCGATGTAAATCCTGGACCTTTTCTCTTTCACAGTAGCCAAACACCCCGCCTGCAGCCTCTCCGTATCTTCTTCAGCCCCACCAAATTGATCTGATCTTTGCTTCTCAGCTTGCCCAGATATGCATTGACCCATTTACATCAATGAATATATATATATATATATAATAAACAAATAAATATATAAGAATAAGAACGTAATTCAGAAAACCCTAAAGATTAAAGAATGATATAAATCCTGCAGACGAGTCTGATGTTGAATTTACATGTTTTCGGAAACCAATGAGAGACCAAGAAGATTAACCCCAGAAATATTAATGATTCCCTGATATTAATTGATGGTAACGTCAAGATCCAACGGCCTGTTTGTGTCTCGGCTGGCATGGGTCTTTGTTTCCATAGATGACCAAAGCGGTATTGCTTGCCTTTATCTGTGAGATTCCTTCTCGTTTGTCTTTGTTTGCTGTAAGTTTTGCTTGCGAGCGGCCTTTTTCCCATAAACAGCTCCAGTTTCTTCGTGGCAAATGCTTGGTCCACCAATATCGCACGTACCTTTCTGATCAGATCGTGACCATTCCTTGTGTTTATATACCGTCCACCTTTCATGAATTTTTTTTTTTTTTTCTTTTTTGAAGGAGGAGGATGTTGGGATCGGCGGAAGCTCACAAATAATATGGAGACCAGAATTTAACGTGGTTCGGCCAATTTAGCCTACGTCCACACCCACAGAGAGGAGAATTTGTATTAAACAACAAACCAATTATTTACAATGGTTTCCCTCACTCTCACTGCCTCCAACGGACCTTACATCACGCTCTCTTCCTCATTACAATCTTACATGTATTTATAGGAGAAAGAAATAGTGTGAACGTGTAAATGACGGTGGAATTCCAGCGGCCTCCATTCTTGAATTTTCCGGCGGCGCCTACCTTCCAGCTGCTACTGACGGTGCCGTCTTCCAGAAGCCTCCAGCTTCTTCATCACGTTGCGTGTTGATTTCCAACAATCTCCCCCTCAACACCAAACGGAGGATATCCTGGCACATTTTAGTTCAAGGTACTTAACCTGGCTATGTTTCTACATAGCTCAAGTTTTTCGTATGTGACTACCTTTGTTAGCATGTCCGCTGGATTCTCCTTTGTATGGATCTTTACAAGCTTCAACAGCTGTTGCTCCATTACTTCACGTATCCAGTGATACCGAATATCGATGTGCTTTGTTCGGGAGTGGTACATCGAGTTTTTACTCAGATCAAGAGCACTTTGACTATCACAATAGATTCTGTACTCTTTTTGACTGACTCCCATTTCTTGGAGGAACCGCTTTAGCCACAACATTTCCTTTCCTGCTTCTGCTATAGCAATGTACTCTGCTTCTGTTGTAGATAAAGCCACACATTTCTGCAGTTTGGACTGCCATGATACAGCTCCACCTGCAAATGTGTAAATATATCCTGATGTAGATTTTCTACCATCAAGATCACCTGCCATATCAGCATCTGTATAGCCATCCAAGACTGGGTTAGCTCCCCCGTAGCACAAGCACAACTTTGATGTACCTTTAAGGTACCTGAGAATCCACTGTACTGCTTTCCAGTGTTCTTTCCCTGGATTTGAAAGAAAACGGCTCACAACTCCAACAGCGTGAGCGATGTCAGGTCTTGTACAAACCATGGCGTACATTAAACTTCCTACTGCTGAGGAGTACGGTACTGTAGCCATTTCTTGAACCTTTTCCAGTGATGACGGACATGAGCTCTTGCTCAATTTGAAGTGATTAGCCAGTGGAGTATTGACTGGCTTTGCTTTCTCCATGTTGAACCTTCGTAGTATTTGTTCAACATACTTTTCCTGTGACAGCCATAGCTTCTTTTTCTTCCTGTCACGAGTGATCCTCATGCCCAAAATCTGCTGGGCAGGTCCTAAGTCTTTCATCTCAAAGACTTTGGAGAGATCCGTCTTTAGCTTCCTGATAATGGATGGATCTTTTCCAATAATCAGCATGTCGTCAACATAGAGCAGTAACATCACGAAGTCACCTTCTGAAAATCTTCGGATGTAAACGCACTGATCTGCAGCAGTTTTCTTGTAGTCATGACTCATCATGAATGAGTCAAACTTCTTATACCACTGTCTGGGAGCCTGCTTCAAACCGTAAAGGCTCTTTTCCAACTTGCAGACCAAATGTTCCTTTCCAGGAACTTGGAAGCCTTCTGGCTGCTCCATGTAAATCTCCTCATCAAGGTTGCCGTGAAGAAATGCTGTCTTCACATCCATCTGTTCAAGCTCCAAGTCAAGACTTGCCACCAATCCGAGTACCACTCGAATTGAAGTCATCTTCACAACAGGTGAAAATACCTCATCAAAGTCGATTCCTTTCTTCTGCTGGAATCCTTTGACGACCAAACGAGCTTTGTGCTTCACCTGCTTGCCATCGTTTTTCAGCTTGAACACCCATTTGTTTCTCAGTGCTCTTTTATCGTTTGGAAGTTCCATCAGCTCATAAGTCTGATTCTTCTGTAACGAGTTCATCTCATCCTGCATAGCCTGCATCCATTTGTCGCTATCTGGATGAGATATTGCCTCCGGGAAGTTTTCTGGCTCCCCCTCATCTGTAAGAAGAATATAATCTGATTCCGGATATCTTCGAGACAGAATCAACAATCGCCCTCTAGAGGATCTGTCCTCCTGAGGTTGATCACCTGACAACTGTGGAAACTCTGCAGTTTCTGATGGAGAGGGCAACTGCTCCCCCTGCTCAGTACTGGTTTCTCCATTGTCAGTATCCTCTTCTTCTTCTGGGGAAACTTCCTGTCTATCTTCAGTGTTTGAGACAGACTGAAGTGGTAGTGAACTCGGAGCTAGTTCTAGAGCACTTGGAGTTGTTTGTTCTGATCCAAACATCTGGTCTTCATGGAACACAACGTCCCTGCTTCTGATGACCTTCTTCGCTTTTGGATCCCATAATCTGTATCCAAACTCTTCATCTCCATAGCCGATGAAATAACACGGAGTAGACTTTTCATCAAGTTTCTGTCTTTTCTCCTTGGATACATGTGCAAATGCTTTGCACCCAAATACTCTTAGATGAGAGTATGAAATCTTGCGGCCTGACCACACCATCTCTGGGACTTCGAACTGCAGTGGAACTGATGGTGTTCTGTTGATCAGGTAACAGGCTGCTCTTACTGCTTCACCCCAGAATGGCTTAGGCAACTTTGCCATACTCAGCATGCATCTGGTTCGCTCCACAATGGTCCGGTTCATCCGTTCTGCTACTCCATTGTGTTGTGGGGTGTAGGGGACAGTCCTCTCGTGTCTGATGCCATGTCTGGAGCAGTATGCTCTGAACTCTCGAGAAGTGTATTCACCTCCATTGTCTGTCCGGAGGCATTTCAGCTTCTTGCCTGTTTCTCTTTCTACCATGGCATGGAAGTTTTTGAATTGCTCAAAAACTTGATCTTTCCCTTTTAGGAAATACACCCACACTTTTCGTGAAGCATCATCAATAAAAGTAACAAAATATTTGTTACCTCCAAGTGATTCAACTTCAAAAGGGCCGCAAACATCAGAGTGTACCAAGCTCAATAACTCTGATCTTTTTCCAGTAGATGTCTGGAATGAAACTCTATGCTGTTTCCCAAATAAACAGTATTCACAAGGGTTGAGAGCAATACCTTTGTTTACTGTAATCAATGCTTTCTTTGCAAGCATAAACACCCCTTTTTCTCCCATGTGGCCAAGTCTCCGATGCCACAAGTTTGGTGATGTATCATCTTCAGCTATGTTGAGACTGTTTGCACATATCTTAGCACTTGATTTGTACAAAGTGCCACAGACATGTCCCCGTGCAAAGACCATTGCTCCTTTCTTCAATTTCCAGGCATTGTTGCTGAAGATGCTCTCGTAACCCTGTTGATCAAGGGTTCTTATTGAAATCAGGTTGAGTCGGAGATCGGGTACGTGCCGAACGTCATTTAGCACCATAGTACAGCCAACACTAGTTTTTATTCTAACATCTCCAATGCCCACGATCTTTGAGAAATTCGAATTTCCCATCTTGACTGTACCGAAGTCTCCTGCCTTGTAAGTACTGAAGAAATCTTTACAAGGAGTGGCATGATAAGATGCTGCTGTATCTATTACCCACTCGGTCTCCTCGCTTGAAACGTGCAAGCAAGATTCTTCACCGGCGGAAAGGAGTACACAATCTCCAGAAAGCGTCACTGCAGCTTCGCCTTCTTCGTGCTTTGACTGATTGCTTGGCTGATTCTGCTCCTTCTGCAGCTTTCGGCATTCCCTTTTAAAGTGGCCTTCTATACCACAATAAAAGCATTTTCCCTTCTTTCGCTGTTTACCGCGACTTTGGGATCTCCCTTTGCTTTGACTCCTGTTCCTTTCTTGACTTCTTCCTCTACTATTTCTTTGATGCCTTCCTTCTGTTACAAAGGCATCTGTCTCGTCTCCTCCAATCTCCTTTCGTCTAGCCTCTTCATTAAACAAGGCGTCTATCACCATTGACATGGCGAGCTTTCCATCTGGAGCTGAATTACTGAGTGAGACCACTAGCGTTTCCCAACTATCTGGTAGGGAACTGAGAAGTAGTAGAGCCTGCTCTTCATCTCCGAGCTTAAAGTCTACGGATGCAAGCTGATTTACAAGATTCTGAAACTCGTTGGTGTGTGCGGCCACTGAGATGCCGCTTTTGAGTTTCAAGTTGACAAGGCGTCTCATTAGTAATGCCTTGTTCCGAGCAGTTTTTGCCTGGTACATGTTTTCCAGCTTTTTCCACAGCTGATAGGCATCCGTTTCCTGTGTAACATGATGAAACACACTATGATCAATCCACTGCCGGATCTGACCAATAGTTTTCTTATTCATCTTATGCCAGTCTTTTTCCGCTACATCATCTGGCTTTACGCTTTTCTCTTCAATTGGATCGAAGAGATCTTTACAATTCAGGAGATCTTCCATTCGAGGTCTCCATAGTGCGTAATTTGTAGATGTTAGCTTAATCATCGCACCTGCTCCCGAGTCCTCCATCAGTTCGGCTTTAATCTTTGATTTGATTGACCTTTTCTCAACGTTTGGAGTCGAATCTCAACAAACGGAGCTCACCATTGCGTCCGGAACGGTGGAAAACCTTGGAAACGACTCTTGTCTCGTTCCAAAACGATCAAAATTGCGCCGAAAACCTGAAAAATACGAAAACGGAATATTTCCTTGATGTTGCCGGAATATTCCTTCGTCTGCCGGAATATTCCCCTCCGTCCACCGGCATATTCCCTCCGGAATCGGAATATTCTATCACCGGAACAGTGTAATCGATCACCGGAAAAATCCCACGGTCGCCGGAATATACTCGTCGGCGCCGGAATATTCTGCCGGAATATTCTTTCTCCGGTGGGTTACTGTAGCGGGTCGGAACCGGGTCAAACCGGTTCGGGTCGGATCACCCGGATCTAACGGGTCGGATCTCGTCTTCTTCCCTGGCTCGCGCGTGTGGCGCGTGGGTCCCGTGGCCGGCGCGTGGTTGTCGCCGACTCGGCGCGTGCGGAGCGTGTAGCTTCGTCCGGTGTCCGTTTGAGACGAAATTTTCACCAGAATTTTCGTCTTGACCTGAGGAATCTGATGGTATCCTCCAAACTTGATTTAGATCAAGTTTCAAAATGGGCCTCTCACGAAAATTCACATATCCGGCCTCCTACCGGCTCTGATACCACTTGTTGGGATCGGCGGAAGCTCACAAATAATATGGAGACCAGAATTTAACGTGGTTCGGCCAATTTAGCCTACGTCCACACCCACAGAGAGGAGAATTTGTATTAAACAACAAACCAATTATTTACAATGGTTTCCCTCACTCTCACTGCCTCCAACGGACCTTACATCACGCTCTCTTCCTCATTACAATCTTACATGTATTTATAGGAGAAAGAAATAGTGTGAACGTGTAAATGACGGTGGAATTCCGGCGGCCTCCATTCTTGAATTTTCCGGCGGCGCCTACCTTCCAGCTGCTACTGACGGTGCCGTCTTCCAGAAGCCTCCAGCTTCTTCATCACGTTGCGTGTTGATTTCCAACAGAGGAGGGGTACCGTATTAAAAAATTTAAGCCTTCTCTAACGGAAATTTTTTATGAGTTCTTCAACTCAGCGATCAAAAATTTGAATATTATATGGATTAAAAGAAATAATTATCAAAAGAAATAATCACTAATCTTCCTCACGAAAAGAGGAGTAGGGATTTAATTTTCATGAGTTCTCAAAAAAAGAGGATTAGAAAAAAAAAAGTAGTCTTCAAATCTGAAAATTAGATGAAAATTATGAAAATATATTGAAAAGATAAAAATATAAAATTTTGACTGATACATCAAAAACCGGCCGGTATTTGACTTGGTGCAAAACAACTATCTGCCCTTTATCTGTTATTGATCCAGTATGGTACATACAGTCAATACAGTCGATATCGGTATGATACTCAGAACACTGGTTACCACACTCTCAATATTGCAGATTTTTATTTAGATCTTTATTATTTATCAACCACACATTACACACTACATTTATTTTTATTTTTTATTTTTTGATTTTATTCTTATTAAACTAATTGAGTTATTCTACTCATTATCCATACATCACGTACTTGCTAAATAAAAAAAATAAAAGATCATGTATAATGTGTATAGTATAGAGATGATGAGTAGAAGTTTTCTTTTAGTTCTTCTTTTTATTATTCTCACAAAAGTGTGGTGTAGAACTGCTAGTAGAATTTTTCTTTTTCAGATTGGTGTACTAAATTTGGTGACGCTGGACATTATTATTCGATGATCATGTTAGTTATATATATGAAGCCTTATGATCATTCATCACCATAACAAATAGATTTTGGGACGATTTGTTTTGGACAAAAAAGAGATTGTCTCAAAAAATGATTTTTAGAGATGAAATTAAAAATTGGTGAAAGTTATTAATTATTTGAACAATAGATTTTCCATTCAAACCGTATATGTAGGGATGAGAAATTTCATCTCTAATAGAATTTACATTCGAACATTTATTAAATTGATTAAATTAAATAAAATAAACTTTCAAATAGATATTACATAGGAGCGAACGACAAATTGACAAGTTAAGTGACTAAGCTTAACGAAAAACAGGTCAAACAATATCTAGATTAATCATTGTTCGAACACAATATAGAGAGTACAAATGGAAATGGATTGCAGAATTCTTTGGCTGGAATGGAAATATGTTCGAAGGCTTATACATTATATTCGAGCAGTGATAAAATTTATTTTTATTTTTTGTTACATAACAATACTTTACTTAATTATAGAGAAATATTTAATTTATATAAAAAAAATTAGTAGTTAAAGAATATATATATATATATGTAATGGAAATCAATAATTAATTTAAGAAAGAAAAAAGGATTCATAATTAAGTTAGAAAAAGAAAAAAAATGCAAATGAAAGATACACACTACTACACGACTAAATCTTTTACCAACTCCTCGACTCCAACTAGGCATATCTCTAATTGTAAAAGTCGAGTACTGATCATCACCTAAGTTACAGAAATGCTACCAATCTCTGTATGTAAGTAAAAGAATCCACTTTGGATCTCCATATGCACTACATCAATCATCTTAGATGTCTCTGTGCAGGTCTCTACAAGTAATATATCTGCAATCTCCCATGAATAGCACTGTATTATGCCTCCTGTATAGATCTCTCATCGGCCAAAACACCATGATCTCTCAGGTGTGCATTTCCCTGAGTCTCGACCAACTCTGTAATGGGGGCACGAAGATGAAATCTCGATAGTCCAATGCTGCGTGACAAGGTCAAAGCGTTAGGTCCAGTCGAATCCCAAATACACTCGGTAATATCTGGCAGGACCCTCATAGTTAGCAAAAGTTGTGTGATCAGAATCCCAAATGGCAATATATCCATCGTAATGTAGTGAGCCTCTGATAGAATCTTAACGAATATATAATTCACTAGGTCAATAGGCACCCCACACATGCATATCATAAACCTCACCCAATTCATGCCAGACTTAGTCTTGTATTGTCGAGGATCAATGTTGTTGCCGATGATTAAGTTTATAATCTTGAAGAAACTAGATAAATCAACCTAGTTGATCATGTTATTTGTCTTGTCATTAGGAGGAACATCTAGACCAACAACTAACTATCTAATATCATGATCAGCGACGCCATCAAATCCATCTACATCAGAGTCTTATCCCCAGTCGTCTCCCGATCACCGCATTTGTAGACTCCATACGCACCACGCTCGGATATGCAATGGCCAATCGAGGGACATTAATAAAATTACCGAGTGCATCTGTTGAAAATGTAACTAAGGCTCCCTCAATCTATATTAAGTACGCCTCGTCATCTTGGCTGGCACCACCAACTTCTCTATAAAACTCAGAGAGAATATCGACATAGGAAATAATGTCCCTCCCTTCATCCTTTTGGTTGAGAATTGGTGTCCAACTATACTTGACGAAGATGGATACTAAGGAAAAACCCTCCCTGAGAAGATTTTGAAAGTCGAAGATCTTGAAAGTCGGAGATCTTTATCTGATGATCCAATAATGTTCCAGATCTGGCACGCTTCCTTCCCTTATAAGACATTGCCAACCTACAAATCTAAAAAATAAAACTAAGAACATTGGTTATAAAACATGACACATGAAACTCAAAAGAATTATATGCTAATTAAAACATTGAGAAACTGTGTTTTGTTATACCATTCGATCAAAACATTAAGCATAAATCGAAGATATAACAGTTTTCGAACAGTTACATAACCATTTAAATATTACATAATAGCACACATTGTTTGAATGTACAACATATGTGTTCGATTGCAATATTCAACACCTATTTGAACGGTTTCTCAACCGCTCAAGGTGTGACTTTCTGATGTTCGAACACAAATCATAATTCAAACGGTTTATTGATCTAACTTAGCAACGACTGAGTCAACTCAATGACCATTAAAATGAAAGAAATCATTCTTTCGAAAATAACAAACATACAAGGCCATGATGAAAATAGAGGCATTCTGGCCTTATGTTTTCTGGTTACCTACGGTTTCCATCAACATAAAACACAAAAAAAATAGATTTTCCTATTTTCTAGAAAGAATCAATCCAAACAATTCCAAATCAACCCATTAAAAGCATGTAAGTGTTGTACCTCTTGATTAGAAGTGGTCTTTGACAATGGCGGTGAAATGGCCTCATGGAGTGTTCACAACGAGAGATAATTTTGGGTTTTTTTTTTTTTAAATAACGTATGGAAAATAAAATTGATATCTTATATGTTTTATACCGTTTGAACCATACATTATATAAGAAACTTCACATCCCGTCCCACCATTTTCTGGCTTTCCATTTGACTTACCAGTAATAGAGATTAACTCTCCAGAACAAGGTAAATATCTGATAATAATTTTTTTTCAATTAAGTTAATTCATACATATTAAACATTTTATAACCACCATTTACTTTATTTTTACAATGAATATGATATTAGTTAAAGTTAACCATATAATCTCGTCCAGGTCGAAGCACTACAAGAGGTGTGAAATTAAAAATATCTTGTAAAGTGAGTAAAATTAGGTTAAACATTCCTGACGAACAACAGCTTGGCTTGCATCGCATGTGGGTACTCTTACACAAACTTTTGTACCTTTAGATACGAGTTCATGGCATAAAATCTCCCGATATGTAAAAAAGCTTTTCAAGAAGTGTTGTTTGGTAATATTTAATTCATGATTTCTAAAGTTATTGAATATGTATGCAAAATATAGATATGCAAATGATAATTTCTTTGTGTGGATATTTTTTCAAAAATGATTTCAATCTAAGTTTTAGTTAGAGAGATGAGCGAAAGACTTTTGATGAGATTATGTAAAATGCATTCTGCAAATATAAGACGGGGTGTCATGAGTATTATAAAAAGTAAAATAACAAGGAGGAGGCACACCAACATCTTTTTCAGGATGTCTGACTTTTCAATTGAGAAAATTTTGTGACATGTTTGAGAATCTAGCATATAAGTAAATGAATTATTTTATTTGTCATATTTTTTATTTTTCTCTTGCTAATATTTACAACTTCTATGCAAAAGCAAAGTTTTATAAATAAAACAAATAGATCAAAATTGAAGATACATCATTATGCAGGCTTAAGATCTTTTCATCGCCTCACTAAGAAATTGGTAATATCATCTTATATATTTGATTGTATATAGTTCATTATTTGGATGCATTGTAATGACTTTATATCTATAAAATATGTGTCTTGTAGCAAGAGTCAGATATCAATTACGATTTGACAAAATTATATATTGCATCATATATTGATCATTTTGAAGAGTGGACTCATCTAGATGCTCATAAAAACTATGTAAGTATTATTATTTATTTTAATTAAATATATTTCAGTATTTGTGTTAATATTAATTCTTTGTCTTATGTGTAGGAAAACAAGTAATTGCCCTACGTGCTAAATTTGTATAAGGTCAAAATCTCAACATATGATATTAAAAACTTTACAAAAAATTTTAGGTCTATGTTTATAATATTTGAGTTTGGATTGCTGTGTCAAGCCATGTAGCTCTTCCTCATTGTTCAACAATGCCTCCAACACCTCTAGAGCATTAGAGGAAGCAAGGGTTGAGATTGAGGAATTGAAACAAGGCAACATGAGTTAAAAGCTCAATTGGTGCAATAAGCAGACATGAAACAACTAGAACAGCAACATGAAAAGCTCGGGAGAGATATGAAACTCTAAATGCATTTATATACTTATGCAACAATTCAGATCTCTACACAACTTATTTACATTATATGTACATAATTTATATGTTTATGTACGATGAATATATTACTGTTTTATTTATTTAGCTCACACTTATAAGACTACTTTTATGTGCATAGGAAAAATTATAATGTATTTTTTTAAGATGTTATATGTGTAATTGGTTTTTCGTTATATGTGTATTGATGGAGTTGAAAATGACTAAAGTTGATATAGTCTTAGGATTCACAAATTAATAACGCGCATTTCTTTAGAGGTATATTATTAAAAAATAATTTTTTTCATGATGTGAATCTTAAACTTTTCTAATTTTTTCTTTCTTTTTTTAAAAAAAAAATGTGTTGAACTTACACATTTAAGCTATGGTACAAAGAGCATTTCCTACATTTAAATGTACTGAAGATTTTTATAATCCGCTTACAAATATATTATACAAGCCAAATTGAATTTTCTGTATGTAGTGGGGTCGGGGCCCAACTAATTATAATTAGACCGTTGTGCATCACAGCTTCTATGTATATCCCTTTCATATTTGGTAGTTTTTAATTCAGAATTAATATTACTTATGATTAAGACGTTTTTTCTTTGTCTAATCACCATAATTGAGGTTTTATTAGATATCGATCCGGATATATATGATAAAATATACGTGTTAGAGGATTAATTCCTATACCTACCCTGCTTTCACCGCGTTTCTTCATGTTTCCATCAATGTTATTATCCAGATTTGTGATCTAATGCCTCCGGCAATGGACTGTATATCTATAGCATATCATTTCTGATCCATCACAGTTACAAACTTTTTTTATATATAGAAATAAACATATATACAAGCTGACCTAATTTTATAGGATAATTTATATTCATTTTAAAATAAAAGTCATTTTATAATAATCTAACATACAATATCAAATTACCACATTATTTTTATTGATTTATTTTTATTAAATTATCACAAGCTTTTGTTTGCTCAACTAATTATATAAACAAGGTATATATTGTTAAGAAAATGCTTGGATAACTCCCAAATGTATGTTATATATAGTATGCCACCTCTTCATGGATAACCTCGAAGAGTCAATTACTTCCAACTCTTGACCGCGCAAAGCCTTGCTCCCATAGTAAATTTGTAAATAACACATGATATTTGAAGGAGTAAAATCTGCAATGTTATTTGTTGATTGTCTTGTTATAAAAATTAAAAAAAATGAAAAAAATCTGCATGTTATTTATTTATTTTATTAGTGGGCAAAATGTGCCGGTTTCAAAATTAGGTTTCCTATGCGGATCTCTAGATAGAATATATATGATGCAAATCCTTACATGAGTACTGTTTCAGTTCAAAACCTAACTTTAGACTTTGCATTTTGGCAACATATATGCTTGTCCTCGGATGCTAAGGGATCCACAGAGAGAGAGAGAGAGAGATCATTTACAATTAATGCAAGACCTTGGATAGTAACTTGTCAAAAGGTCCTACATTAATGTCCCAATGCAGCAACAGTATGAGAGGAAAATCAATGATCCACTTCTTGTCCAACTGATATATATATAAATATAAAGATATATTATTGGATATAGATAAAAGAAAATTATATCCCGCAGAAGTGAAATAGATAAAAGTTCATTCGATCGAAGGCTAGCTGTCGGTTTTAGCTTAAATGTGTATATATATATATATATATCTACATGATTAAGTTACCCTAAGTATAGACTTATATAGTACTAGTACGTAACGTAACGTACAACACATGCAGATTAATTTGTCTAAAGATGTACGGCTCATCTGTTGCGTGAGCAAAACAAAGCTATAGAGTGCAAACTGCAAACTGATCATGAAACTTGGCTTGCCTTCGTAAGGAAGTCTAAACCAATATTACAATATGACATCTATTCGTGCCCATAAAACTGCTATTCCCTTCCTTTCCCAACAACTTGCCAGTCAACCACTCTCTCTCTCTCTCTCTCTCTCTCTCTCTCTCTCTCTCTCTCTCTCTTCTCTCTCTCTCTCTCTCTCTCTCGATACACAGATGGAGCCAAAAGGATTTAAACAGTTCTATAAACAGTCTGATCGGTACCTTACCCATTAATGTCGCAGCCTGTCCCTCCCCAGAGAGAGATTCCCTCATTAATGGCGGTTCGGTAAGACATGAGTGAGAGAGCATCACCATCGTGGCCGATCCCTTTGTTGGGAGGCAGAGATCTTCATTTCTGGGGCCCTCCCACCTCTTCCCTTTGAAACAAGAGCACCCCATTTTTATCCCAGAAAGTCTGTTTTACCCAGGTATAGTAGTCGCATATTTGGTTAGGCCTAGGTTGTTTTTGACTTTTTACTGGCTTTCTTGGCTTAATTGGGCGCCTCCAACAAGTTGGTTGACGATTAAATAAAGTTGATCCCTCTGGCATTGTGGTTTAGAAAAAAAGAAGAGTGAAATAAATGGAGGGGGAATTATGGATTTAAATGCTCTGGCCCAGCTTTCTGCTTTGGTAGTCGCAGTTTTTAATGCTCATGGAGAGCCCCTTCCCTTCAATTCCCTTCTTAAATCGCACCCCAGATATTCAAACCTTTCACACAAACACCAAATTCAAAGCTACCCTTCTATACCCATGAGTTTCCCTCTCTACCTTTCTGCTTAATTGCTTCTATTTTTCTTCTCTATATAATTACCAGATGATCTGTTCAGTTTGATCCTCAAACTAGTTTAGTTTTCATGATATGTTTCTTTTGTGTGTGTTCACTTGTTGAAGATCAAGGAGGAGTATCTGATCATCATCATCATCATGTGAAATAGTTACTTTGATATTGGCCTGGTTCACTCAGAGGAAAATTAAGATGATCATCTTTTTATATTTCTGATTGAGCCGTGCCAATATCTCAGTGCTCTTTCATTTCTTTCAGATCACCAACCGATCTAGATCAAGATCATCACCGATCGATCAGATGATGATCATGGGGAAGCGGCTTCTGCGCGCGTGGTAACTTTGTTTAATTTTCCTAATATCAAATGATGATATTGGCCTGTTTTATTGATCTTAATATCTCATATTGCAGTTTTAATTTCTGTTTGACTTTTCACTTTCCATGCAGTACTGAAGATGGATATATGCTACGTACTGATCATGAGAAGTACAAATTATTACACTTTCTTTATTTAACTAACGTACACATGCAGCTCATAGGAAAGGTTACATATAATCGGATGGGAAACTGAGGAATTTGTCTGATCGTTTGTTTTGTAAAAGCTGTTAACAAATTAAACGGCAAGACGTGGAAGCCCTTTTGGCTACACGATAATCTGCTTGCATACGATGATCGATCTAATGAAATCTTTGGAATCTTATTATATATAAGTACGTATGTTACATGTTATATGTTATGCATCTAGCTAGGGAGCTAATATACGTACGCACACGTACAAAACTAGTAAGTTTGATGGAGCTAGCTAGCTAGCTAGCTAGGGATATTAGATGTTTTCTTTTGTTTATACGAAAAACTGATTTACCACTTGAGTAGCATCGCTCAAGTGTACACTTGTTTTTTCATTTTTTTATTTTTATTTATTTTTTTTATTTTTATTTTTTTATTATCTTAAAATATTTTAAAAAAATATCAATATACTAATAATCATTTCCTCAATGATTAAATAAAAAAATATAAAAATATATAAGATGTCAAAAATAGATATCAAAATCATGAGGGGGCATAATAAATTTATTCTTTAAAAAAATACTTTGGTCATAATAGCAATTCAAAAAATAATGTGACTTGCTAGATTGTAAAAAATAAAAATAAAAAAAAAAGGAAAAAGCCCATTTGAGGGAGGTAGTTAGATATATGGCCGTCCGCGGGCTGCGTTTGTCAAAGTCTTGATTTGGTAGGAGAGATTAGATTTAACGTAAGATCATGAAGCAAAATCAGCAATTAATAATCAACTTTCGGTCCACTACAAGGAAATTGCCTTGAAGCGGCATTTTTTGCCTTGCCGCAATATAATTTGATGGAAAGAAGGTGTTAAAATCATTCTCCGATCATAAATTATGTGCGAAATAAATTATGCAGCACGGGTGATCTTCATTTGTTTTTAACCGTCGTATATATTTCTATCACTGCATTTTTGTCGTCGCAATAAACCTAAAAAAATGTAATGTCCTTTTTGAATAGGGAATGTTAGACTATTACGGCGAGTGTGGCTGTAATCGTCATTAAAAGTCAAAGAGAATAGTGTTTTCCTACTCATTTTTCCCATAGCCTCACTCCCATTAGTTTCAGGCCTTTGCTGTAACACTCTCGAATTCCACTAAATTTACCTCTTGATTTCGCCTTAATTCGCTCTACTCCGAGACCGATTCTCACCCAACCCGTAGTAGAGTCTCGTATGTCCACAAGAGAACCAAGGTATAGAATTTTTGCAACCATTTGTATCTTAGGATTTACCAAATCAATTTCCCGATAGAAATTGATATGTTCCGTGATTTTATTATTTGAATCTTGTTTTTCCTCTCATTAGTTTCATAAAATCTACACTACTAGATTTTTAGTAATTTGCCTTACTTGGCATGGGTTTTGTCCTCTTCTCATGCTCATTTGTTTTGTCGGTGAGGAAATGGTAAACATGTGCATCTAGCCTCTAGTCACAACGGACCTTATCGTTTTCAGTCTTTTGTTTTCTAGAAAAGAATAGTGAGTAATCAATTGGATTTGTGCACCACCGACACTCTTCTCAGATATATAATCAATTTATTCGGGTTTTGTTTGTTTTCTCAAAACATCTCATCTCATCTTAAACTTATCATTATACTTTATCAAATTTCCATACAAAATAAAATAAACAATTCAATTTTTTCAAATCCTATAACAACTTCTTCAAATCTCAAAACAAAACTAATATTAAAAAAATATTTTATAATAATATTTTATTCTTTTTTTTGAACTTTTATCTTATCACATCTCACCTCATCTTTTTTTTTTTTAAGTGGTTATACAGTAATTGCATATATGTTTTCTCATAATATATATTTATATCGAGCCCTTTATTTATTCTTTTACCCTACTAATTTGACTTTTCAATATCCATGAAACAATATTAATTTCTAGCTTTACCTATTTAGCAATGAGGCATATAATTTTATTATTTTTTATTGACGCTAGATGTATTCTCTAAGAGTGTCCCAACTAATTTTGTGAGTGCATAGATTTTAGACAAGAAGTTTCCGGCAAATATACTTCAGTTAATTCAAGAAGAAAACATATTAAATAAATTTAAGATTTTTACCCACTTGAGCCAATCCCTACATCTTGCAAAAAGGCATATATCTTAAGGATGCAATAAAACCTGTTTTCAATAGAAGCCTATATATTTGCTAGTATATATTTAATATCATGATCATCATGATCTGGATACCCATACTCATGTTCACTTATAGTGTATATATATATATATATATATAATTTGGAGCTTGCTTGGAGATCAGCTAGGTCATGTGCACAATTCTCTAATACTAAACGGGGTACTAATTGTTTGGAGAAGTATTTTTTTTTCTTGGCAAGTTAATAGCATTAAATTAGGCAAAAGGTACATGAAGAGAGGGTGAGGTTTTCCAACAATTATCCAAAAACAGTAAATAATAGTGCGAAGTCGTGGGAAAAAAGGGAAAAGAAACGGGTCTATATGGGACCAATTTCTTGGTCCCTACCCATGGTCCTAAGATAGGACGCCGTGTTTTTAAAATACGGAAATGAAATGTTCACCAAAAGGCGAGCACAAAGTCCATCGCAAGAGGCGATGAAACCAATATAAAAAGCAATGGTGTGGTGGAAGCACTGTCAGTTATCATCTAGAGATCATTTTTAGGTGGGTCTACAACCCCTCGAACAAGATCACATTTATTGGAAAGTAGAAACATAGAGAAGCAACTAGGAGTGGAGCCGAGTTATTAGCAAACAACCAACACAAGCAGAAGTGGAGCGTGCAGCCCACGCACCGCCTGAAAAGAAACACGAAACCACAAATCTGACGAATCTGGTGCCTCTAAGGCCAAGGAGGCCGTGCGTGGCCTCCACTTCCACACCAAAATACCAAGGCGCATGGGCTACATGCGCATCAGGGGCCGCGCGTGTTGCAAACACGCCCGATGAAGGCACGAGTTTCCCCCTTTAACTAGAAGATCAGCACCTGAAGTGGTAGTAGAGGTGGCGCGTGTGGGTCGTAGCATGCCAATAGGTAGCAGATCAGCAATGTCTGACTCTCCTAGAGAAAACAAAATGGAAAACATGCGGCAGCTAGGAAAGCAGTAAGTGAAGGAAGGTTAAATGCTGCTGGGGTTGGTTAGGGAATGAGGAGCTTGGTGCCGGAGCACCAAGTCCCCTCCGCCCGTCAGAGAAGAGAGCAGGGTAGATTCAGTCGATGGAGAGACAGAGAGGGAGAGTCAGAAGCTAGGGAAGTTTCCTCAGGACAGTTATTTTTATAAGCAGTGTGTTTGGAGAAGTATTATATCTATGAAAAGAATCTGATCATAAAAGTAAACAAATTGAAAATTTACATGTCAAACCTATTTTACGGTAAATATAATCTTATAATTATTTGATATATTATATGTAATCAAGGCAAACTTTATAATTTTTTTTTATAAATATATATTGGTTTTTTGGATTATCGTTGTCTTTTAATTAAACCTTAGGAACTCGTTAGCTAACTAGGGCACAGAAACTTCACACTTGTGACTTATCAATACTTAATGACAGGGTGCTTCGAGAGCTTTAACATTGAAATCGATCCGTAGAGGGTAGTGATAAAGATGTTTGGGCTAAGAACTTTCCATCTATTTTATTTTATCATTATAAATTTTATAAATTTTTATATAAAATATAATATATAATTTAATTTTTCTAAAATTATAAAATAATAATAATATTATTAAAAAATAATATTCATATAATAATTTACGAAAATTAATTATCTCATCTCAACATTAAAGAACCTCTCAATCTGACTCGTGTACGTATTGTCACAATTAGATCCTATAAACGTTTCATTAACAAACGAGGCGGTGGGTTAATGTTTTTCAATACATGTTTTTTTCCCTTATGCATCTATTTTGTGCATGGCAAAAGTACTATTTTGTGTACATGAAATTCCTATGCATGCAGCAATGATGGTTAAGAGGATCAATTGAAGGTCGAAATCCCAATTTTATCTTAAGTTTTCCTCCAAAGCATCGAATCTTGCCAGTCTATTGCTTTACGGCGACCTCCAACCAACACATGCCACCTTTTCTGCCTCTCCAGTCCTCGATCTTTAAGTTCACCAAAGAAATCCGCTATTTTGCTTAGCGCGTTCATCGCACGCTCGATCCATGTCGTGCACATCTTCCACGCGCAACCATATCCTAGAGCGGCTTTTGAGGACAAGATCCGTCCCTCCAGCTTAAGAGGCCTCAAATCTTTCGGATCTACTTGTTCATCCAACTCCTAAGGTGGTGTGTGACCTACACTTGCCGCCACTGCTTGTATTACCCTTTTGTCGACGATTCGACATAGATTCGAACTGTTATCTTGTGTTCCTGCTTCTTCGAACTGAGGATGAAATAAAAGTGGGTGTAAAAGTCTCTTCTAGACAGTCCAGACCAACCAAATGCAGCACATCCCCCTTGATTGCTGCTTTTAGTCGCAATAACATAGTTTGTTTTACAGACCATATAAAACGACTTCAAGCGGCAAGGGTTATGGGTGGATGGCTCTAGAATCCTTTTTCTTTTTTCTTTTTTGTGATGTATTTGTTGGTTTTGGGATGATTGTAGAGGACTCACATCTCACTAAAACTTATATCATGTAATCTATTAGTTTATCTATAATGGTTGCACTGATACATAAATGCCAGTATTAATTATCTTCAAAAGCTGCAATATCCCTATTTTTTTGTAGTTAAAGGAAAGGAATTACATGTGGTCCGGTCGGGCTTAAAAAAAAAGCCCCCCAAAAGTAAGTTGACGCGTAAGACATCTCATATACATTGAAGTAGGCTGCGATTCACTTGATCAATGTGATTCCCTCGCTTCGTGCATTTAGACTAAGGCTGTAAAAAGACCAAACCGGACAGGTGGACCGGACCGGACCGGTTGTCCTGGACCGAGACTGAACCGAACCAAATAGAATTCGGTTCGGTCCGGTCTAAATTTTACATGGACCGATTAATTCCGGTCCGATCCCAGTCCAAAGGATTTCTCCCCCTAGACCGGACCGAATCCCACATTTATATATATTTATATATGTATATATATATATAAATAGTATATAAATTATAATATTAATATTAATATAAATTAATATATTAATATATTAATATATAATATGTACTCTTATAATATTAACATATTATAATTTATTGGTTGACTAGTTGTAGTATAAAAATATAAATTATAATATATCTATATAATAATAATAATAATAACTTATAAGTAATAAGTGTATTAACATATAATATAAATTATAATATATTAATAATTTATCACTATTTACTAATATATAAATATATAATATACTAATGTAATAGTGTTATTAGTTATAATTTACTAACATACTTAATATATAATATATACAAACATATTAATATATAATATATACTCATATAATATAAACATTTTATAATTTATAATAGTTAAATTTGGGCCAAAAAAATATTTGATCATTGTAGAATTTTAGATTAAATTTAGCCTATTAAATCATATGGGGCACCTCTAGACCTGGACCGGATTGCCCCTGAACCGAATTAGACCGGACCGGTATAGACCGAACTCCTGTTCGGTCCGGTCCAAGGTGAAAGAATTATTGGACCGAATGGAATCGGTCCACAAATTTTTCGGACCGGACCGGACCATTTACACCCCTAATCCAGACCTCACTCGATTCACTTGATTTCCTCGAGATCGATTGTACCCAGACTTCACTTCAGCTTCATCCAGGCACTCCACGACGATCGGTGACCTAGACTCCTAGACCACGCTCGACCCAGTAGGTGTTTCTCATCTTTTCCTCTATAAAAAATTCCTAGGCTATTGATATGGTGTTTGGATTTGGTGTTTCTGAGTAAATGCACAAATGAGAACAGCAAAGAAGCTCAAATGAACAATACAAATTTAATGGTTGTGATGTAACTTAAATCCAAGATTCCTACTTCTCGCATTTCAAGAAGGAGAAAATTGGAACTACTATTATTTGTAATTCTAAAGTGTCATTGTTTACTTAGCAGAAAGAAAGTCCAATGATTTGTGCGGAGAGAGAGAACTTCAAGTTTTACGAAAATCAAGAAACATATCAGAAGGAAATGATGCATGTTTTCATCCTGGCCTGGGTGTTGGAACATAACTGAGCACTGGAGTCAGTCATGACTCACGGGATGAGTGGGCTGAAGTCGGCCAAAACTCATGAGAGAAGTGGGATGGTCGGCATTGGACTAGGGTTGCGGTGGAACAGTCCAGCAGAGGCACATCCGAGTGCAGCGGAATGAGCTAGGAAATTCAATTTGCGGTAAGAGCTGAAGCAGGGGACCGGGGTGATCGATTTGGGGCTGAGGAGCAATTTGATTTGGGGCAAATAAATCATCAATCCAATGTGGCCAAGAGTATTTTGTTTTGGTGGTAAAGGCTGATGTATCAATAGCTGATTGGAAGCCTGTATTTTGAACTTTTGAAGACCGATCAGACCATAGAGTCCCCCTGATAGTGATTCCGGCCAAGATATAATAACTATCAAATATAGTAAGTCCTCTTAACTCTTTATTCCCCAGTACAAAGTGGGTTTTCTAGTACGGGCCAAATTAGGCTCAAAATATATAAGATGTATATCTGTTATATGCTGGAGGCAACAATGTGAAGTCTGCCTTTTTTAACTTAGAATTATAAGAAGCCATCCCAACCAAATCATATGTAAGTTAATTAATTAGTACACATATATGGTCATAAATCTGCATGAAAGATAGCCAAGAAAAACAGCATTAATTAATATTTGCTGCCACACCAATTCAGTAAGCACCGATCGAGATGATCTAGCGCGCTAGCAAGATCTCAATGGCATGCATATAGGAACCATAATATTGACGTTTCATCTGCCAATCCAACACTAAAAAGAAATTAATTTTTGTGATTAATTATTTATGATAAAAAAATTATTTACGATTCATTTTGACTAGAAATAATTATTTTATTGGAAATAATTAGTGTATATTTGAAATTACGGTGAAAAATATTACTTTGAGTTTAAAACTTATAACTTAAAATTTAATGTAATAAGCTCTAGTATTAAAAAGTCATTTATTATTTAGGATTCACATGTCTAAAACGTTTTTAAATTTAGTTACAATAGTTTTAAAAAAATATGTAGTTATCTGTAAGAACTTTTTAATAAAAGCTTAAATTTAGTGATTTTTGATCATTTTGATTTTTAGTTTGTTTTATTGATTAAAATATTTTTTATAAAGTTATCGAACATATCATTTTTTTTTTAAATAAATATTTTTAACTGTTTAAAAATATTTTTTAAACTTAGAAACGCAATCCAAGCAAGTTCTTAGTCACAAATAAGCAGTTATATATGTAAGTACTGTGGCTGATTTTGAGTTGCATCATTTCGATTTAACGTACTCGAAAAGGAAAATGAGTGATCATAAATCATGAACATTCAGGAGCTTAAAAAGAATAATTCAGTATAGCAGTAGTAGATATATATATTCAACTCATCTCTGGCATCATGCTAATTCGATCTCCACCAAGTTAAATTATATAAATATATATATATATATATATATATATCCACCAATAATTAAGCATTACGTACACGAGATGATCATAGCTATTCAACTTGGTGGATATATATATAAATATATATATATATATATATGAATGCAAATATCTAGTATAGAACATCAATCTTTCTGCTGTAGATCCTGCATATTGCCTAGCTATAGCCTATATATATATAACTCAATAGGCGCGCAGTACTTACGTACCATCATGTTTGACTTATCAAACAATTTCTTAACTACTATCATCATGTATCGTTTTCTCATGGTCGACATGGTCATTTTCCAAGAGGAAAAAGTCATCATCGAACTCGTATCTTCATTTGTTTTTATCTTAATTTGTTTCTTGTGACTTAGAACTTTTCTCAGGATGTGAATGATATTCATGAGTGACTATGCAGCATGGTCTTGATCACGCTTACAGATATTGCATTAATATTCATGCATGACAACTTTGTCAATGCATGATTGATAATATGGACCATAAAAATGAAACTTATAATTACAACCACAAGACAATAGATTATAGATACAATATTATCTTGATTTGATTTTCATAATTATTAAATCACTTTAATTTTATTAGAAGAAAAATAAGTATTTGTAACAAATTATTTTAGACGAATATGACTATTTTTACAAAAATATACTCATTTTATCAAAAAATAATTATTTTGATAAGAAATAACTGGTCCTGGAAAAACAATTTTCTTATAGTGAATTTGATATTATCTTGATTTAATTTCATAATATTTAAGATATTTATCTTATCTTATTTCAATATAAGTTTTTTTATAAATCGAAATATATGCATTGTATTCAATAATAATTGAAATATATATATATATAACTCTCAAAGTCTTTTTCCCTCTTTCTCTAATTATCTCCATCTCTGTCTTTTTTATATTTTATTTTCTATCACAAGGTTTTCGTAACCACTGCAGATTTGTCTCAAGATATTGCTGTAACTTAAATCTTTCACATGATGTAATGTTTCTCAATTTAAAAGTATAGGTAGTTTAAGATCGAAACTATTTTTTTATTATTATTTTATTTAGAGTGCATAATGAAAAATATCTTGTAGTTTGAGATTGAGGGATCATGTACGAAAAACGTCTATAATCTCTAGGGTCATGATATATATCACAACACATATTATAAGATAAATGTATTTTTGTTAAGTGATGTTAGTTTTATAAGGTAGTTTACAAAAACCTCACTCTTTAATTTATAATGTGTTGTATAAAGTGTTAAAAATATAATGTGTGTTTATCATTTTTCTTATTATATATATATATATATATATATATAAATATATATATATATAATATATATATATATATATATATGCTATCAAGTCGCCATGGTCTCAACATTCTCGATTGCTCACAACCTCCATCATTAATTGCCACCCAACAATCCAACCACCACCTGATATTGTCTATTTAGTAGGTACGTATGTAATTGATCTGTACACTAGTTTTAAGATGAGCAATTTTTGTGCATTGTCTTTAAAAAAAATAGATAAGTTTAAAGTAATCACAATAGATTCAATAAAATTAATATTTAGCCAAATAATATTTAGTGAACATGAATATGAGATTGTAATAACCTGAATAAATAAATAGTTAAAATAATTTTCAATGGTTTGACACAACAAATATAGTAGTTATCCCCTTAGGCTACTAAGATAATTTTTTGGAGTTAGAATATTCACTTTTCTCACTAATTTACTCTCCCATGTCTAAAACAAATAAGGAACTTTTTCAGTTTTCATCTTTGTAAAGTTCCTGATTCTTCTCTTTGTAAATATACAAAGTGAAGATTAATAATTTTACTTTATTTAAAAAAAAAATTAATGTCATCACTTTTACAATCATCAACCATTAAGAATAGTATGATGTTAAAAAACTAATGTGTATTTTTAATAACGAATAAGTATTCAAATTACAATTACAATTAAAATAAATGAAAAAGTATAAATTAATATTTGAATAGAATAGTTATTGATTTATTAAGGGTATTATTTAGTGTAATAAAAAGTGACTAGCTAAAAATTATAAAAGTAAAATTGTTAGTCAAAATTTAGTCAAATAATAGTTAATCTATTATGAATGCTTTTAAGATCTATATATAAAAACTCAATTTTTAACTATGAATCCTACTAATTTCCAAAATGAGTGTGTGGACGTGCTCATATAGAACTATAAACTATATATACTAATATTAGTCTAGTTCTAAATTATCCTAAACGAAATTAAATAAAACAGTGAAAGCATTCTCATTGGCTTAGTGTGACGCCTTCAAATTCTCCTTAAAATAAACACGAGAATCGAGGCGTCAGGATGATGACAACACGGGTCACACATTCCAACGACAAGTGTTAAACGTGTGTGTACACGTGACATACATAAAATATAAGTCGCAGCGGATAATAAAATCATTATCTAAGTACCAGAATTTTTTAGAAATATTTTACAAACCATTTTAAAATAAACTCTTCAATAGGAGATTTAATACAGTCATCCGAAATACAAATTAAAAAAATACATATTTTTAAAAGGGGAAAATAATTTCTCGAGATAATAATTTTATAACAATAATACATTACCGGTGGAGCCGTCTCCTTAGGCTCAGCTTCTTCATAATCTGCATCCAAAAACTACGGCGCCAAAAATGGTATCGCAGGTAAGTACAACCCGAACAAACTTAAGATAATAAATATATTCATGCAACAATACTATGCATGAACAGGACACCGTATGCATGTGACTTAAAATCATCCTTCTCAAAATTAATAAAATAACCCCACACATGCCAAAATCTCATTTTGGCCCAATTAAAACTCCAATAAAATCACCCATCATTTTCCCAGAAAATGATGGCCATAAATCCATTAAAACCACAACCATTTTCCCAGAAAATGGTCCACGTAAAACCAATAATTAAAGCCCGCCACTTTCCCAGAAAATGGCCTAAACATCCATTTTATTAAACGTTTGCACCATGATCTCCCATAGGGACCATCCGCACACCCTGGCTTTCATCATCACACTGAAGGTAACGACCCCGCATGTGACTTCGGAACGGGCGATGCCTAGCTAACCGCGCCCAGCACGTACCATGACTAGACATCCCCTAACTCCCGCCAGCAGAGGAGCCACGGAGTCGGCACGAGAGCGTTATCATCTCGTCGTTGCCCGGCGACAACCCATGGGACGTCACTCAGTATATTCCGCTCCTGAGTGACCAGAGGAGCTCCACCAGGATAATGCCTCATCCCGGCTTGGGGTCGTGATACACACACACCCGAAACCATAAACACAATAAAAACTCAGTTTTCATTTCCAACACATAAATATGCACGTAAATACACAATGCAGATGACCATGCACCAAATAACCAACAACTCATAATTATAACAATAACCAACTACAATATTTGTTGATGCCAAAAATATATTTAAATCTTAAAATTTATTTGGAAAATACTTCAGCGATTAAAAACGCATATCCTTGAGTAGACGTCATTCCGCAGCGCTCAAAGCGATCACTTATACGTTAGACTAAAGTACTCAGTTTTACCCCAAAATTTAGGGAGATACTCTTTGGAAGGTGGGGAATCTCATGGATGTGGTGGTGTGGCGGCACAACCACTGGAAGGTGGCGGATCGGGCTCAAAATGGGTGAAAACCCATTTTCGGGTTTGGGGTTGTACCGGGAAGGTGGGGCCACGGATGGGGAAGCCGAGCTAGGGGGATGACCGGTGTGGGTAAAGGAGTTCGGTTTGGTGGCAGAGGTGAGAGACACGATGGCCGGACGGCGGCGCTGGGTTGCTCAACCCGTTTTAGGACCCATTTCGGGTGGAGGGATAACCGGCGGAGATGGGTGGCTACCGAAGGTGGGTTATGCTCGCCGAAAGGTGGGGAGTCTAGTGGTAGTGGTCGGAGGCCAAGGGGTGGCCGGCGGTGGCCGGAAAATGCAGATGAAGGCAAGAACTCATTTTCGGGTAGGGGCCGTGTAGGGGCGGTGGGATGGCTGGAGGTGATACCACCGGTGCCGGTGGACTCGCCGGCGTGTGGGGAGGCTGGCGGTGTGGGCGGTGTCACCGGTGGGTGGCCGACGGCAGCCCTGGGGCTGAGGACCGAATGGACGCAGGGGAGGGGAAGGGGTGTGTCGCGCGCGGGGGTGGTCTGGGAGAGGCAGGGGAGAAAGGAAAAGAAAAAGAAAAGAAAAATAAAGGAAAAAGAGAAAAAAAAAAAAGAAAGAAAAATAAGTCTAACTAGAAAAAAACAGTAAATTAAATAAAAGCAGACTTTAAATACTATAATTTCAATATCAATAAAATAAGATATTTAAAACCCACCAATAGAAATAAATTTAACTCAAGCGCAATATTAAAATAAAACAATAATTAATATAACGAAAGCAGCTCAAATAAACTCACATAATAAAATAAAAAGATTAAATTCCAATCATTAAAATAATTATCTCACATTAAAATTAATAAAGAAACAACGTAACTCAACATTTAATTATAAAAATAAGATAAAACTAACACTTACTAACGAATAGCTCAAATAAATATTTTAAACAAATAAAACACAACCAATAATATTATTAAAATAAATTAAAATAATTAATACCGAGAATAAAATAACGTGTAAAAATGTACGTAAATCCGAGATCTCACACTTAGACAAATGTATTTTCAGATTTTAGCTAATATCCCACTTCTTTGCATTTGTCCAAGCATGCAGTTTAAATTCAAGGTCCATGGTAGATTAACCATTTATTCCCTATATAATAATAAAATATTATTAAATTGATAAATTTTTTATTTAATTTATTCTTATCACATTTTGTAATTCTAAACATGAATCTAACCAAGTTGGAGTGAGAAATACCTTTTTAATATTTGGCTATGTAATTGTAGTGTTTCATTTATAGCTAACCATTGTACAAGATAGCCAAATAATTTTGAAAATAGCCAAACCAATGTGGACTCTTTTTAGTCCGAATCCTTCATATTTAGACCAATCTCCTCATTTGGCTAAGTTAATAAAAATGCTCTGAAAGAGATAATAAGAGCATCCATATTAAACTCCCAAAAACGTTTTCAAGATTTTGGCTAAAAATTACACTCCCTATAAATTTTTTCTAAATTTTACGTTCTTAAAAAAAAAAAAAAAAACCTCCAACATCTCAATCCCTGTCATTTCTCTATTATATTAAAATATATTCTTCTATTTTTTCTTTATGACTTTTTTCTCTCACTTTCATTTATATTCTTAACCACTTACTCTTTTGTCTTATTATTCTCTTTTTAAATAAGTCAAAGTAATAAATTTATAAACACTTATATGATTTTTTCGGATATAATATTATTTTTGCAAACAACATCAAAATTAAAAATAACATTTTTCTAATATGTTCAGTTTCCAACCTGATGGTAATTTTTAGTACTAGTTTTGTCTACATATACTTGGGTAATATTTGAATTTCATTTGTCTAACGGCAACATTTTTTTTTCATTTTCCTATAACAATATTATTTGTTTTGAGTTTAAAAAATGCGCAATGCAATGCTGTGTATTCACGATGCGGTAACATTTTTTGTATTTGCTCAAATGGTTATATTTTTTGTCCTATTTTTAATGATAACATTTTTTGTCCATTCGTCCAATGGTAACACATTTTGTATTCGCTCTAACAGTAACATTTTTTGTAATTTCTTCAATGGTAACATTTTTTGTCCCTTCGTCCAATGGTAACTTGTTTTGTCTTTTTCCAAATGGTAACATATTTTGTCATATATGTAACGGTAACTTTCTTGATTATAAATACGATTTTTCCTACCATTCACAAACTTAAAAACCCAACTCTTATTTGATTAACTTTCCACAAAATTAAACGTTCCCCCCTTATCTCCAACTCTCTTCAACAAATGACTAGTTCATTTTTTCATAAATTGCTCAAATACATGTCTTCTGAAGATGAGTTGGAAGTACTTCTTAATGTCAAGGTCGACGAAGAGTCATCGAGGCATCGTGGCAATCTCCAAAAATGAAATTTATTCGGCATGATCATATTCAAGGATAAAAGCGCCTATTTTGCAATTATTTCGTAAAAAATCTAGCATATGCCCTAAATTTATTTTGAAGGAGATTTCAGATGAGTCATTCTTTATTTCTCTATATCCTAAACGAGGTAGAGGTTTACGAGCCCTTTTTTGTCCAGAGAAGAGATAATGCCGGAAGATTCAGGTTATCTGCTATGCAAAAAATAACTGCAGCCCTCAGAATGTTGGCGTATGGGGTTATTGGAGATTTTATGGATGAATACATGTGTATTGGTGAAAGCACCGCAATGGAGAGCCTCATAAAATTTTGCGTGAAAATCGTAAGTGTTTTTTCATATGAATATTTGTGGTCTTCAAATTTCAATGATATTGCTCGCTTGCTTGTGGTTGGTGAACAACGGGGCTTCCCAAGAATGCTTGGAAGCATTATTTGCATGCATTGGAAGTGGAAAAACTATCCCACTGCATGGAAAGGTATGTATTCTGGCCACATCCATGAACCAACTATTATTTTAGAAGCAAATGCCAATGATATGGCACACATTTTTTGGTATGCCCGATTTACATAACAATATTAATGTGCTAGAGAAATCTTTCATTTTCACCAAACTTGTCCAACGGCGTGCTCCTCCAGTTAAATACAACATAAATGGTAACTAGTATACCATGGGATACTACCTTGCGGATGGTATTTATCCCAAGTGGACAACGTTTGTGAGGACGATTCCACAACCCCAAGGGCATAAGGAGAAAAACTTTGCTATAGAACAAGAATTCGCATGAAAATATGTCAAGCGTGCATTCGGGGTACTTCAACAACGCTTTGCTATCGTTCGTGGACCTTCTCTAATTTTTAAAGTCAAAGACCTCACAAATATAATGAAAGCATGTGTTATTCTACAAAACATAATCATTGAGGACCAGCATGATGAAAGTGGGGGTCCAACCATGGAGTATAATCAACTTGATGATCAAATTTTAGAACGGTCGGGCAATCCAACCGAGGAATTTATGACCTTCATTGAGCGCCATAATAAAATTAGACACATATCGGCATATCATCAGCTACAAGCAAATTTGATTGAATACAATGGCAGATTTACGGCCAACAATAGACCCTATCATTTCATTTTGTTGGATTCTCTATCTTAAATTAGTAGCAACCATGTAATTCTTTTTTAAAGTATATCTATTTTAACCTGCCTCTATTATCTGTAATTTTTTAATTATCTAATTTCTCAAGTTTAAATGCTCATGTAATGTCGAGAGTAATGACAAGCATAATCCATCCATTTCGTATTTGTGAATCCATAGTACTTACTAAATTAGAAAATCTAGTCTAATACATGACGGCCCTTGTGTCCCCGTTCTTAATCCACAATGGCAGTCTTAACATCTATCTATTCAAAGAGTCATATAAAAGAATACAAATATAAGTTATGATGTCCAATGCAAAATAAAAATAAATTTAAAAAAATAGAAGGTAGTAAATCGGTATAACCCATCCGCCTCGCCAAGATCTCCCACTGGACTTGCTGGAAATATACCCATTGAACCTTAGGCAACCCACTCACACCAAGTTCCAATATTCGCTCGTTCTCCCATTATTACGCAAGCACAAACCAACTCAAGTCGTTCCCAACAATTCAAATATGGCACTATCCCTTACTCATCTTGTTTTTGTCTTACCTCTAAGGTCACGATTCCAGATGAGCCTTCTAGTTACTCTACTGCCTCAAAATTTTTTGAATGGAAAGAGACAATGACTGAGGAATATTCAGCTCTTTAGCGTAACAATAGATGGAGTCTTGTTCCTGCTTCTTCTGTTACTAATGTGCTTGGTTGCAGGTGGGTGTTTCACACCAAAACAAATGCAGATGGCTCATTTCAACGATAAAAAGCCCATCTTGTAGCAAAAGGGTTTCATCAAATGCACGGTTTGGACTACAATGAGACGTTTAGTCCGGTTGTGAAGCCTTCCACCATACGTCTCATTCTTCTTATTGTCGTAACTTATTCATGGCCTCTACGGCAACTGGATATCTAGAATGCCTTTTTGCATGGCTTGCTTGCTGAAGATGTCTATATACAGCAGCCTCAGGGCTTCATTGATCCACATCATCCCACCCATGTGTGCAAATTGCACAAAGCCATTTATGGGCTCAAGCAAGCACCCAGAGCTTGGTTTGCTCAACTTAGTTCTTCGTTGCTAGCTTATGGCTTCAGTGAATCTAAAGTGGATCATTCTCTTTTTACCCTACAACATGCTGATCTTTGCATTTATCTACTGGTCTACGTTGATGATATTGTCATCACCTCCACCAAATCTTCAGCAATTGACCTTCTTATTCATGATCTAGGGCATGCTTTTCCTATCAAAGATCTTGGTCAACTCTATTATTTCTTTGGTTTGGAGGTTAAGCAAACATAGCAAGGCCTACTCTTCTCTCAGTGCAAGTATTTTCATACTTTTCTCACTCGTACTCACATGTTACATGCCAAAGACATCACCTCTCCAATAGGCACCTTTGTTAAACTATCCAAGTTTGATTCACATGATTTTGATGATCCAACATTGTATAGAAGTGTCATGGGAGGACTTTAGTACTTATCCTTGACGAGGCCCAATATATCCTTCAATGTGAATCGAATCTGCCAATTTATGCACTCACCAAAAATATTTGAACGCCGACTGGAAGGGCTACCCTGACGATCGAAGATCCACCGGAGGTTTCTGTATCTATCTTGGGAGTCACCTGATTTCTCGGAGCTCGCGGAAACAACGGACTGTAGCTCGCTCCTCCACTAAAATAGAGTACAAGTCCCTTGCCTCGGCTACTGCCGAAACCATCTAGACTCAAACAGTCTTGCGAGAGCTTGAAATCCACTTACTCAAGCACCTATTCTATGGTGCGATAATATCGGCGTCACCTACCTGACTGTGAACCTAGTCTATCATGCCAAAACCAAGCACATAGACATCGATTTTCACTTCGTGAGGGATCGAGTTGCAGCTCGCACATTACAAGTTTCCTTTTGTAGTTCAACTGATCAACTCACCAATATCTTGACTAGACCATTGGTGTCAGATAAATTTTCACATTGTTGATCGAGTCGCAATGTGGTTGATACCCCCTTAGACTCGAAGGGGTGTATTAGACTTTGTTGCCCAGATAACTAACACAAGAGGGGGGGTGAATTGAGTTGTATTTAAAAAAATAACAGTTATAAATTAAATATACAATATAAAATATAAACAAAATATAAAGCAGTAAGAAATGTAAAGAGTAGGGTAAGAGAAAGCAAACTCAGTATTTTTACGAGGTTCAGCCCCACTGCCTACGTCCTCGCCTCAAGCTACCCCTTGAGGATCCCGAATTCATTAGTCAATCTCCTTTAGGTGGAGATAGAAACCTATTACACTTTTGAGCAGCACCGCTCCAAAGAATTCGTGTAGAACACCCTCTACACTTCCAATCACCTCACACTTGGTGATTTAACTATTCCCCATGTAGAACACCTTCTACACCCTTTTACTGATACAAGAATTGATAGTGGATAGGCTATCAGAAAACACTCCTCAATGAGTGAGATAGAAACAATACAGCGCAACCTATATCTCTCTCAACAAGAACAAGAATTAAGGCTCAAAACTTTAGAAAAGAGAGAATGATGCAAAACTTAGCAATAGATGTGTAAGCTCTTGTTGCGATTTTTACAAAACTCAAGTGAGCTATTTATAGGCAAATGAGTCTTCAATTTCAAATTTGAAAAGATTCACATGTCATATAAGAACACTATTCACTTTTCAAAAAATTCAAATAAAAGCATTTCCTTTTTGCATTTGTCAAAAACAACTCCATTCATTTTTCAAAGAATTCAAACCTAATCGTTTGCTTTTCATATATGACAAAATGAGCATGATTTATTTTTCAAACAAAAACATCTTCTTTTTGCATATGTCAAAAAAACACACAACCACCCTTTAAGATTCTCAAACAAAATCATCTACCTTTTACATTTGTCAAAAAAACACACTACCTCCCTTCAAGACTTTCAAACAAAATATGCACATGTCAAATATGATAATCAATCATCTTATAAATTCAAGTTTTTATAAAAATATATATATATAATTTTTGAAATTATTTTGTTTGATGATATTATGCACATGTGAAAAACATAATTTTCAAAACTAAGACATTTAAAAATGTCTTGCATATGTGGAAAAAGTAATTTGATGTTTTATGAGAAAAAAGAGTAATTTGGAGCCTTAATCCAATTTCTAATTTTATCAAGAGATGTACAAAAATAATCTATGAGCTTCATTTATAGACTTGATCTCTTTGTTGCTCATGCTTGATTTCTTGATGTGTTTAGCTCCCTTCATGCGTAGACAACTTGAGCTTGAGTTTTTAATATTATTTGTTATCATCAAAATTTATACGTAAATACGAGACTTAAAACCTTGGGTTCAACAATCTCCCCCTTTTTGATGATGACAAATACTTAGTAGAAATCTGCGACCTGCAGTAATACTTAAGCTCCCCCTGAAAATATGCGTTAGTATTTCAAGAAAAATATAAACATGATTCTAGCATATATAACAGAATAGTATAATACTAGTATAAGACTTCTCCCCCTTTTGGCATCATTAAAAAGGAACCGTAATTGGTTTCAATAAGATTTTTTCCCGTAATAAGCAATAACCAAATAAAACGGTGCGTTAGAGAGTAGAAGTTGGAACCACTCGTGCCCAACAAAACTTGCAAAGGTTAAAGCCGAATTTTATCATCTCGGTGCGGAAGAAGATTTAAATCTGCTTGATGGTATTGACGAATTAGATGTTCCAGAGATTTGAAGTTGAATAATTAAAATTATCTGTATCCGACAAAGACATCAAAAGCTGCAGGCCTAGCTTTGGCAATGTGGTGCGGAGCCATGCATGTCCGACAAAACCTGCAAATGTTGGAAGTCTAACTCTGGCAATTCGGTGCGGAGCCACACGTATCTGACAAAACCTGCAAAGGTTGGAGGCCTAACTCTAGCAGTCGGTGCGAAAGCAGATTCAAATCCGCGTGATATTGTTTAAAAATTAAATCTTATCTAGATTTGAAAGTTGTTGTTTAAAAGACCGTTTTCACCTGTCGGATACTCAAATAAATTTTCACACTACTCATTGATCCAGTTTCTGTTTATTCAAAACGATAGAATGGCTGAGAAAATTTCGTCTAATAATCTTCCGGATTTGAATCAGGAACCGTCTCAACCAGTCATTTTATCTCATGAGGTTGTCAACACCATGATAGAAGCAGAAATGCATTTTTCAAATAGAACTGATTATGAGGTTGTTGCAGCATCAAGAACTCTCAGTGCTCAATATGCTGCCTCTGTTACGACCATGTCTCGGAGATTACTAGCGAGGGCAAATGAGGTTGATCGACTTAACAATCAAATATCTGTTCTGCATCAAAAGCTTGCAAATAAAGGTAGAAAGAATAAGAGGTTAAAGCAAGAAAATAAAGATTTGACGGAATTAGCTCTTGTTTTGAAACTTCAAATAGAGGAATCGGAACGAGTAATAGTTCAAGCACAGAGTCAACATCAGCAGATAATGGCAGCGTTTCACGAGAGAAACAGGGACAATTATAATTAATCTCGCTAGCTTAGTTTGATAACTTTTGACAATATGCATCCGGCATATCTTGTAAGCTTGACTAAGTAAGATTTGAAGAGATGACAGTTTGTCTTCTACTTATTTCCATCTTTATAAAAGCAATCCTTAACTTTATATAATCCGCATCAAATTTTCTTCTCATTTTGTAGTTCATCTTCATTCTCACTTTACAAAATCTTAATGGCTCATCAATTTTCCTTTAGTGCTTCTCGTGATCAATCTATTTCTGTATCTGTCGTAGATGCCATGAAGCAGCAAAACACTGATTTGGCTAATAAATCAGATCATGATGCCATTTACGAGCTTGTGGGTCTCGGGACTCGATACTCATCTTCCATTGTTGCTTTTCCCGCTCGGTTGCAGTCCAAAACCCGCGAGATAGAGAAGCTTAATGAGAAGATCGATATTCTTCAACGACTTGTTTAAGAGTCTAACAAAAAAATAGTAGACTTAAAACAACAGAATAAGGATTTAAAATCCTTACTTGCCTCTGCATTTCGATTGCCTAATCCTTTAGACAAGGATGGCATGATGATTTATGAGGAGCAAATACATTTGAATGATGAGGCTAAACGTCTCAAGTTTCTGTAGGTCATTTAAGATAATGGAATAAAAGTATCTAGCAGATATTCATGGCATGCATAATTCCTATTTCTCTTCTAATCATGCATAGTTTATCTTCTGGTAGGGGTTTTGTGAAAATTTCTACCAATTGATCATGTGTACTAGTGAATTCTAATACAATATCGCCCTTCTGCACATGATCTCTAAGAAAATGATATCTAATTTTAATATGTTTGGTTTGAGAATGTTGTATTGGATTCTTTGAGAAATTTATAGCACTTGTATTATCACATTTAATTGGAATGTGATTGCACATAAGTTTAAAATCCTCAAGTTGTTGCTTCATATAAAGAACTTGAGCACAACAACTGCCTACAACAACACACTCTGCTTCAGTAATAGATAATGCAATAGAATTTTCTTTTTACTAAATCATGAAACAAGTGCATGACCTAAGAAATGACATGTTCTACTAAAAATTTTTTGATCATCTTTGCAACCAGTATAATCTGTACCTGAATAACTAATAAGATCGAAAGAAGTGTGTTTAGGATACCATAACTCTAAGTCAATGGTACTGGCAAAATATCTAAAAATCCGCTTGACTGCAATCAAATGAGATTGTTTTGGAAATGATTGAAAATGTGCACATAAACATACACTGAACATAATATCAGGTCTACTAGTTATCAAATATAATAAACTACCAATCATACCTCGATATACCTTTGAGTCAACTGGCTTACCGCTTTCATCTTTATCAAGTTTAGTGGTTGGACTCATTGATATTCCAATTACTTGATTTGCAATCCGAGAAAGAAATTAAGTTCTCCCATCATGCTCATTTCAAATTCTTCCTACATATTCTTAGCAAAATCTTGACACATATTTTCATTAGTAGCACCAAATATTATATCATCAACATAAATCTGAATCAAAAGAATATCATCAGTTTCGTATTTAATGAAAAGAGTTGTATCAATTTTTCCTCTTCAAAAGCCTTTTTCAATCAAGAAACCACTGAGTCTCTCGTACCACGCTCTAGGAGCTTGTTTGAGTCCATATAGTGCTTTTGTGAGTTTGAAAACATGATTTGGAAAAATATGATTTTCAAAACCTGGAGGTTGCTCAACATATTTTACCTATTCCCACTATCTTCCCTTTCGAGTTATCTCCAAATGTCACGTATCCTTCTTCTTTAGATCTGAGATCAAAGAACTTAGTCTTGTCTCCCGTCATGTGTCTTGATTATCCACTATCTAAAAACCATTTATTTTTACCTGTAGAATACTTTATGCATACCTACAAAATCAATTAAAAACAATTCTTGGTACCCAAGTTCTTTGGGTCCTTTATTTATTAGTATTAGAAGAAACAAGATTTTTAGGTACCCATATGGCCCTAATAGTCATTGTATGTTTTCTTCTAATAGGACAAGCAAGATAATTATGACCATTTCTATTACAAAAATTACAAATAGCATGTGACATATATGAAGAACTTGAGCGATTATAATAGTATCCTTTTTTAACAAAATTATTTTTATGAAAAGAATTTTGAATGTTGGATTTTGATGTAGAAGGATTATCAAAGAAGTTTTTATAAGATTTATATTTTTGTTTTGGCATATATCCCAAGCCTGCTTTGTCAAAAACACATCTTTGACTACCAAGAAGTTTTTCAAAATTTCTTTTTCCATTCGTAAAGTTTTCAATAATATTTTCTAAATCAGTTTTCTTTTTTTTTAACTCAAGATTTTCATCTTTCAAAACAATATTTTCTTTTCTTAAAATATCAATTTCGTTTGTTAAAGAAGAATTTTTCTTTTTCAAAGCAGTATACTTGATACCCAATTTTTCAAATTCCTCATATACCTTTTCTTAAACATTTTGCAATTCTTCATATGAAGGATCTTCAATATTATCAAGATTTATTACCTCAATGTCATCTTTAGCCATAAGACAAAAATTTGCTGATTCTCCATTGCTTGCTTCACTATCTGAGCTACTTGAATCATCATCCCATGTAGCTTTCATTGCTTTTTTGCCTTTGTTTCGATCTTTCTTTAGCAGGGGACAATCTACCTTGATATGTCCTGGCTTTTTATATTTATAACAAATTAATGAATCATTTTTCCCTGTATCTTTGTTGGAAGATTTTTTGAAAGGTTTCCTTGGAGGAGCTTTGTTTTTCAAGAATCTCTTAAATCTTCTTGTGATCATTGCAATCTCTTCGTCATCGCTTTCTTCATCTTCTTCGCTTTCACTTTCATGAGGAACGGCTTTGAGTGCCAAGCTCTTCTTTTGCTTTCCTTCTTCTTCTCCTCTTTTCAATGTGTACTCATGGGTGATAAGTGACCCGATGAGTTCATTTACTTCGAACTTTTTGAGGTCTCTAACTTCAAGAATCGCTGTCACTTTTAATTCCCAACGTTTTGGTAGAGAGTTGAGAATTTTTTTTACTATCTCCACTTTGAAATAAACTTTGCCAAGAGCTGTCAAGCTGTTTATGATATTAGTAAAACGAGTGTGCATACTAGAAATAGATTCATCATCATTCATCTTAAACATTTCATATTCATGAGTAAGAATATAAATTTTTGATTCCTTGACTTGAGAAGTTCCTTCATAAGTAACTTCCAAGTTATCCCAAATTTCCTTTGCTGTAGCACAAGTCATTACTCTATTAAACTCATTACCATTAAGAGCATTATATAATAAATTCATAGCAGTTAAATTCAAAGTATAAAGTCTATCGTCTTCACGATCAAACTCTTCTTCTTCCTTTTTAACCTTTACTCCATCAACCACTTTTGTTGGAATATAAGGTCCATTTACAATGCATTTCCAGATTTCTCGACCTTGAGCCTGAATGAATATTCTCATTCTAACTTTCCAGAATGAGTAATTGTCTCCGCAAAAGAGTGGAGGCCGACTGCTAGATTGACCTTCACCAAATAAAGCTGCAATGTTAGCCATAAGATCTTAATTCAAAAGATAGTTAATCTTATAACAGAGCTCTAGCTCTGATACCAATTGTTGTCCAGATGACTAACACAAGAGGGGGTAAATTGAGTTGTATTTAAAAAAATAACAGTTATAAATCAAATATACAATATAAAATATAAACAAAATATAAAACAGTAAGAAATGTAAAGAGTAGGGTAAGAGAAAGCAAACTCAGTATTTTTACGAGGTTCAGCCCCACTGCTTACGTCCTCGCCTCAAGCTACCCCTTAAGGATCCCGAATTCACTAGTCAATCTCCTTTAGGTGGAGATAGAAACCTATTACTCTTTTGAGCAGCACCGCTCCAAAGAATCTGTGTAGAACACCCTCTACACTTCCAATCACCTCACACTTGGTGATTTAACTATTCCCCGTGTAGAACACCTTCTACACACAGAAGGGTTATACACACCCTTTTACTGATACAAGAATTGATAGTGGGTAGGCTATCAGAAAACACTCCTCAATGAGTGAGATAGAAACAATACAGCGCAACCTATATCTCTCTCAACAAGAACAAGAATTAAGGCTCACAACTTTAGAAAAGAGAGAATGATGCAAAACTTAGCAATAGATGTGTAAGCTCTTGTTGTGATTTTTACAAAACTCAAGTGAGCTATTTATAGGCAAATGAGTCTTCAATTTCAAATTTGAAAAGATTCACATGTCAAATAAGAACACTATTCACTTTTCAAAAAATTCAAATAAAAGCATTTCCTTTTTGCATTTGTCAAAAACAACTCCATTCATTTTTCAAAGAATTCAAACCTAATCTTTTACTTTTTATATATGACAAAATGAGCATGATTTATTTTTCAAACAAAAACATCTTCTTTTTGCATATGTCAAAAAAACACACAACCACCCTTTAAGATTTTCAAACAAATCATTTATCTTTTACATTTGTCAAAAAAACACACAACCACCCTTTAAGATTCTCAAACAAAATCATCTACCTTTTACATTTGTCAAAAAAACACACCACCTCCCTTCAAGACTTTCAAACAAAATATGCACATGTCAAATATGATAATCAATCATCTTATAAATTCAAGTTTTTATAAAAATATATATATAATTTTCAAAATTATTTTGTTTGATGATGTTATGCACATGTGAAAAATATAATTTTCAAAACTAAGACATTTAAAAATGTCTTGCATATGTGGAAAAAGTAATTTGATGTTTTATGAGAAAAAAGAGTAATTTGGAGCCTTAATCCAATTTCTAATTTTATCAAGAGATGTACAAAAATAATCTATGAGCTTCATTTGTAGACTTGATCTCTTTGTTGCTCATGCTTGATTTCTTGATGTGTTTAGCTCCCTTCATGCGTAGACAACTTGAGCTTGAGTTTTTAATATTATTTGTTATCATCAAAATTTATACGTAAATACGAGACTTAAAACCTTGGGTTCAACAGACTTGAAGAGCCAAAGGGAAATTTTAACAAATAGAAAGCGTGCATCACAAAGTATGCAGCAGAGGCAACACCTGTGGAACACCGAGATCCTTCCAATAATACATCATAGCAGATTCCAACTCATTCTAAAAAGTAACCGTAGACAAATTTGTTATTAGTCTCTAGGGTTTTCTGTAACAAGTTTAATATTTTTAATTTCCCTATTCACATTTATAAATACATACATTGTAAAGACTGAATTTATGCAATGAAATATAGAGCATTCTTTTACAATCTTCTTCCATCAAACATGGTGAACAAAGTGAAGAAATTTATTATGGCAGTAAACAAGGTGAAGAAAATTAAATGCCATTGTTCATAAAATTATTTCAGAGCCAAGAAATTTATTTCTCTCCCATCTCTCTCCTCTCTCCCATCTCCCCATCTTGTATGAAAATCTGAAGGTCTACCGACTACCTCAAAGTAGCCATTCCCTTACTCTTCTCCTCAACAGATGCAAAATTGGATTTTAAAACCTTAAATACCACCAGGACCACACCATATTCAACCAAAGTTTTGGCACTCCCCCCATCAAACCACCCTTGAACTCCATCACCTTCATTTTCCAGATTATTTTCAATCCTTTGTTGTTTTCTCTAACTTCTAGATTTTCTTAGAAAATCACATAGGAAAAAGCAAGGAATGAGATAATCAAAAAAATTGCAAAAAAGGAAAGAGGAGGGGAAAGCACTTCCCAAAAAAAACTATAGCTCAACATAATTCCTATTTTCCAGCCAAAAGCAAGAAAACAAACAACTTGGATGAAAAAGTATGGTAGGTTTTAGAGATTTTTCAAGAAATGGGAGAGAGGAGAGATAGGTTTTTGAAAGATGGGAGAGAGGAGAGAGAAATTTTTTCTGACTATGTTGTGATATATTGTTATTATCATGGGAGAGCTACGTGGCAAATAATTATTAAAGGTTGTTTTCAATTCTTTAACAGCCCATAGATCAATACGAAGATTTTCTCTTTCTCTTCTCTAAGAGATAACCTGTGGAATGGTCGGGCTATTTTTAACGTAATAACAGCCCATCAATACAATTGTGACACATACGATTTATAGGGAAATAGTTTTGTGAGTGCAGCGCATCAGATCTTCTACCCCCTTTCTCTCTTTCTTAGTCCAAAACATTCTTGCTTCTTGGTTTTGGACGAGAAAAACAAGAGCTTGTAGAGGTAGCAATTGATTCCATTCAAGATGGAGTTATAGTGAGCGAGGTGAAGACAGAAAATAAAGAGAAGGGAAAAAAGAGGGGCATTACATTTCAACAATTCTCCAGCGCCGTAGATCCTACATCTTTCGCGATGGCTTTTCGAAAATAGACTAGTAACTTTCCAGCATTCACGTGTTCCAAAATTCCATCTAAGATTGTAAAAAATTGATTTGGATTTCTAGTCAACATTGCCCGATCCTTTTCATTTGTTTCCCTATTTGGTTCTCGAGAAAAATTTTCTTTTTTTTTTCTTGAATTATTTCTCTCAGAGACGGCGTTTACTTACTTTCGTTTGTTTGGTTTTGCTATGAATTAGGAGGAATGTTTTGGGAAATTACCACTGGGTGTTTTGTTACCCAAATAACAGTGGGTGTTTGGTTATTTTTCTGGAAAAGCATCGATCTGGATATTTTTGCCGCTGCAGTTTCTTCTTGTGTAAAAAATGATTGTGAAAATTGCATTGGCAATTTTGTCCTTTCCTAAACAGATTTTGTCGCTGTAAACAATTTTCAGCATGATGAAACGATTGTCGCTATAGCGGTAAAAAAAGGTTTCCTTCATCTTTTCATGATGAACACAATAGGTTTGAGATTTTGTCCTTCATTTTTCTTCTTCAAATTGATTTTTTTCTCATTTCTGGATGCAAAACCAGATTTGTTGAGGTACAATTTGATTTTGACGTGATTTCTAGAATTTTTTTAGGCAAGTTTTAACGCAGTGAAATGAGCTTCGAAAGGGAGAATGTTTATGAAATAGGTTGTGATTCTTTGTGTTTGTATCTATTTTTTATTATATGTAATGTTTGATGTGGCAAATGATTAGTGGATGGCTATTTATGTTAAAAAAGCAGTCGGACCGGCTACCAGCATCTCTTCCTAAAGATAAAGCACTTGATCTCCCATGATGGGAGTGGCTTCACTTTTGTTGGGAAAAATGCTTTTGTTTTTGTTTTTTTTTTTTTAACTATTTGTAGTATTATGGTATGCTCTTTTTTTGGATAATTTAGGCTTCATTGTGTGAAGCTTGGAGGTGGAATTGAATGGAATCAAATGATCAAACAGGGAAAAAAAATCATGAAATATTTCTTTTCCTCCTATATTTTTCATTCCTACCTTGCGAACTAACACTTATATATATATATATATATATATAAATATATATATATAATATATGAAGTCCTAATTTCTTCAAAATGCTAAGTTTTTATTTCTTTCACAATTTTTATAAAATAGTAAATCACTTTTATTAATCCTTGTTATACTATTGGACAGGATTATTTTACTTGTCAATTATTTTCATCCTCCTAACTTGATATGTCCAAACAATTAAAGTAATTTTGAGAATTATTTTTATCACACTACAAGAAAAGTCACTTTTTTTGGCAATTTCTAAGCGCCGGAATAAATTTGCTGTTTGTGTTAGATATCTGCAGCAAATTTTAATTTACTGCAACAGTATAACCAGTATTTGACCATCGCACTTTTTGCAGCTATTGTAATAATTATTACGGCGCAATAAATCGCCAAATTTTTTTATGGCAATTTATTTCGCTACAATAGCCATAATGTACAAAAACAAGTTTGTAGCAACGATTATATTTCACCGCTAAAACTGTTTAATGAAAGGCGCGAAAGCCTTTATTCCCCTTTCCCCGGCCGATTTGTGACGCCCTCAATTTACGCTAAGGGTATTAATGTAAATTAGGAAGTCTGAGTAAGTAATACTAGACTACTTACTCTATACGTATCGATCTTAAGATGTGTACACCTATTCTTACTATCATGTATAATGAGACTTACAGCAAAAAGTGGTCTAAATAAAAAAAAAATTATAAAATAAACTAGTGATCACATGGTAAAATATAACCATAATATTCACATTGTCACATTTATAACATCAGATTATACTATTATACATAACCTATTTCATTTTCTCAGTCTTCTAATAATAATACATATTTATCCAACTACTACACTAGAACCACCTTGGTTCCTTCTTGACTTCTGGAAACTCTCTCCCATAATGAAACCTATCCAGACTAATACAAAAATCTCGATGAAGGTATTGCCCATACGGAGTTGTGTAAACCCCGCACACGGATAACATTTCATCTAAGGCTAATGTCAGACAGCATCTGATACGTCTATGCTCCTCAGAGAAAGCGGATGCATCGTGTCTCCATATCCCCATTAATCGATCATAGATATCCATAACAGGGGAGTAAAAAAAAATCAAAAAGAGAAAAATCAGAAGGTCCATCAGGGTGCCTCTGAGCTCCCTGAGAACACGGTTTAAAATTTTATTTATTTATTAATACTTTTGAAATTTTTTAAAAAAAGTTTAAGGAAATTTTGAATCCGGGTTCCGGATTTGAAAATCCGGAACCCGGATGAACACCCCTACCTGAGACATATGGGACTTTTCCCATGTCCGTCATATAGTCCTGTACAATAATTAAATTTTTCAAAAAGACACAAACAAATAAAAGTGAGATTTCCTTAGAAATCTCAGTAAGTACACTTATAACATAACAAGGTATGAATAAAGTACAACATAAAACACATGACAAGATCGTGATAAATGTATAACATATGAATTAACTTATGTGTCTCCTGCGTATGAGTGATAAGCAAATGATTGGTTGTTATTTCCTATGGACTCGTTCTTATTATAGTTAAATTCTTATTACTTGTAATATGTTTCGTAATATTGTGGGTCATACGTATTTCATCACCTCGATGGGCGTTATGTATCGCTGTCCCCGCCAGGTTTTTTCAGCATGACACGCCAGCTTAGCCATACATAAGCTCATCAATCTTTCTGGAGTTACATATCGCCGTCTCCGTCCTGACGAGCCTCGTGTCAATCTTTCGAGCGTTACATATCGTCATTCCCGTCCTGACACAGAATTACTTAATATAGCGAGAGTTACGTATCGCCGTCCCCGCTAATCATGTCAGTTCTCTGGGCATTACGTATCGCCGTTCCCGTCGTGACACGACACTTAACTTATCACTTTTCCTTAACATTTTTCTTATCGTATTCTCTTAAAATACACATCGTGACTTATGACGATACATATGTGACGAATTGTAATATACATGCAACCTTAGACTTGTGACATGCTTTCTATTTTCGTAAAGCATATGACATAGAAAAGTACATCACAAAAGTTTACATGCACATACGTCACTTAAATGCGTAACGTCAAAGCTTAGCAAATAATACGTATGCAATTAAATAAATAATTAAATTTTATTAAATCAAGGGGCTGACCGAAATATTATAGAAATTATCCTTAGTTATCATTCCTTTTATTATATTCAACTCAAGCCCACAAATTTGCATAATTCCCTAATTTAATTATTTTTAAGTATTTCTTGAACTATCTTTATCTATATAAAACTTTATTATTATTATTTTATCTTTTTAAGATAATAATTATTAAAAATCCTCCTAATATATTATGTTTCTAAAAATTATCATATTTGTTAAAAAAACTCATTCAAAACATTCACTAAAAGTTTTAAAAGTGAAGGAAATCTTCCTTTTTCAAGGGTTTCCTATTCTGTTCTATCACTTATTTTCAATTTCGTCTTTCATAGAGTTCTTATATCTTAAAACTTAAAACATAAATATTGTAGATATCTGGCTTAGCTTTCCATAACTTTTTGAATCACTCAATTTTGACTTCCCACTAAAAAGTTATGACTGTTTTACTATAAGAGGGTAAATCTGTTAACTCAACCTCATATAATAAGAGGTCTGAAAGTTACTAAGGTTGTTCTTTCAATTTTTTCTAAATCATGGTCTCATATTTTCACATATTCCTCTTATTATATGATCATAAAACATATTCATAAGTTACTAAAATTTTTCCTAGTATTTTTCCACAACAAAAATTACTTCATAAATCAAAAATATTTTAGTTACCTCATACATGATGCATAGGCTTAAACAAGCATCAAATAGGCATTAAAATAAATCTAAAAATTAATCCACTTATATCACACCAAGAGTATGTTAAGAAATGCACTTACAATTTTTTTCAAGGCTAAAAGAGTAGTTTTGAGTTGATTTTGCACCACACTTCTCTCCAAAACTCTCACTTAGCTTCTTTTTTATGTGTGTGTTGTGAGTGCAATTTCTTCTATTTTTCTTAGTATTATCTCAAGGAACTCGTGTGACTTCTCTAAAAGGAAGCAAAGGGAAGCTTAAGGGTCTATTTATAGGAGGGAAAACTTTGCTTAAGGGCTGGAAAGGGCAAGGGTATTTCAGCAACCCCTTTGGCTGAATGGGTGACCTGTCCCTCCTAAACCTTAGGCCTTATTATCACCCCTAAATCTCATGATTTCCTAAGGTTTTCATCTCATGGCTAGGCTTCCTCCATATCTAAAATAATCCCAGATCAATGGTTAAAAAATATTACAACACATAGATAAAAAAAATCAAACAAAATCTAACAAAATCTAGAAATATCTTGGATGAAATCAGTCCAGCTACTTGGCCTTTGGCTGGCTCCCACGATTTCTACCTCTTTTCTTCACGTTTTACCACATGTTCCAGACCTCCTTGACACCCTTAGGACCTCTTAGAAGAATCTCCTTAAGACTTGGTTGACAATTAGTTAAGAATAGAGGTGATAGTTGGCTGGTTTAGTTGGTTCTCCTCCAATCAGATTTTGTTCCCACTTCTTCCATGATTATAAAAAAAATTTCTTCTAGAAACTCTTCCACGAACATATACAAACCTTTTCACACATATCTAGAAGATAAAAATGTAGATAACCAATCAAATTGAGGCTCCTAAAGTAGGTCGGTGGTTTGATTTATTTTTGGGCTTCAGTTTACGCTCAAATCTGATTAGTCCACTTCCAGCCTAGTTAATACATTGATACACTTCGCTTATTCACAATCTCCAAACATGAAAGTTTTAGATACTCCTCTTAGTGATCCATAAGCTTTTGAATTTTTTAAATACGAGGTCATATGAGAGAGATATCATTAATTTACCAAAACATGTTCTTCTAATCCGAGAACCCACTTTTAGGCTATCTAAGTGTTTTTCCACTCCACTTCCTATTTGTCAAATTTTCCTCTTAATCTCCTTGATAGAATTATTCTATAGATGAAAGCTAAAATATTCTAATTTATTCTCTAAAAATAAATATTTGATCATAATTCTCCTTATTTCAATGACTACTTAATGTGTTTCTAGTTTAAATCTTCTTCCCAATTACCATAGCTTTCCTAAAATTCCCTTAAGAATATTAAATTTCTAAATGAATATATTCCCAAGGATGTATATATATATATATATATAAAAGAACGGGTTATTACACGATTTCCCCCCACCTTAGCTTCCAGGCACTTCACAATGAAAATCCTCCGTGAAATCCTCTGCGAAAGTCTTGTTAGATTCATCACCCAAATCGAACACCCACCGATGCATTAACCCACCTTCCGTGTACAGGTGCCATTAGGTCATTGGCGATATCCTAATTTCTTTTCATTCTTGAATCTTTCAGGTATTATTCATGTTCTCGAAAATTACTCCCTTCAAACCGACAATTTATAGTTCTTATACTTGGTTTTTGTTTTCTAATCATAGAGAATACTGTTTCACAACTTGTTTCTACACAAGTTTTCCTCTCTAGGATTGAGAATTGGGTATTGCTCCCCCATCAGCGCCTTCTATACAACACTCTGCCACTTGTGGTAAGACCCTCTACCTGATTTTGAACACTCAATCCTGTGGGGATAAGTTAGGAATTTTGATTTACTAGATATAAACATGCTTTAGGTTAGGGCTTTTTGTTTAAACATGGTTTATTACATTTTACTTGATCTAATTTATTTTATACAAGTCAAAAATGAAATGTAGGTGTACTGTTAACGCATTTTAATCTTTTGGGAAGAGCAAGCACTGCATGTTTTTTTTATACATACTATGATATCATCATTGTTAGGTTTTTTTTATACATTACAATATAATAGCTACATTGTTGGTGACACTTAATTTCAATTACAGACCAAATCTGGAATACAACACAATGATCATTGCACTAGTGTGGTGTTGGACTCAAGTGATGCTTAATTTATAAAATAAATATGCTTGGTTCGAATCTTGAAAAGTTAGGCGTAACTATTGATTTAATTAATCTGTTTTGATCACCTAATGGATGAAGAAGTGGATAAGTGCTAGAGAGAACTTAGCTAAGTTAATTTTCAAGATAAAGTAAGAATAATTCAAACACTTAACATGGCAATAGAACTACCGCAGTGAGCATGAGTATTGACCTCTTTCCTTTGTCTGGCATATTAATTCCTGCATCCAATAATATCTGTTAAAAGTTGTCTTCTTCCCTTGTCTACGTAAATGATAAAAGTTAACTGAAACAGAAACAGTGTATGTAAAAGCTAAGACCATGCATTAATGAATGAATGGTAATTGCACTTTCAATCTCCCTCCATGTGGTCTCCAATAATTGAACTCAAACCTAGCTAAAATAGTTTGCACTTTGTTTGAGAATTTTACTTCAAATTTAAACTCAAGTTTTATTTGCTCCACCTCTTATCAAACTAATGGATTAATGAAACTATTTATTAAAATATAGAATTCTAAAACACAGTCAATGGTTAAAAACTTCATGTTAGTGAGCATGTTGTGATACAATACATAGTATAAAGAAATGGGCCATACCTCATTAATATTACGAGGAAATTTATTTACAAAACCCAATGGTCGAAATACAACACATAGGATAAATAAATCGGTCATATATACCTCGTTAATGTTGACATACTAGCTATGGGCCCATAGCCAAGAAAGATACCAAACTTAGCAACTTAATTGTAATGGACAATGCACAGAACATGTACTTTTGACTATAATGCTTAATTGTAATGGACAAAAGTTGCCTATCATGTTAAATTATTCTAAAATCACATCCTCATAAATGATAAGTCCCACTCCATACTAGTAATGGACAACATCGCGCATTAAATGTGAATAAGGTTAGTTGTTGAACTAACCTTTTTATCACAAATTATTAATCACAAAACTCTTTTTTTTAGTACTTAAATAAAGAATTGGAGTCTTTCAGAGAGTAGTAGTAGTGTGATTCTAAAGATATTATTATTCTTGTTATCTTTTGCTCACTCTTATTTATCCACTGATGTTCTTTTGGAAAAGTGAATTACTCAAAAACAGTTATGAACTGTTCCCAGCAGATCAATCTACATAACATGGTATTGGGTTTTGTAATCTTAAACTTAAGCATATGATGTCAGGAGGATCTTTGTCCAATATGTGAAACTGAAGTTGAATATGTGATAAATAATGTCTAGGGTTACATTTCTGCTAAGGATGTTTGGGCTTTTTGTCTGTTGGAGTTTGATTGGTAGATCTTGATTGCTTCTGCATATTAATATTGCAGGTTAAATTTCTCTATCAAATCATATGTCATGGTTTGATTTAATATCTACTAGTTCATGATTATGTTAGGATATAACTAGGATATAAGATTCTTGTGAAAATTAGGATATCTAATGCCACCTAGAATAGTATAATAATAATGTATACTGCATTACTAAAAATATGTGTGCAAGTATTAAAAATTTTTTCATGTGACATATTTTATTCTTTGAAAAAATTGCACTATTATTTTATCCAAAGCAGGACTTGAGGACAATAATATTAGACTGTTTAGGTTGAGGTTTGTCTTGCAGTGGTTAGGATTTGGCTTTATTTAGATGAAATCATGCTTTAAAACTAGTTTTTGCCCACTCAATGTTAAAGTAGCATTAAAATATAATGACAAAACTGAGCAAGCTAGGCTAGCATCATCAACATTGTCTATCATAAAATATAGAATTGGTAGAGATTATTAATAAATTATTTTTTCTTAGAGTGGTTTACACAAACTCTATTCTTTTTTTTTTTATCAAGTTCACTTACTAAATGATCATTAGCTTCTGATTAACTAATTCTAAAACATGTGGCAAGTGCGTAAAATCACATTGATTTGACGCCCCATTTGAAGCATGCAATTAACCTGCTTCAAATAAACATATTGATTCCTTCTCATTACTTTCTTCTTTTGAAGTTTAGGTTTATAAGAATGCAAAAAAAATGACATTGAATCGAATAGGCACTTGGTTTCTGGTTGCTTTCATTTCTTTAGGTTTCAGCCATGAAACCCTTAGTCATGCAAACCCAAAACATGGCCATGGATAGCACTTTGTCAATTCTTAGTTTTTATCTTGGTTAGGGCTTTTGTTTAGCACTACAAGGAATTTCCTACTAATATATTAGCTTAAACTTATGATAATCAAAGATCTATCATTTTTTATCCCTAATCTCACTTTAGATATTGACTCCATTCAATGATGTCTTTCACAAGCTAATTTCAATTCTAAATGACATGCATTCTTTTTATACGATCTTGAAAAGTGCACTTAATATTAAAATAAAAGCAAGTCCTTAACATAAAGTAAACATGGTATGAGAAGCTAAAATTAAAAAACAAAACAAAAACAAATTGGAATGCTTATAGAAAAATTTGCATCTTGTCCTTATAAAAGTCAATAGATTATCGAAAAATAGTAGCAGCTGGCAGCAAGATAGAACAATACCCTTGCTCTTGAAAACCATGATTGGCATTTAATAGAAAGTAAGAAATTTCTATCCCACAAGTTCAATTACAATTCTATCTATTGACGAGATTAAAAACTTGTTGTCGCCTTTATCACTTCAATAGAAATTAGTAGTATTATGTTGCTCAGATGACTAACACAAGAGGGGGGATGAATTGGGTTATATTATAAATTAATACTTATAAACCAAATACACAATATAAAATATAAACAAAATACGAAAGCAGCAGAAAATATAAAGAATAAGAGCAAAAAGAAGCAAACTTAGTATTTTAAGGTGGTTCAGCCCTACTGCCTACGTCCTCGCCTCAAACCACCCCTTGAAGATTCTCAAATTCACTATTCAATCTCCTTCAGGTGGAGATAGAAACCTATTACACCTATAAACAATACCGCTACAAAGAATCCATAGAGAATACCCTCTATACTTACAATCACCCCACACTTGATTATTCAACTATTCTCTGTATAGAATACCTTATTCACACACAAGGGTTATACGTACCCTCTTACTTATACAAGAGCTGATAGTGGGTAGATTATCAGAGTACACTCCTCAATGAGTGAAATAAGAACAATATAGCGCAACTTATACCTCTCTCAAAATGAACAAGAATTAAGGCTCAATGCTTAGAAAATAGAGAGTGAAGGTTTTAAATGAATTATGCAAAACTTTAGTAATTAATGTGTAAACTCTTGTTGTTGATTTTTACAAAACTCAAGTGACTTATTTATAGGTAAATGAGTCTTCAATTTCAAATATGAAAAAATTCATATATCAAATAAGAGCATTATTCACTTTTCAAGAAATTCAAATAAAAACATCTCATTTTTACATTTGTCAAAGACAATTTCATTCATTTTTTAAAATATTCAAACCGAATCTTTTACTTTTAGCATATGACAAAATGTGCATGATTTATTTTTCAAACCAAATCATCTTCTTTTTGCATTCGTCAAAAAAAGCATAACCACCATTCAAGATTTTCAAACAAAATATGCACATGTCAAATATAACAATCAATCATCTTACAAATTCAAATATTTAATTATGTCATGCATATGTAGAAAATGCAATTTTTAAAATTAAAACTTTTAATGATGTCATGCACATGTAAAAAATATAATTTTTGAAATTAAATATTTTAATGATGTCATGCACATGTGAAAAAAGTAATTTTTGAAATTAAACATTTAATGATGTTATACACATGTGAAAAATGTAATTTGATGCTTTATGAGAAAAGATTAATTTTGAGCCTTAATCCAATTTCGAATTTTGTCAAGAGATGTACAAAATTACTCTATGAGTTTCATTTGTAAACTTGTTCTCTTTCTTGTTCATATTTGATTTCTTGATATTCTTAGCTTCATTCATGTGTAGACAACTTGAGCTTGAGTCTTGAATTTATTTGTTATCATCAAAATCTGTGTGTAAATACAAGATTTTAAACCTTCGATTCAACATATTATGTAATCTGCTTATTTGCTAGAATTATCCCAAGATCATGAGTATGGCAATAAATCAACCCTTAAGAAGTTGAATACTTGCGAAGAGAGAGAGACAGAGGATTTTCAAATGCGAGCATATGGACTTAGGAATAGCGATGTGTGTTGGTATATAAAACTAGTAATGAGATATGTTTATGTTATGTTGAGATTGGATCATCTCCTCTTCCTACTTTACAGGCTCCTCCTACTACAAAGGCTATAAGTATTGCATTTGTACCTTCATCTTCAATATATAAAAAGAATTTTTAATTCTTTCTTAATTGATGCAAAAATCTCAAGCCAACATCCATTCTTAATAGGTTCCTATTATTAATCTATCCTCATATTACATATAAAGTAAGTTAACCTATTGTCAGTTCTACACATATAAGTTAACCTAGTAATTTCGGCTTATAGTATATGTTTTTATACACTATGTGAAATCCGCATCCATTAAATTTGTTCACATTCATTTCTCTATGAATGCTCCTAAACAAAGTCTAAAAAAGAAAACAAAATCTTTTTCTAAGCTTTTTTCAATCACAATATGCTAGTAAACCCAACTAATTTTCTTCTTGGAGCAAGTTATATAAAAATAATTCTCAAAAACGATCTTATTGTTATATATGAGGCGGTGAATGAATGACTACTGACACACACAGCGAATTAATTATCGGCCTTCAAGCCAAATTTCATTTCAACAATTAAGCCAAAAATTATATCGCCTATTGTGCTCTATATATATGAGCTCTTGATCATTGTGTACGAATGCAAATTTGATAGTTTTGAATGATATAAGTTTTAAATATTTTTTCTTATAATTCTGTTTTATTTTTTAGTTTTATAAAACGTTATCAGTATGAGGTTTTGTCAATTTTGAAGCTAGTGGACTTCTATTTCAAGTAAATTTTTTAATATATTATTTGCAGTCCTCGAGATAAGTATGAAATGTTAGATTGTTGATTATTATTTGATAAAACTCTGCATTTATTCTTATGATTTTGTAAATATGTTTCTAAGATACTTATTTATTTTCGTGATTCATATATATAGAAAATGTTAAATCTTAAAAAATTAGAATTTTTTACTATTGATATTTCAGGAAAAAGTTATTTATCATGGATCCTTATTGAGATCCATTTGAATGTAATGAACTTAGGAGATACAATCAAAGAAAGAAATCACGCATCCCTGCAAGACCGTGCTGTATATCTCACAGTGAAAACTCATCTTACTTTGTAAAATGATTTAAGAAAGATGAGTATTAGAAGCTGTAATCCTCCGACCAAAAGTTTGTTATAACTTATTACACCTGAAGTTGTAAGATTTTAAGAGTTTAGTGAGAATAACTCTGCACTCTTTAAAATCAGCTCAATATCCAAATTATACAGTGAGAAAGTCACTAATGATGATATATTAGAAAAAAACATATATTATTTTTCATGGCTCAAATGTGCTCCTATAACAACAGTATCGATAGCAAAAATTCAAAAAAATTGTAAATTTTTATATTGTTTTCTGGTAGCTAAGCAAAATAATAAGCTTTTGTTAATAAATCAACAGTTACATCCTACTGGTTTCATACAATTCCTTGAAGTGAATGGTACTGGACTTACACTATTTTAATAAGCAAATAGTGCATCATTTCAAAGAAACCGAGGTCGTGAAAATGGTAAGAAAAATTATAGAAGTACGGGTTCCCTTGGCGACAACACTAAAGGAGATAATAATAAAAATATACCGGATCACCAGAAGTGATCTAACTCAGATAAGAATAAAAGCCGTTAAAATAATTTTTCAAATAAAGATGAAGATGTATGCCATAAATATGGTATGACTGGACATTGGTCATGTGCCTATCATACGGCCAAGTACTTGATTAACTTATATCAAATTTCTACATATTATAGTAAAACTTGTTTAATATTTTGTGACGTTTTGAAATAACAAAACATTTATATATCTTGTAGAAATATGGGTCCTACCGATGAACTTTTTATTTCTGAAATGAATAATAGAAATGTTTGTCTGATTGATAGTGCTACAACTCATACAATTTTTAAGAATAAGAAATATTTTCAAAGTCTAACACTAAGCAAAACCTATATCCATATTATATCAGGTTTATCGAATCTAATTGAGGGTTTCGAAAGAGCTTATATTGTGTTGCCTAATAGTATTAAATTTTGTATTGATAATACTCTATTTTTTTTATAATCTAAAATAAATTTATTAAATTTCAAAGATATACGTATAAAATGCATTTCTTTTGCTTGGAATAATGTGGCATATTAATGTAAAAGCAATGCTAAATTCAGTCTTCATTTTGGAGACTACAATACAATCCAAGTATAAAAAGTTTTAAAATTACAATCATAATTTTTTTTAAAATAATGTTATTAATTTCCTTTTTTCTTTATTTATCAATGAGTTGTAATACAATCCTTCACTCAGGATTGCAATAAAAAAAAATTTTAATTTAATGAAATGATTCATGATTACTCTAATTAACGAGATCTACATTTTGCTTGTTGTCGAGGGCAAAGCATCTTAGAGATGGGTCCAAAGATCTTAGAAAAGAGATAGCTTTGGTTGCTTTATGGATTTACTAATGTATTCAATGACATGAAAACAATATGAGTTCATTCTTTCCATGTTACTTTTTGGCCCATTATTGCACCCATGTCGGCTCAATTATGGTACTTCGCGTGGAGGATAAGTTTGTAGAATTTCCATTACAATTTATATGAAGGCATGTATGCAACATATACAATCATTGGGTATATGATTAATGGGCCTATTAGTTGGGCATACAACAGTTGATGTTTGAAGCTAATGTATATTATTTTGGATACGTATCCAATAGAGTATTTAACAAAAAAAAATTCAATAGGCACATTGAGTATTAGTTTGAGCATTGGTAAACTAAAGAAAGGTAAAAGAGAAGTAAAAGGGAGAGGAAATGGGATTGTATTAGAAGTGACAATATAGGGTACAATATGTGAATTCAATACGAATACGACAAGGGATTATAAATTTGAATTTGATATAAATGAATTTAGATCATAATAGATTGATTTTTTAAGACATGATTAACAAACAAGTTAATCTAAAATAATCTGTTGAATTTTTTTCAAAATTACAATTTTATTATTCTTGATTTGTAATATTGATATTTATCTATGTAATTATATTTTTATTACTGGGATTGTAATTATGTACCTATATTCATATTTGTTGTTGTAGAATTCGTAATATTGGTTTTATATAGGTTAAGATTTGAAAAATATTTATATTCTTTTTAATACATAGTTATTGTTTTTTTTTTTATATTGTGGTTAATAATAAATATAGATTTAAATTTATATACAAAATTATGTTAATCAAGTCAAATAGATTATGGTTGTTAGTTCAATTCATTGACATGAAATGGATAGAAATGAGTTGTGTTATATTAACCTATTTTTAATGAATCATTCAATAGGCAAAATGGATGACATGGCACCACCTATTATTTATTTGGATCGAATTAGGGTTTAAAGTTTGACATATTTAGATTAATGAGTCGGGATTGGATTGACCTATATAATTAAACGCTCATATCTTGACACAATAAAAACATAATCCATAAATACGATTTGTCACCTCTACTGAGTGGTCTTAATCCCATGGCTTATTATCTTTGAAATTATCTTCATCAAAAGAGAAATGTATTTTTTTTTTTAACAGAGAACATTATCTATGTGTCTTGGAAAGCAGTCCCCCCAAAAAATAAAGAGTAAAGTTTTGCTTCACTAAAATAATTTTTCGTATATATATATATATATATATATATATATTCTTTTCTTTAAAAATAACTAATATTTATAGTCGGGTCCCTTGCAATTGCTTTTGAGGAAAAAATCAAGCCACCACTCTATTACGGTTAATTTAATTAATAAATGGTAGACATTTTAGAAAAGGAATACAAAGTTATAATTTGGTGAGGAGAACTCTTGTTTGTCATCAAAATGAAAAGTTACAAAAGAAAAAGTAATTTTAAATTTTATTTTAGGATGTGCAAGTCTTATAGTATCTTTGAAAAAAATAGTCTATTATTAAAAAGTGAATTATCTCATGTGAGTTTCACTTTTATTCACTTTTTTTTTAAGGATTGCACAGGATTTACTCATCCTAGGACTATAGAAGTCATTTCTAGGGATGTAAAAAAAAAAACGTAAAATTGGTTAAACTAAATCGGGCCAAAATGAACTAATTATAACGGTCTGGTATAATACCGAAATTTTGATATTTTGAAAATCGAAATTTTCAAGTATTAATATAAATTAAGAATAAATACATTTTTGGCATAATAAATTATAATATTTTTTTTTGTAAATACATTTTTATACATTTGATCATATATATTTATATAAAAAAGTCTAGAACTTATGTAGACTATAATTAAAGTCAATACTATACTAATATGTATATTGACTAAAATTAAACTCAATATTATACTAATATGTGTTAATTATTATAAAAAGACTAGAACTTATATAGAATAATAGTTTAGTATATGTAAATATCATTGTATTACTAACATAAATAATCCATAAAACCGGATTCGACCGGATCAAAATTGAAAATTTTGAAAATTTCAATTTAGGTATTAAATTGATCCGTTATTGACTCTTAAATTTTTAAAACCGGTTTGAATCAGTCCCCTTATACCCCTAGTCATTTTCTTAAAAAAAAAATACAAATTTTTAATTTGGTGAGGACACTAACGAGAAACTCTTGTTTGCGATCAAAACGAAAAGACTCGAAAAAAAAGGGGGAAGAAATTGATTTGGGCTTTACAGGGCCCAATAATTGCAAACTTGCAATAATTGGACCAAGTTTTGGGCTGTAACGGAACAAGGAGAAGTGTACACGTGAACACCACTGTCTAATCTCCCGTAAAGTTAAAAGGAATTTCGCACCCAACAAAACTCCGTTCTCATAATTATTGTTCTCCTAATAGATCAACGGCTCCACTCCACGCGCTTATCCAGAGCGTGAACAAAAAGCGTAGATTCCTTCGAAACGAGGTCGGTAGCCTAGGGGAAAGTGGGAGTAGTCAAGAGGCATGTGTCCTGGCAAATAGCACGTTAAAAACACGCGCCGTGATCTAGCATTGCATGAATCGAAGTTAGGAGGAGTAGCAGAGAGAGGAATAAAAATGTGAAGTGTGAAGGGGAAAATAAAGCCAAAAAAAAGTGGGGATTGGAGGGAGTTGAGGACAGAGAGAGATCATTCATGAGAGAGACATTTTGCTCCACCACTCTTTTTTGGAATAAAAATAAAATCTCACCCATTCCATTCCAGCTCACACATATTCTAACCCTTAAAAAAAAATTAAAAAGAAGTGAGAGAAAAAAGAGAGAGAGAGAGATAGACATCAGTAATGCTACTATTCCTTCTCTATTTATCTATTTGATGTGCCTTTTAATATAATTTATGTTTTTTTTATTTTTATTTCAAATATTTTTTTAAATTATAAAAAAAAATATCAATTCACTAATAATCATTTTTTAATTATTAAGTAAAAAATTAAAATAAATAAATAAATACATAAACAACCAAAATATGTGAACAAAGTAAAACACCATAATAACATTCCATTGTAGGTTGGTAGTGAAGTTGTTTGGTGGAGCCAAAAATTAGGTCCTTTTGTCTGGATTTTTTTCTCTTCGGCTTTTTCACTTCACCATCAAAATGTAGATGTCTAAGTTCTTCAAACTTACTGCAAAAAGAATCAAACTTTCAAAAGGAAAGAAGAACCATGAAGGAATGAATTAAATTGAAGATTGGAGCTCAAGTTTTTTGTAGTCTCCATGGGACCAAGATTAAGAATGGGTGGGTCTTCAGGTCAAGAGAGCCGAAAATTATAGTTTTTATCCTTCTTAAGACTTCTGAACTTTGTTGTAACATGATGTTTTGGTTGGACTCCCACTTTTTTTTTTTTTCGTTTCTTTTTTGAAGTTTTAATCAGATCTTATTTATTAAAAAATTAAATAGAGTGGCTACCTCAAAAAATACATGTCAAGCTGTTTATGAGCTGCAAAAATAATTCAAAATATAATTAAAAATAACTTTAAAATATAATTTAAAGAAACTGAAGTCTTTGGTTGAGCAAAGATTGTGGGTCTTTGGGTCAGGCAAATCTGAGATTTTATTTAATATTTTTATGACTGGACTGAACTGTCAAAAAGTATGAAGAAAGAAATTAGTTATGCGTGACATCGTGCTTGCATTTTTCATGGGACTGATGAAAGACCCAATTCTCAATCTCCAACCGTCCCTGTTTTTTTTTTTTTTCTTTTTTTTTTTTCTTTTTCTCCCTCTTGGCCTCGGGTTCTTTTCTATAAGCGCAAAAGGGGCGAACCATAAATACACAGGCAAAACTGGTAACAAAAAGAACTGTGGACAATGCTTGGTTTTTGTTTTTGTACGTACGGACATACATACAGATGCCTAGTTCCTATCAGATGCGAGAGAGACTAAACTCTGAGTTTGGGTCTCTGTTTTGGTAAGTGAATTTTTGGTCTCCCTTTTTCATGTGGGCATTGTCAGCTAAAAGCAAAATCCAGAGAGAGGGAGAGAGGGTATTGGAACTTAGTACTTGATTTTTAATCCTTTCATAGAGTATTCTTCAAAACCCAGCCTTTCCAGCAATATACAGTTGCTATCTACCCTTTTTTCTCCATCATCTCTATTGGTACTATATGAGTTTGTCAACATCTTGAGGTATTTTGCGCAATTTCTCTCTTTTCTCTTGTGCCTCTATTGGTTTCTTTCCTTGTATACTTGGTGGGTCTTGTTCTTTTCCCCCCCTCCCCTTTTCTTAATGGTTTGGGATGAGGAATTGACAGTGAAACCGGTCTACTTTTTTTTGTTTGCTTCTCTGTTTTGAGTTATTTTTCTCCCTATAGTTCCTAAATTTGTCTTCAATTTAGATGTACACTCTCTTCTGCTTTCCATGAACTTTTTGTTTCATGGATTATTGGCTTGTGTAGAGATGCAACAAAGAGCGCTTACACAGATCAAATCAGGGCTTGAGAAGCAGACTTGGGAGCATTTCTGACACGGTTTTTTTTTGCTCGGATAAGTTTGAGGTAATCGTCCCTCTTGGCTCTTTCGATGTTGTGTTTCGTTTATGTGTTGCTTATTTTCTGAGTCCTTTCAGCTTTTGTTTTTTTGGGCGTCTGCAAAAGTGAGCGACAACTACTCGTCAAAACAACCGTGAAGCAAGTTTAAGATTAGTAATGCAAGTTCTTGGAGTGAAGATGAGAGATTTCCCATCTTGTTTCGGCGAAAATGGGGTTCAAGTTGCTGATTCTTCCTCGTCAAGCACCAGCAGGGCTGCCCAGAATTTAGTTACTTGTGTCTATCAATGCCGTTTACGCGGCCGATCTTGCCTGATTACTGTCACTTGGAGTAAGAACCTGATGGGTCAAGGCCTTGGAATTGGGATCGACGATTCAGCTAATCAGTGTCTCTGTAAGGTTGATATTAAACCCTGGTTGTTCTCCAAGAGGAGAGGGTCGAAGAGTTTAGAAGCATATTCTAGTAAAATCGATATATATTGGGACCTTTCTGCGGCCAAATTCGGTCCCGGGCCTGAGCCTTTGGAGGGATTTTATGTTGCAGTTGTTGTTGATCGGAAAATGGTTCTGATTATGGGGGATTTGAGAAAAGAAGCTTTCAAGAAAACTAATGCCAACCCTGTAAATTCTAATGCTGTTTGCATTGCCAAGAGAGAGCATATTTTTGGCAAGAAAGTGTTTAGTACCAAGGCTCAATTTTGTGACAATGGTCAAATTCATGATCTTGTGATAGAATGTGACACCATCAGCGTTGAGGATCCATGCTTGGTGATCCGCATAGATAGCAAGCCTGTAATGCAGGTGAAGCGACTTCAATGGAAGTTCCGGGGGAATCTTCCCATCTTGGTTGATGGGCTTGCGGTAGAAGTTTTCTGGGATGTTCATAATTGGCTCTTTGGCGCATCTCTTGGAAGTGCTGTTTTTATGTTCAGAACATGCCTATCAGCCGAGAAGTTGTGGGCTAGCCAACCACTTTCCAATCCAAATCCATTTCCGTGGTCGTTCTCGCAAGGATTTCAAGACTCCAAAACACAATGTCTTGGCTTCTCACTGATTTTGTATGCTTGGAAGAATGAATAGAGAGATTTGATAAATTATTCATGGAGTGCTAACAAAAGCTTCTAGCAAGTGTTGATTTATCAACTCTGTGATCATATTACACTGAATTTTATTAAATGATCCGTTTGTTTTCTTCTTATATTTTTTCCTCCTTAGTAACTTTAGCCATTATTAATAGCTCGTAGACAACCATGTTATCACTGGCTGTATATCCTTCTTACAATGTTAAATTCATTGGTTTTTGTGAATTCCATATGTCAATATAATGATCATGTAACTTGTAAGGCCCCTTTCCACTACCCTTCAAGTATTTTTGGGTGGCAAGCAGGGCTAATATGGCTTATCTATCTAATTTGTGGCAATTGGGGGCTTCTCTCATCAGCAATGTCGGAGCCTGCTCTGCCTTAACTGTGAGTGCATTCTTCATTTCAATTCAGAACCAATATAAAGACCTAGACCAGTTCCAACATTTTCCCTTTCATGCCAAATAACTACTCCTTGGGTTTGGATGTTGCAGGAGCTTACATGTTCGGTGCCATATAACCAGTGCCCAATCCAAGATTTTGCCTTCCATTGCCTTGGTTTAACTTGGGGATATTTCTATATGTGAATTTCAACATTTTTATTCCAAAAAATCCATTGATGCCTGGTATGATGTCTCCTAATTTCTTTTTATTTTAGTCGTTTCTAGAAAAAAAAAAAATCATAATTAATGAACTGATATGCACCTTGCGTGATCCTAAATTGTCTTGGCTTTGCCTAGTTGCATTCAATCAATAAAGGTTATTACTTACTAAAAAAAAAAAAATCTTTGCCTACTGATACGTGAATGCAACCTTGACACAAGACGTCTGACATTGGGTCCCAAATGTGAAGTTTCATTTTGCTATCATCCGACATTTGAATCTGAACCCATGTAACATTCTAGACGCAAGACCATCTATATTAGATCCTGGCAGAGGAAAAATCTACTTGTAACAAACACTCTAGACGTGACACCATGTAACACTGCTGACAAAGTAGAAGTCGCATTAACCATTTTTTATGGTTGATGTGGCAGGTGTTAATATGCCAACCACATCACCAGTGTTGTGCAAGTGTTACGCCAATATTATGATCACAATGGAAGAATAATTCAAATTCTGTCTCCCAATTTATGGTTGGGATTAAGTGATCCTATTATTGAAGGGGATTCTTCCGCTACTTTTCTGGCACAAGGTAGTAAGAAACATTCACATTTGATGAGGTATATATACGTATTTACTTTAGGTTGTGACTTGTTTACTGATCCACCATTCAGCTTATTGTGAGGATAATTATTAATCAGAATGCAGATCTATGTATTATTATCCTCCTTAGATATCTCCTTAGTTGTGCGGCATGTTTTTGTTTTGGTGCATTTCCCGCAGTTTTGGACTCCTTGTAGACTAGTAGTTCCATTTGTTTTTTCAATTAGTTTGTCAGAGAGCAATAGCGAGTCAGATGAATGCATCTATTTAAAAAGAAAATTGTCTACACAGTTTTTATTCCTTTTAAACTCAAAAGTATTTTAGAGTAGTCTGGAGATTTGATCATCAATGTTCCTTGTTTTCTACATCTTACAGGGTTTTTTTTTCTTGGACACAAGTAAAATAGGCTTTTTTCTTAGTAAAAAACCTTTTTTAGTGTATATAATTGTCTCTTCTTCTGCAACTCCAGAAGAATCTTGGAAAGTGGCAATCCTATATCTAAGCATTGTGAGTTTTTATAATTGAGGAATAAAAGAAGCATTCACTTGATTCGTTTCCTTATGGGTCTTCTTAATCTTGCATAGAGGTTAAGATGGTCCATCATATTTAAGTAGTTTACTGTTTACAAAATGTGATATTTGTCCTAGTACAATTGGAAGAGTCTGTTTGCCATCCCGGTAGAATAATGCCCGAAAGAGCTTCCCTGTTTCTCTGTCCTTGTGGATGCAAATCATTGATATATGGTTGGTATTGTAATGTCAATTTTGTTTTTTGCTTCTTAATAGGTCAGAATATGTGAGGATACTGAACTCCTTCGCACCTATGTATGCTCACAATGAGAAGTTAATGTACAAATTAGGGTTGTTCTCGAGTAGAGTCAGGCCGAACTGGCTCGATTGTTCTCATACTACTTGGAAACCGCCTCACAATCAAATCATGACCTTGCTAGTTTTGTCTCAAAATTTCTTGCTATATGATTTCCATAAAAAGCCTGACAGTGCTTGTTGCTACCTTGTTTCTCTTTCTTTGTGGGTTCAAATCTTTGGTATGTACAGTTGGTTCGTTAATTGATTCCAAATCTAAGTTTATTGACGTGAAGTTTGTATTTTATTTTTTAGTAAGTTTGAGCTTGTTCATGAACTGTTTGAACCCATCTCGGACTAATTAAGGTAATGATCTTGCTGGTCTTGTATTCATGTTATTTTTGTATTATTTTCTACCTTGGTGGGTCAGAATATGTGGGGAATGAGATAACCTCTTCTTTGCAAGTTGGCAAGTTTATAACCGATGTTCAAGCTAAATCCATCTGAATATTGGTTCAAAATTGGTAATCTATATGTATTTGCTGAAGAGTAATGATACACGTACAACACTTTTACAACCACATTTTAAAATGGAAGTATTTATGTAAAGCGATGTTATATTAAAAACATGTCCCTTATTTAAAAAACATAATTGTATAAAGGGTTATAAAAAAATAGTTATCTATCATTTTCCTTAGTAGAAAATCGCTCGATTTTTATGAAAAAATCTTGATCAATGTTAGGGAAATATATTTTTCTAATATTTTTAAATACCCAAAATATTTTTAAGTATATAGTTAAATAAAACTTTGATAGAATAAATCAACACAATTTTTTCTTTATTATTTAAGGGTAAAAACCAAAAGGAAAAAGTATGTGTTAGCTGCCATGTAAACAATTTCTCATCTTAGTAATATTACTTGATCACAAATTGCTGAATGAAATGAAGATTGCCTCAATGCCAAGGATTACATATTGGCAATAGGTTGTGGCTTTTTATTTGTTGGTATAAAAAATTACCATTTATTAGATTAGATAGAAACATACTAACATGGAGTACACAAATAAATAGCATTCTCCATTTACTTCAGTCTCCTTTTATGAGCATCTAACCACATTTTGTGAGAGCCAGTGTACGTGAAGACCATAAATATTGTGCATGAAATCTTCGTGCGTGCCTCTAAATGCCATGTGTGTGTGTGTGTTCAAAATAGGAGTTACTTTTTCAACAACTTCAAACGTACGTGCCTGTGCCTGTGCCTGTGCCTGTGCCTTTGATTTTGTGTTTGGGAGAAAGGAAAAGTTAAAAGGAAAGATTGGCTTATCTTCTTTGGAAGTATTGAACAAGGAATGGGAATGAATCTGATGATGACACTACTCTACTGTTCATGTTGTACCATTTTATAAAAAGCTGAGAGTTTTTGTTTTCTAAGGGTAAAAAGATTGAAAAAGAAATCACTTGATTTGTTTTCCATTCCCTTGGGTTCCGCACAAAAGTGAGAGCACAAAATATGGCATCTTTAAAGGAAATGACAAAGAAAAAAAGGAAATTGCTTGCCTTTTCTTTTCCTTTCCTTTCTTTTATTTTCTTTTCTTTATCTTTTCTCTTTCTCGGCAAAAATGCTACCCTTTACAATCAGAGGACATCAATGCAAAGGTATGCTTGCAAGATCAAAGAAAGGGTAGCTGGAAGCATTTTTTTTTTTTTTTAAGCAAGTTGGCCTTATTTGTTTTTTCAAATCGTCTCGTCTTATTTCAAACTCATTATTATATTTTTCAAATTTTTAATATAAAATAAAATAAACAATTTAAATTTTTCAAATCCTAAAATAAAATTAATATTACGAAGATATATTATAATAATATTTTATTCTTTTTTAATTTTTATCTCATCTCAATTATAAAAATAAATCAGGCATAAAAAAAGATGATATCATGATATATGAAGAGAGGATGGAGTTTTCCAACAATTACCTCAAAACAAAAAAATAACAATACGAAATGATAGAAAAAAATAAAAGATCTTTTTGGGACCAAATGTTTGGTTCCTATCCATATCCTTGTTTAGGATATCGTTTTATAACAAGACGGAAATACTTTTGCTGGAAGCATTTACCCTCGAAACTTTAGCTGTACATGTACTATCTACCACCTAAATAGAATTGCTTACAAGTTTTTGTCGAGATGGAGACAGAAAAATACTTTTATTACAGCCGGCCTAAAACCAGCTCTACTCTGCTCAAATGTTCCGCCAAAAACATTTTACTTTGTGGAAAAAGCAACTTCTACCCATTACTTATTCTAATCAAGAGTTTCTAAGTTGATATTAATATATTAAATGGGTCATCGACAAATATTTTTAAAAAATCAATACAGACCACAATGAATGTCTAGCTTTCTCTAAACTGAGGTCACAATTTCCAACTTTCACAACATTAATACATGATAATATAAAAAAATAAAATAAAATAAAAATTGCAAAGTTAGGCACCTCCGTCAATCTCCCATTAAAAAACTAAGAAGAGGACTAATACGTGATATAATGATGGCACGTGTTAGTCATCAATTGGTTAACATATTGTGGCATCGACTAATTAAGGACTATCACAACATCAGCATACCACGTTACAATATATCAACTAATTGAAGATTGACAAATGGTGTTAGTATGACAACCCTCATGTTACTATAAGAAAAATGATTATTAGTGATCCAACATTAACGATGAAAAGATTATTAGTGATTAAAATAAACTATTAATAATTAAAATGAATTATTTATAACTAATAAAAATACAGTAAATAAACAATTTTCTCACGTTGGTTAAAAAATGCAAGATTATTGGTGGTGGTGGTATCTAATTACAAGAATTTTTATTCTAGATATCAATAATGTAAAAGTTAAAATTTTTTATCTTAATTTGAATAAATAAATAAATAAATAAAAGCTAAAATATATTTTCCAATTAATACCATTTGAAGTTTGACAACTTAAAAAAGATGTTTTTCATCCGCGTTTGGACTTTGGAGGACCACTCGGGCGATTCTATTATGGTGTCAACGTCCAAAGCTCATGCATGCCGCGCTGTTATGATGCCATTGCCATAACATTGTCGCGGTCGTCGCGCTTTGCTGTTGCAGTAACGTGTGGTCCATATTGGCCATAGGGATTCCCACGTTGTTTTTTGTTGTTGTAACTTGTAATGCAAATATGTAAGAATAATAATAGTCTTATATTTTTTTTTAATTTAATAATTAATAAAGTGATTATTAATAAACTTATATATTTTTTTAAAAAAATTAATAATTAAGAATATTAAATAAAATACAAAAAAAATATATTATGAGTAATAAAATAATAATAAATAAAATATAAACATATCATTATCAAATATATAATTAACAGCCTACGTATAATATATTCAATCCAACCCATCTCAATGTTAATAATTTGAGATCTGATGTACAAATAAAGAGGTTATATAATATAAATTTATAAATTAATATAGTTTTATGAATTTATTAAATCTATTTTTTAATAAAAATAATTTTATAATTTGATATATTATATTAAATTATATCAATTTATAAGTTGAATTTTATATAATCTATTTTTAACTTAAAAAAATATTTTCCTAATAATTTTAGTTCAGTGCTTGAAAAATCATTCACAGGAATGCACGAAAGCGAGTACGTGGACCCGAAGCCACACGCAACAGACAACGCTAGAAGAGTCGACGATTATGAATTATCTGGTGTACTGGCGGTTATAACTTATGGCCCAAAAGCCTAGTAAAGAAAGGCTTTTCGGTTATCTTACAAATTTAACCCACTAGTTGGAGGTTTAAGACTCACCCTTAATGCTAATGCTAATGTTTAACTAAAGTTGCCTTCAAACTACCTTTTTTTTTTAGATGTTTATTTTTCACACGTATCTATTTTATCCGACCGGGGTAAGAGAATTCTCAAAAGTTTATATATTATACAAAAAAAAATTAAATTATTTTTAAAAAAAATTATTCAAAAAAGAGCTCCATTCGATTATTATATAAAAGGAAATTAAAAATACAATTTATTACAATAACGCGCTATATATAGTAGATACTGTTCTTGTAATTTTTTGTTAATATTCCATTTCCTCTCTCATTTTCTTTGACTTTGATTTTCATCATGTAAGCAAATTCTTTTTATTTTTCATACTTTAAAGCACCTTTATTTCATTTTCTTCTAAAATATATCTTAGAAATATTTTTTTATCCAATTTTTTAATATTTTGATTTTGTTTTTTTATTTTTATTTGGCTTATATATTTTTATTTTGTGTGTATAGGACTGAGTTATATTACGTTTTGCATAAAAATATATTGCAAATATAAAATATATATATATAAATAACTATTGTGAATGATCTAATAATATGAGAAGTCCATCGGGAAGGGATGGAAGATTTGTTCATTATTTATAATCTAAAACTAGATAAGCAATCTCATTCATGCATTGTAAAATGGTTGTTTCTCTAGAGAGAAACAAGTAACCGCTATATATCCTAGGCATCCCATCTCTTTCACAAGCATCTAAAGAGTCTAGTCTTTCGTCTCTCTCACGTTTTTTCTCCCTTGCCTCTCTATCATTCCCGGTTCCTTCGTCAATTATCAGCGTTCTTCAACCCAAGAAACCCTGGAGCTTCGTCTCCTCTCCTCTAGCCGATAGTCTCTAACCGCCATGCACCCATTCAACGGACTCTCCTGCCGCCAATATGTAGGATGGTGGAAATATTCTGTCCAACAAAGTGGCGCATGCACATGCAGCTTACAGTATGTGTGGGCCTCACGCGCCACTATACTTTTTGGAGTGTCCTACTACCACGCACAGCACTAATGTGGTCAGCGACTTCAGATCTTTCGAATATGTGTACTCCTCTTTCCTTTAGTGTGGCGTGTGTCTCACATGCACCACTACCGTCAGTAGTGATTCCTTGTCAATGTATCTGGTCATCCTCCAATTACTTTTAACTTGTATTTGTTTTTCCTGACCCGAGAACAAGACGACTTGGTAGTCTTCTACAGTTAGACCAGATCAATAAAATGCAGAGCACCTCTCTCAACTGCAACTTTTAGTCGCAGGTTTATTATAATTTTTTTATCAGACTATGTAAAAATCATTTTTAAGCAACTTCCCTTTATGAGAATGAGTTGAAGTTAATTTTTTGACGAGATAACCCGCTTTATTTTTATTTATGGTGCTACTTTTACTTGTTTTGGGATGATTGTCAATAACTTTCACTCTACTAAATATTGTATTCGTATAACCTCTTAGTTTATCTATACAATGCTTGACTAGAAAAATAAAAAAAATAGTTGCTATATATCTTAGATGATGGGTTTATGAGTAGAATAAATATTATCTAATATTACATTATGAGATAATAAAAAATTAAGATAATAACTAACATTACTATATAAAAATCACCTCAAAAATCCGGCTTCTAATCCCTTGCTTCTCCTGCCCGTTATTTTTATAACAAATTTTTATATTTTATAATACTTAACAAATAAATTACTAAAAATATACGTAAAAAAATTAAAATGAGTACAATATCGATTCAACATACGAGGATGTTTGAATAGACATTTTTGTTCTTTACAAAACTATATTGAAAAAATAAATAAACAAATTCCCATCCCCATGTGCAATAAATTATAATAGGACCACCCGGTGTCGCCAGCGTGCCTGACACATTCGCGTTAATATCACCTCCCTAATCCATTGTTCCAGGTCACGCGTGTAGGATATTATAGTTTTTGAATAATGATATATATAACATATTTTATAACATTTAATAACATAAATTATAAAATTAAAATATTTTTATAAATTATCTTATAAAATTAAAATCACTTATAAAAATATCTCTATTTTATAATATATATATTATATAATATATTATACAAATCATTATGAATTTATCATTTTCCATATTCTAACCATAGCTAACGTACATTTTCTTTTGTGTCGGTTCTGTCACCGACATTCCGGTTTATCACTCCCGTGAATTGAGCTACCAGAGTGACATTCTTGTAATTCAACGCCGTTTTTGGTGACTTTTTTTTCCCGTTTTAGTTGACTTTTTTTTTTGAGCGTTTTAGGTGACTTGAAATTGAAAAAAAAAAAGGAAGATTGTGTTATTGTATACATAAGATTTGTTAATAATTAATTTTTCATTTTAAGAGTTTATACTTTATATCAATTCTATAAACTTTTTAAAGTAATAATAATAATAATATTCTTTTTTTAAAATATACAAATCTCACGTATTCTAATTAAAATAAGTAAATAAATTTAAAATTTACCTTAAAAAATTATTTTTTAGTATGACCTCATTTTTAAAAAAATTGAAGTACAATGAGTAGAAGTCTCGATCTCTTCTTCTCAAAAGAAGATGGCTATGCAAGAATAAGAAACTCGACTACTACAAAGCCCTTAAGTGTTCCTTGATACTTTATTCTCTGAGGAGCGTTTAGAGGAAGAAAATGCTATTGAGGAAGATAGAGTGAGAACACTGATTGAAAAAAATGAAAAAGCACATACTTTTTAGTTTGGTTCTTGTAGAGAATGAAGGAGAAAATCATGCGCATAGGAGGATTCTGATCTAAGACGAGCCTCTAATGGTAGCTGTAAGAGACTTGATGGAATTGGGGCATGAGGGAGCTGGTAAACAGTGTCTAAGGGTATTGGAAAAGGGAAGGGTGAGGTGGGGCCAAGGGCAGGTGGCAAGGGAAATTGGGTGACACATTAGTTTGTAAGATTTCTTTGTAGAATTACTTTGTATTTATAGTATTGTCCTTTTGTATTTATCTCTTATACCCTAGCCAAAAATGTTTATAAGAATTATGGGTAAACGAGTCTTACGTGCAAAAAGATGAAGATAAAACCTTCAAGCGTCACCGATAATAACCAAATAACGGAGGCCAATAATTAGTTGTCACATATGGCCGCGTAGAGGAGTTACATTATTGTTGGGTGAGGCGCGCAACAAAGAAAAATAATCGAATTCGAACCAACCCCCTCCAATCCTTCTATCTGCTCATTCTCTCTCTCACCCATACGATTTCCACTTAGATCCGAATGCCTCCTTAGGACAAGTTTCAAACCTAATTACTTTGAGAGCAAAAACATGCTTTGCTCTTCAAGCTTGTCCAGAAATATATAAATCAATCTCAAACAAGTTTCACACTTGATTACTTTGAGAGCAATTCAATATAAAAGGAAAAGATGGAGAGAGTGAGAGAAGGGGGGTGTTTAGTCTCTTGTTATGGCAAAATACTTTATTTTTTAAGCTTGTTCAGATCACAAATGCACACATGTAGAAGTTAGAGATTACAAGCTTAAACCCAAGTGTTGTTTGCAGGCTATTAGCAATATTCCTCTTGGCTATAATGAGGGAAATATGGAATAAATATGTTTTACCAAAAAGAACCAAATAATAATAAATAGCAGGAAACCCGAGAAAATTCTTGGAAGTTGACTCTTTCTCCGCCAAAATGCGTCTTGAGTTCGGCTTAGTCCCCAAAATGCCCGTAACTTCAGACTTCCATCAAAAAACGGCACCTTTTTTCCTTCGGTTTCGATCTAGCTAGTCTCTCTTTTCGAGCAAGGTCCACTCTCTAGCGAATCCCAGCATAATTTAAGTCATTTTTCGGAGTCGGGTTAAAGGCGGGAACCTCTCGAAAAGGCGAAATCCTAAGAGGCCACGGATCAGGAGGGTAGGGTCAAGAGATTCTTGAGCTTGTGGCGAATATTTGGGGATTTTTCTGGAGTTTCATAGGGGAGAGATCAAAACGCGTGTTTGAGAAATAATAATTCTCTGCTATGTGATGCAATTGGATTCTCCTAAAAATGCATACGTGGCGGAATTTTATTGGTCTCCGATAATCATCTCTTATAAGTAACACCAATCTAAAGAAACTCTAAAGTATAAAACCTACCCACATAAAAAGAGTTCTATGTGAAAGTCATTACACCACGGGTCTCAATTTAATTTTGAAGATGAATTTTAAATTTAATCTTACAAATCAAATTATCATAGAGATGGTGTATTGTGTACGCATGGTGTATGCTGTAAAAGTGTTCAAATTTTCAAAATAGCACTACTTATATACATACATGTAAATATAAATAAATCCAAATATAGCATTACATTAAGTGAAGTGAATTTCAGCTTAGACAAAAAAAGAGTGAAGTTAATTTCAGGAGAAAGGATCTAAGAAAAATTGACCAAAATGAAAGCTGTCCTTTACCCTTTTATCACTTATGAGTTATGTCTTTATGCACCCAATAGTGAAACATCTAAATCAAAGAAATGATCAAAGCATCAAGAAGGGACCTCTCAACTGGAAAATTATGAGCCAAAAAGATGTCAAACATTTTGGTGAGGATTTCTAGGCATCAATCAATTATGAGCTAAGGGAAAGCAAATGGTCAATGAGAAAACTTTCTATGCCTGTTTTATCAAACATATAAAGCTGTGCATCATAATTTATACCATAAAAATCTCTCTATGCTTAATGAAAATATTTCTATTTTCATTTTGGAATAGATATAGTTTTCTTTCGAACTAAATAAGAGTATATTTTTCTAGTTATAGAAGCGCCTATATATTTTAAGAGAATTAGAAAATTGTTAATCTACGTGTTAATTGAGTATGCGAGTTTTTAAAAAAATGTATTGAAATCCTTTACCACCAAAAGTAAATAACTGGAAGCACCAAGTCTTTCTTGATTTTGGTAACTTGCGGTTGAATCCAATGGCAACCTGGCCGTGATTATCGTTTGAAAACGCGTTTGGCTCACTGAGTGACAGACCAATCATATCCCAACCTCATAAACAATAAAATAAAAAATAATAATAAGAAAATACTCCAGCTAACATTACACAAAACAATCATATAAATTAATCTGGCTTAACCTAATTTATTTTACGCACAATCTCATTTTATCTCATCTCATTATTTTATTTTTTTAAATTTTTATAAAAAATAAAATAAATAATTCAACTTTTTTAAGTCTTGAAATAACTTTTTTAAATTTCAAAACAAAATTAATATTAAAAAATATATATTATAATAATATTTTATTCAATTTTTAACTTTTATCTCATCTTATCTATAAAAATAAATAAAGTCATTTATCAGATTATAAATTTTTTTTTATTATAAAATAGGTCTAATAGATTAAATGAAATTTCATCAATTCGTTAAATTATTTTTATATAATTCTTTTATGAAGGTAACGGTAGTTAAAAAAATAAGACATGTTATTGTTTCTGTTTTCATCACCATGAGTTTAATTTTGCATTAAATTTCTCAAGAGATTTGCATATATTTATGATTGTCCCATTCATTTTTACAAAAATTTTCTTCCCATCTCATTTAATTATTATATAATTTTTCAAATTTACATATAAAATAAAATAAACAATTCAACTCTATCAAATTTAAAAACAAAAATATTATTAAAAAGATATTTTATTCAACTTGTAATTTTTATCGCAGTTTATCTCATCTCATCTGCGAAAACAAACAAGATTAAGTTAAGCAACACAAGGTCTGTTTATATCAACTCATGAGCTGAGTATTTTTTTTTTAATTTATTATTACGTCTGCATGTAAAAAAAATTACATAATATAATCTGATTTATAAATTAAATTTTAAAATCTAAATATTATAAATTTATATTAAAGAAAAGATATAGTCAATCACATTAATATATTAATGCACAAGAAATACGTAAAAGTGCACATAGAATTTTTTATATTGTACTACTTATAGTGTGAGTGATAAATAAACAGGTAATATATTGTCAATCACATTATCCTATTTATTGAGTATTTAATATTGCCCAAAAAATTTAAACAGGTAAAAGATTTTGTGTCTTTCTCCCTCCTTGTAGAGCATAAAATTATAGCATAAATGATAATTAAGGTTTCTAATTATTATTTATTTGAATTGAACTATCAAGTTTAGAAAAGAGACATTGCATTTGGATTTTGGAGCCCACGGTGTAAGTATTTTCATGAGAAACACTATGATGTAGGGTTTGCATGCTTCTTTCTCAAAAAATGGAAAGAGAATCAAATTCCATTAAGATAAACAGAACTTTTGGTAGTTTCAATATAACAGAGTAAATACACCTATTAATATTTCCTTTAAAAGTTAGCACTAAATATGGGTAAATGAATGATAATTTTTGTCTCATTTGTTTTTTCCTACTAAGTTTAAAAAAAAAAACTATGAAAATAACCTCTCCCACTTTGCTAGTGGAAGTCCAAGATTATGATATGATCGCAATCTTATTTTTGGCTCTATATATCGTCAAATCAAGTGATAATAAACTTACTCCACTATGCATTGAGTGGGAATCGCTTCGATCAATTCATGTTGATGAAATTTTAAATATATATATATATATATATATTTTTTTTTTTTTCTTTCTTTCAGTTCTTAGTTCTTAGCTCTTACCCCTTTTTTTTGTTTATACATTCTCAATACGATCATTAATCATAAAAGAAATTGAGTTATTTTATTTTCAATTCAATGTAACGCACCATCCACATCACTTTAATGGTAAGATTTGAATAACTATATCCCTACATTAATAGTGTCTTTGTTTTCTCCTATCTCTAGTTCTTTCTCTTGTAAGTTTTGAGTGTTTTTTTTTTATCTTTTTCGTATAATAGTTGGTAACCTTTTATTGCTTTAATAATAGTATCATAAGAGTGATTCTATAGCCGCACATAAGAGATCCCGATGGTGCAAATTTTGTTTGTTATATTTTTATTTTTAAAATTTTAATTATTTAAAAAATACAACATCATTAAAAAAAAAGATTTCTATAATCATTAAGTAAAAAAAGATTGTTGGAAGCCTCCATGCGTGGATTTAGCATTTCTCTTATCAAAAATAATCTTCTATATTGTCACTTAAACAGTATTGGGGGTGTAAGTTAATCGATCTAGATCAAAAAAATTATTGAACCAAATAGTTCTACCGGCCAGAACCGAACCGATAACATTAATGGTCCGGCCTCAATCTATTGGTTTGCAAAAGTCTAATTCATGGTTTGGTCTCGGGTTGTTTTTCTCTTTACCGAACATATCGAAATACATATACATATTTATTTTTAATTATTTTTTATATAGTAGTTCTATAACTTAATTATATAATTGTGAAGGGAGGCCCTCCTACTGAAGAATTGGCATCAGACCCATCCTTGATTAGCAAGTACAAAAGGAATAAGAACCCGAACCCATAGGAAGTAACCTATAATAAGTCTGGCGAGAGGCATAAGAGTCAAGAGGGTGGCGAGCACAAGTGGGCGAGAGGACAACAACTACATATGGGCGAGAGGGTGACGATCGTCATGGGAGGCAAGAGGAGATTTAGAGACCCGACAAGAGATAGCCAATACAAAAAACCAAACTGCTTTCCAGACAGTTGGGAATGCAGACGATCCTATTCCACATTAAATGCGGGAATCTGCCACAACCACAATGCATTAAATGCGGCACCCAACAAGAGTGCCTGAAGACCCTAACACGCCAATTCTGGGTAAGCCTTCCCTTGCTGCATTAAATCAGGTCAAAAGCACAGCATGCCTCTGTGACGAAAGAAGGAGTTTGTATGGCACAGAAGAGGGCGCATCATGCCGGAACGGAATCTCGGATGTATGGAGATCTACTCGAACCCAGCAAAATGAATGACAGCCTGACAGATGAAAGGGACGACTGCCATACCATTCAAACTATTGAGTTCGGGGTTTACCAAGTCCTATAAATAGCCAGGAACTCTCCTGTACACAAGTTAAGTGATCCATCTCTATTACTCTTTACACTCCATATTCATTAATCTCATTTGCTAACTTTGACATCAGAGTTATCTCAGGCGTTGCAAACCCCCCCCCCCCCCAAACCCCCCCCCCAAAAACCAAAAAAATCAGTAGTTTCCAGAAGCAGGAACCGTTTGAGCCTCGTCTAGGATCTCAGGCTACGGAACACGACATCAACAATAATGTTAATTATTGACCATATATGTTAAATATAAGATTAAATATTAACTAATATGCTATTGAGAATTAATTAATATTTATATGATACATACTCTACTTACCTAGTATCTACGCCTAGGAGTGTAAGTCAATCCGTCTAGACCGACAACCCGACCAAGCCAATAACACTAATGGTAGGGTCTCGATTCATAAGTTTGTGAAAGTTCAATTTTTTTGTTTAGACGTTTTTTTTTCTAGACTAATCGAAATATATATACATATATAAATAAATCTATTCATCATTTATTTTCTCATCATTTTTTCATCATCACAATGTGGCATTAGATAATTGATTTACAAGTGAAATATAATATCTAATGTCACATCATAAAATTATGAGAGGATGATAATTGAGATGATGAGTAGCATTACTCATTTTTTAATTATTTTTATATAATATATAGTAATTGTATAACTTAATTATATAATTTTCATCTAAACTATGATCATTGGCCATATCTGTTAAATATAATATTATATAGTGTATAATATGTTATTGATAATTAACTAATAAATTATATGATACATACTCTAGTTAACTAGTATTTACACCTAATTAAAATAGTTGGGTACATTTTTTGTAAGATGGTTAAAACAGTTAGGTACATACTCTAGTTACGTTTTCTGTATTTACGTCCATGGACCAATTTAAAATTTTAATATAGACCATTATGTATTAACTATATAAGTTCATACACATTGTTCAGTATTGAGTGTTAAGTTCGTAACATCATTAATATAATTATAATTAATAATTTAGTAATAATTTAATTAGATAATCCACATTCAAGAGCTCATTTAATTTTTATTTTATTATTTTATATCATTTGTACATATTAATTTACTTGCAAAGAAATTAAAATGGAAGAAAAATGTTGGACTTTTTTGTATGTTGATCCACTTTGCACTAACCCGAACCTATAGATAACGGTTTGGCCAGGTCTACATATAGGTGTAATCAGTTCAGTCTCAGAGGTGGAAAATGGATGGATCAAAATTTTTAGTCCGGTCTATAAAATTTTCCATAACTCAATCAGACAGATTAACCCTCTAAACAGTACATAAAAAGGTTGTTTCATAGAAAATATTGTGAAATACTTCATTATACCATTAAAATATAGGTTTGTTTTGCAAAGTTATTGCAGAATTACATTTTATTCTTATTTCTCACATATTATTTTCCTTTCCTTTTTTCTTCCTTTCTCACCCTCTTACTCTCTTATTTATGGATTAGGGTAATTTCACTCTTTCTTTCCTTGTTTTTGGGTAATTCAACCTTGGCTATGTTTTGAGAGAGAAATCATACTAGTAATGTGCAGAATATAGAAATATATCTTAATCGAATAATGTTACATACAATCATCGAATGCATAAATAAAATACAATCGTTATGAAAAAGAGTAAGGTCTAATACTTTTAAAGAATTAATTTGTTTTATATAGATCTTGTATTTACTTCTTCTTTTTTTAAAAGATTGCATGACATTTGCATACTCTATGATTATAGATATTATTTCTCATCATAATTACATCAACTAATAAACAAAGTTTTGTTTTGTTTTTTTTTTTTCTTATAATTGAAAGGGATTCCCCGACAAATGGTGTGTTTGTCACACCAACTTGCTAGTAGCATACTAATTTATATATGGATATATGTCGAATATTTATTTCAAAACTTTAGCAAAGTCAAATATCTACAACTAGTTATATTTATTGTTAACTTAATTTTTGCAATTCTAAATATAACAATGGGCTTGGAAAAAAAAAAGATTGAGTTGGGTCCAAATTTCTAACTAGACTATTTTTTTTTTTAAATCAAGATAACTTTATTGCATTAGCAAACAGATTATATGCAACTACTTGATTAATATAATCAGGTATCTCTTCAAGATCATAAAGAGCACTTTCACTTAAAAAATGGAATCCTTAGCTAGCAAGTTAGCAGCCATATTAGCCTCCCTTTTAGTATGACAAATACTTCAAGTTGGAAAGAACCTTAAAATAAACTTTGTATCTTCAATGATTAAACCTCCTAGACTCCATTCCTCTAAGGAATTTTGCAACTCTCAACCACATGTATTGAATCACCTTCACAAATGAAGTCATTAAAACCAGCTTCCTTACAAAAAGTGCAACCACCATCATAGTGTATGACTCTATAGTAAATAGAGAGAGTATGAGATTTCTTCTAGTTCGAATTATACCAAGAACCAGTCTATTGCAATCCTTGATTATAGCACCAATTCAAATTAAAAACCTTGACAGCTCTAAGCACTAAGGGCATACATAGTAGTTATGGCAGCAAGGAGAATTTGCTTTAATGGCCTTAAAACATTTTAGATCATCATAGGTTTTGTGTATAACAACTTTAGGATGCCTGAATTCTTTTCCATGCATGAATTGATTTCTCCTAGACCAGATGAGCCTTGAGGTCATCATACCAGCTTCTTCCAAGGCATGTTGTGGCAATCTTGTTGACATTTGTTCCCAGATCACTTTAAAACAATCACCTTCTAGAGATAACTTTTGTAGTGGCCTACTTGCTTGACACCAAACATTTTGAGCAGCTCCACATTTCCATAACACATGGCTTGAAGATTCCACCTCGAGATGACATATAGGACATAGATTGTCATCTCTAATTTTCCTCTTATGCAAGTTGTTAAAGGTGGGCAAAGCTTCATTACAAACTCTCCAAAGGAACATCCTAACTTCATTTGGTACCTGTAGTTTCCACAAGGCTTTCCAGGAACCATTATGTGCTTGAACATTTGAGGTAGCACTTTGTTGATTGGACTGTAATTCTTTGTGAAGATGGTAGGCACTCTTCACTGAGAATATTTCATTACTTGTGCCTCTCCAAGTTAATCGATTCTCTCTATTTCCCAAGCTGATGAGGATGGTTTTAATGATATCCACAATATTATGACAAAACAAAACAGATAACATGCTATCATTCCATTTCCTGAGAATTGGGTTAATTGATTCAGCCACCCGAGTCACTGCTTCTTTGCCATTATTGCTAGTGTTAGAAGCTAGAAATTGGGGCCTTGGCAGCCATCTGTCCTCCCATATCCTCACTTTTAAACCATTGGCAATTCTCCATAGTAGACCTTCCTTTAACAGATTTAGGCCAACTTGCATATTCCTCCAAGTTAGAGATAACCTAAACCCCATTTTAGCACTTAAGATAGAACCATTAGGAAAATAATTCTACTTTAAAATGAGGCCAAGAATGGATTCAGGAGTTGTGTGCACTTTTTAACCTTGCTTTGCTAGAAGAGCAAGATTGAAACTATTGAAATTCCTAAATCCCAAACCCCTTTAATCTTTTGATTTGTTGAGGTTACTCCACTTGACCTAATGAATCTTTGACTTATCCTCATTGAAATGCCACTGAGTTTCCTTAATAACTTATCCAATCTATTGGTAATGGACTAAGGGAGCATAAATATATCCATGGTATGAGTGAGAAAAGCTTGCAGATTTAAGTAGCACCTCTTTTCTAGCAACGGATAAACAATTAGTCTTCTAGTTGGTTATTCAAGACCACACTAAATCAACCAGGCTATGAAAGGCTGTTGTTTTGGCCCTCCCTACCATAGCAAGGAGACCAAGATATTTCTCAAAAGAACCTATTGAGTTTACTCCAATCTGCAAAATAGTCATCTTGTTTTCATGTGGAATATTCTTACTGAAAAATATGGATGATTTTTCCTTGTTTAACATTTGACTAGAGCATGTTCATACAAGCTCAATATCCTTATTAATCTTCTCCATTCAAGAGAGTTGGATTACAGAAGATCATGCTATCATCAACAAAGAAGAAATGAATAACTCTTACAGGTCCTCTTGCTATTGAAACACTAGTTATGCTTTCATTCATCTCAACCTTATGAATAAGACATGATAAAGCATTTGCACAAAGAATAAAAAGGTAAGGTGAGTGATGGTCCACTTGTCTTAATCCTTGAATGGGCTTAAAAGTGTCTTGAGGTTCACCATTGAAAAGTATTGAATATGAGACTCAGTTAATGTAATTCATTACAAGAGAGATCCACCTCTTGTCAAATTCCAAATTTGCACATCACAGAGGATAGAAAGGTTCACTCCACACAATCATATGCTTTATTCATATCAAATTTGAAAGCTATAAAACTTGATTTTTCATGCATTCTAGTTGATATTGTGTGAAGGGTTTTATAAGCCACTAAGATGTTGTCAGTGATGACCTTACCTGGTCAAAGCACTTTAATTTAATGAAATGATGTTAAATAATACAAGCATAAGCCTAAAATCAATAACTTTATTGGGTTCTTTAATCTTTAGAATCAAAGTAATGAAAGTGGCATTGACACCCTCTAAGGATTCTCCTTTATTCAGGTTATTAAGAGTGAAATAACAAACATATTTGCCTAGCAATTCCCAATTGAATTGATAAAATAAAGTTGGGAACTCATCTGGTTCTTGTGAGCCTAACCCTTTAATCTAAAAGACTACTACTACCTTTACTTCTTCCTTAGTAAATTCCTTTAGCAAAATCTCATTTATCTTGGGTATCACTTTATTAGGCATATCCTTGAGATATTCTTCAATAACAATGGGGTGAGAAGTGGAGAAAAGCTCAAAAAAAAAAAAAAGTTTGAGAAAGTAGCATCAATTTGTTTAACAATTACTACCTCATTTCTACTATTCTGGATTTGAAAAATCCTTTTGATTTTCCTTCTACTTTGAGTGGGATGTAGATGGTAATGATTTATTATTACTCATCCAAAAAATTTAATTTCCACCAAAATTAAGCTCAAATAAATCATTAGTGATTAATTTTGATAAACTCTTAAATATAATATTTCAAATAGAAAACAAATAATCTTTATCTTATTTACATCTTCCAAAAACTGAAGGCATAAAAATAAATAAATAATGGGCATAGGTATGGCCTAGCTAGTGATGAGCTGTCGCACTGTGATAGACTTAACTCTGGAGTATTCCTTTTAGGTGCTTCCAGGTGTCATACAGCTGTATGATCCTCTCTCATATTTACTAGAAAGCACATTCCACAGAATTTTATTCCAAATCTACCATCCCCTTTCCTCCTCTCTGTTACGACCAGAAACGACGACGTTTTCGACTTTCACGGAGTCATTTTCAGGAGCCTGCCCCCTATAAGTACGGACTAAGAAAGCTGACCGCGTGAGCCACTCCAACGGTAACTTCTGCGACACAAAACCGACTAAACGACAACGGAGTCAAAGCGTCGATCGGAGGATGGAATCGTCATTATGCCCAAACGAAGTAACCTCCGCTGTCGTGGTACCGGTATCAGGTTTAGGGTGTTTATGTAATTTCGTCAAACCTTCAAACTTGGAGAATGAAAGTTAAAAAGAAAAGCCACGGGGAAGAAAGTTAGCAGTAGTTGCAGTAGCAGCTGTTGCGGGAGAAAGTTTTGTTTTTTGCATTTTGCTATTCCAAAACTCGACGCACTGAGTTGGTTTGATTCTCTCTATTGGTTGTTGTGAATCATGGGCGAGTCAAGTGACTCGGTTTCCGTTGACATTGATATTGTATCTTTTGGAGGGAAGGTAAGCGACCATAGCCTCCAAGAATGTCTGATTTTTCTTTTCATCTCCTTTTCTTTTCTTCAATGCAGTGCTTTGTTTCGACTTCTATCATGTTCTCTTTCTTGTTCTATTTGCTGCGAGTTTATGTATTTGTTTATTTATCCCGTTTTCCCTGTTTTTTGCTTAATGTGATTTTGCAGGAGTGTGTGGTGAAGACAAGCAAAGGTTCAGTCTCTGTGTTTATATGCGGGGACCAAGAAAAGCCTGCTTTGATAACATACCCAGATGTTGCTCTCAATTGTACGCTTCATTTGTTGCACTCATTTAATGGGGTTAATGCTAATTTTCGTGGATTTGTTGGCGTATAGTTTTGATGGGTTCTTGCATTTCTATTCAAAATATGTTCAGGATGAATGAAGATTTGGTTCACTGAGAAACTGTGCAGTCTGTGCTTTATTAATCCACCTTGAAGTTGTCTGTAATGGATCTTTGTGTTTCACTTCAAATTTCATGCAAAAAATCGAGTTTTGGATGACTGGGTAGTGTTATTTGCTTTTAGGGGTTTTTAAGTACGGTTTTGCTCAATGCAAATTTTCTAGAACTGAAAATATTGTTTCAATTTCTAGGCGTTTACTTGTTTTCTGGGCTTTTACAGACATGTCTTGTTTCCAAGGCCTCTTCTTCTGCCCAGATGCAACTTCTTTGCTGCTTCATAACTTCTGCATTTACCACATTGATGCCCCAGGCCATGAGGTCAGTATCAGCCATGCATTTATTTGGACATAAGTAGGATCATAACATAAGTGTGGCACTGAAAATGTTCTTTTGTTGATGTTAATGTCGTTTCTGTCTTCCATTTGTTTAAGAGCTGTTGCAGGTAGGAGCTGATGTCATTTCTTCAGATGCTCCATTGCCTAGTGTGGACGACCTTGCAGACCAGGTAGCTGAAGTGCTCGATTTCTTTGGGTATGTTAATGTTGTTCTCTTTTACTAGTTTTAACTATTGTTTTGCTATTTTACTTTATGTCGATGGGAATGGGGGGAATGATTTTGATTTTATTTATGGGGATGATGGGGGCTTTAAGACTTATCATATTGAATACTTGAATGATTTCAGGAAATGAATGTTCATTACATTGAATTGTAATTTTGCTATATCACTCAACTTCTTTTCTTTATGGGTTTGTTGTTTAGTTATTTTTGTTCAATCTGTAGGCCCCTTGATTTCAATTTGTTTCAGTGTGTGACATACTAATTTTCCACTTAGAAATCCTAATTTTTTTTTCATTCTTATCCAAAAATGTGTCGGGATATTATAGAGTTCCAAATAAAGAGTTATTGTGGTCAATGTTGGGAAAGACATCAGTACCATTCAAAAATGTGTTATCTTGATGAAGTTGATGACTTTCTAAGCTTGTTAACCTTCTTGTTTTAACTGGAAAACTGGAAGTGTGGATCATATTCTAACACCCCTTTCCTTAAAAAGAAAGAACTCTAGTGCATGAATAAGAGGAAGTGCCTTTGGTTTCTCAGTTTCGACATGGCCTACTTTGGAATCTAGATATTTTCATAGTAAGTTAGCTGGAATATAAGAAAAGGGCAGGCAGCTCATTTTAGCAAGGTAAAATGTTGAATGAATTTATAGCTATACAAGATTGCACCGATAGCCTAAAATTTAGAACTAGGTTTTCAGGATAATATACTGAAGCTAGGAGAGTTTTGAATTTTTCCAATTGTTTTGTTGAATATTTGTGTACTATTTTCAAAATCATCAGATTTACTTGGATGTCTTATGAGAAAAGCTTACTTGGAATCTCCTAGCTTGAAATGTGATAGATTAAAAAGAGGATATTGTAGTGTTTTAAAATAATCAGATTTACTTGGATGCTTATTTTTTCAGTTATACCCTGGCTAATTGATTTAGTAAAACATATGCTTGTTCTTCTTCATTTTTTATTCTAATGAAAGACTTTGAAAAACGTGATGTTACATTTGATTTCATTAATCAAATGATGATATCTCATTATACTCTCATTTCATTCTTATTCTGAATAAAAACAAACATGAAGCTTTGAAATGAGTGTATCAGGTCACACTACTATTCAATTCTGGCTATAATTCAGTTTTTTCTTTTACTGATTTTATTTGCTCAACAGTTATTCAATTAAACTGTTTTGTTGTATATTTAATATTTGCATTAATATTGTCATTTTAGGCTGTTTTGGTACGCTTTGTCATAAATGTTTTACTTATTGTTTCTTCTCCTCCCTGGGTTGCGTCTCTCTGTGCTCTTTAGGGCTTGTTTGGAAATAGATTTCATCCCAAATTTCGCATCTCATCTCATCTCCTTCCCAAACATAATTCAAATACAAACATTTTCAAACTAATCATTACAGTTTTTCTGAACTTTCAAACCAGAAATAAAAAACAAATCAACATTTTCAAATCCCAAACAAAAATAATATTATAATAATATTTTAACTTTATAATATTTTGTATTTAACCTTTTCTCTCTCCTTTCCAAAAATCCAAAATATACTCAACTCAAATTATCTTACTAATATTCACAAACTATCTTACTACTATTCACAAAATTCTCATCTTATCTCAATCCCCAAACGAGCCTTAATAAAACTGACTTTGTTATTGAAAACAAAATTACTGCTTATTCTTTCTTCTCCCTTCTTCCTGACTATATGATGTTTTAATAATGCTGTCTATGCCCATTGGATTTAGACCTTATACCCAGCTACCAACATGGTCTACTGGAAGGCAGGGTATGTTGCTTGATTTGTTGGGGGAGGGGGCCAAGATGCTTCAAATGAGATTGATGCTTGTTGCAATGAAGAGATGGCCCAAAAGTGAGGCATATATACAATAAACCTTTCAAGGGCAGCATTTGCCACATTAGCTTGCAGGGTTCTAGTTTTTCAAAATCCCCAACATAGTTCAAAGAAGTGATTCCACAACCTAGCTAAAGTAGTTATCTCCGTTACTTCTTATGCCCTTGCATTTTGCCCCCTTTTTTCTCAATTATGTTGCATGGTAAAAAAAAATTAGTGCACGCCCTTGTTGCTTGCAACATTAATTGTTTGGCTCCAATTAACTGGTTAACTTCAAACCCAGTAGTTATTTGTCTCAAGGTTTGCAGTTTATGCTAGGCAACCTGGCTACCACATCCTCCTCTTGGCTTGATCTGTGTATAAGTTTGAAATTCTAGAGTAGGTACCAAATGCTGCATTTTGATGATAGATGCTGCTACATGTAATGCTGAAGGCTTAGGAACGTTAATTTGTTAATGAGATTGATGCTTGGTTTGCGAAGCCATAGTTTTGAGAATATTTTTTCTTATATATGTTGCACTATTAATCGTTTAATGTTAATGACATCTTACAGCCCCAGTAACATCCAATATTTTGGTGCCAATGTTTCTCGTCTCATTTATTGCTGTATTAGGTTCTTTAGTTCATGTAGAAATGAAGAATTAGCATATGGTTGTTAATTGAAATCCAGCCTTGTTTGGCGTTTCCTGATTAAGAGTTTGCTACAAATTTTATTAATCAAGCTTTAGGGTTTTCATGTTTAATGTAGCTTTCGTTATTTGCTGAAGTAAAGGCACATGCATATTTGCTTTGCATTAGGTCCTGTAATGGGGTTTGATTTCACCCTATAATACAATTTAATCCAGCTATTTTAAGCTAGATATCTCTTCGCCCATTCTCACATGTAGTTTCTTAAGCAATTATTGGTTTTTCCCACTTCAGGCTGAAAGAGGTTCTGTGCTTAGGTGTAACAGCTGGAGCTTATATCCTTACCCTCTTTGCAGTAAGTTGGCCAAACGCAGCTGCGCTGTATTTGTCATGATGTCTTTTCTGGAAGTCATGTGTTTTTTTGTTCTTTGTTGCCATATCCAGATGAAATATACAGAGCGGGTGCTTGGGTTGATTCTGGTGTCCCCTATCTGTAAAGCACCTTCATGGACTGAGTGGCTCTACAATAAGGTTTCAATCACCAGAACTCTGTCAAATGTGCTTGTGAATGTGAAAAAATATTATTTAGCAGCAGTTATGGTATATAGCTAATTGGAATATGTGCAATTCAAGTAATGAAGGGTCCATTAGATATCAGCATCCAGAGTGGAGGCTGAGATGAGTACCAATGAACTTTTGTAGAGTCCTAGTGGGTAATTTAGTAACCTGACGGTGCAAAAGGGCAGGAGGGGGTCTTTTGTGTATAACTGTGCTATTTGGTACCTTCAATGGGCTGCACTCACTGTTCAAACCCTGAACACTCCCAAGCACTGAACCCTTCTTGTGGGATTCTGTCTGGGGAATCGTAGGATAACTGACTTCTTAAGCATTACACAAGAAAGATCAAGCTTAGACTTGCAACACAGCCTTTTTCTTTTAACAACTTTTTTGGGTTTTTTTTTTTTCCACTTTGAGAAGTAAAACTAGAGAATCAATGCTTGGGATATTTTTGTATAAGATTGCATGAATTCCACTTTTGCAGGTATTGTTGAATTTGTTATACTTCTATGGCATGTGTGGTGTACTGAAGGAATGCCTTCTCCAGCGTTACTTTAGTAAGGTACACCAAATCACCTTATATTTCAGGCACTCTGCTCTTAAGATATGTTCTAATTTTCATATGTTTCTTGTAGGAACTTAGGTGTGGCATGCATGGTGCAGAGTCAGACATAATACACACTTTCAGAAGGGTAGGGAAATCTCAGTTTCGATAATTTCTTGCCAATGTATTTTATTTAGATAATAAAATGATAAAGTGATAACTCTACCTCACCTGAACCACTTTTTTTTTTCTGTGATGTACTTAAAGGTACTGGATGAAAGGCAGAGTTTGAATGTCATGCGGTACCTTCAAGCAATTAATGAGTAAGTCTTGTCCATTTCATACACATTTTATTTTGCCAGCTTCTGGTTCCATGTTAATTTGAACTGCACCCACCATGAAGGCTTGAACCTGTTATTAAGTTGAAATCTTCTTGCGGTACCCATTTGAACTTTATATGTTTAAAGTTGAAACGAGAAGCCACATAGCTGGTACTTGTGCATTTCACATTACAAAATTTACCCAAAATTGGAATCTGTCTTGAAATAAACTGCATGGTAAACAAGGCAGCTTATGTCCATGGGATGGTGATGGTATGGTTCTGTACATCAGTAAGGCAAACTGTAAAAAAAAAAAAAAAATTGAGTTTTAAACTTCTAATCATGCTGGCTTGTTGTTGCTGAATTTACAAATTCAACAAAATTATATATTGTGTCAACGATGGCTGGTTATATTGAATAGATGGTATATCTACAGGAGGCATGACCTTACAGAGGGCTTGAAGAAGTTGCAGTGCAAGACACTTATTTTTGTAGGAGAAAGTAGTGAATTCCATGCAGAATCTGTGTATATGAGTGCCAAAATGGGAAGAAAAAGTTGTGTCCTTGTTGAGGTAGCATACTTTTCACACCAGTTTCCTCTTCCTCCACATGTTTTCCTCATTCAGCTTTCAATTTTAGTGATGGGATAATTAGCTCTGAAAAGGATGATTAACATTGCTTTTACAGTCTAACATTAGAAGGATAATAGCATGCATGGAAGAAGAAAGAAAAAGGAAAAAAGATTTAAACATTGGCATCTAGTACAGTTTCTGCTGCTATTAGATGATCAACTGGGTCATTCAAGTGTAAATTCTTATCAGATCATAAATCATTGTTGATGAATGATTTATGATCTGCAACTTTATAATTTTGTGGCCTCTGATTTTGGAAAGCAACCCAAGAAAAAAGGACTGGCATTTCAGAATCGGTAGTTTTAAGAACTCGTGTTTATTTTTATATACATGATTCAGATTCTTGCTTTTAAATAATGTTGTACTTATAACTCGAGGACCCTATGTGTGTATGGCACATTATTAATCTTGTTTTCACTTTCAGTCAGGCGTACTGAGTTGTAATATGAAAGTTCTATTCTTGTGCATGTAGGTTCAAGCTTGTGGCTCACTGGTGACGGAAGAGCATCCATATGCTATGCTAATTCCTATTGAATTATTCTTGATGGGGTTTGGTTACTACAGACAACAACATTTTGCCTCTTCATCAAGTAATGGCTCAAACCCAACTAGCCCTTCTTGCCATTCATGCATAGCACCAGAGCTTTTCTCTCCAGAGAGTCTTGGGATCAAACTTAAACCGATCAAAACCCGAGCAGATATTGAAATTTGATGCAGATAACTATTTGAAGTACGTGTTCATTACTCACATCTCCTGCGAAGCAATGTATATGGGGGCCGTGCTGTCTCAATCTTCAAACACATACAGCTGTCACAGATTTGTAATTTCTTCAGGATAGTGTATTCTTTGATTCAGTTAGTTGGGTTAGGAAATTGGTGATCATGACTATGAGGATTTTTCAAACTTGGTTGTAGATAACGTAAGGGGATCTGATCTAAGTTGGAAGATGAATTATTCTTTTGGGTTAGGAAATTGGTGACCATGACTTGAGTGTCTGTAATAAACATACTTTTGTTATTCCACTGTATCTAATTCATGGTCAATATTTTGATTGAACTGGAAGGGTACTATTTATATATGTGGCTCCTTATTCATGAAATGGCTTTTCTGAGTATTTGCTTGTGATTTTAAATTGTTAACCTTTCTTTTATATAATATTTTATTTGTATTATTCATTGTAGTCTTTTTATAATATTCATTGTAGTTTTAAGCAGAGCTGTTGTAGCTCTACTGTGAGCTTTAACCTTAAAGGTTAAATGAATTTTGACTCACTTTGTGCTTTATTCAGTGCAAAACAATGCACAACATGTGTTCATTTATGAAATAATGGTGCCTCAAGGATAGTCATTTCATTTCATTCCATTGCAAATTGGCTACTGTGGGTGGGAAGTAAAGCCAAGCTGTACTTAATGTTTCTTAATGTAGGGTTTTTGTCATCAGAAGAAATTATACCCACATTGTTGTTATTATCCCCAAAATTAACAAATTTTACCAAGGTTTCAAGTTACAACCTTTAAAACTGTATGCAATGTTATGAACAAAATCATTATCAAGGTATTAGCAAATCAATTGAAGACTATCTCAAAATAATCTCACAAAACCATAGTGTTTTTATTTTAGGCGAGGGTATCATTGGCAATGTCTTGCTTGCTTATGCCAAAGGCACCCTTCTTTCAAGAGGATTCGTGGCATGTCAAGCCCTGGTAAGCTTCTTCTCTTTGCTATCTTATGCCGAAGGCACCCCTCTTTAAGTAGAAGTTTATTGGAATTGGTGGATAAAAAGGAATACTGCAACAATCAAGCTCTCTCATTGATTCTCTTACATTGCAACCTTTACATGTATCTTCTAATTCCAACATAATTAAACAACCGCCTATTTGTTTTGTTATCCTCAAAATTTACTTTTTCTGTTGGCATCATAGGTTAGGTTATCCCTTTGTTCAAGGATGAAATTCTTGAATAAATTTGTTCTTGAGTTAGTTGTATCCCATTTTCCATGCTCTCTCTACCCATTGGCAAAACAAAAGAAATTCTCATTCCCTAATAATACTCATTTTTTAGCTGTCCTTTTGATCTTATTCATTGCGTTGTTTGAGGGCCATTCTCCACCCCCACTATTGAAGGTTACAAGTATTTCTTAACTATTGTTAATGATTGTACACGTGCTAAATGGATATATCTTATAAAAGGCTCGTCACCATTCCAAACTTTCTCAAAATTATTATAACACTGTTCAATACCAAAATTAACAAACTTGTACTGATCTAAAGGTGTCTTACATCAGTTCAATGGTGTTGAAACTCTACAACAAAATTCTATTGTAGTCCATAAACCAACATATTCTAAACATAACTTGAGCTCTTATGTTTCAATCTCCCTTACCTTTTCCTTTTTGGGGTAATGTCATTTTGGCAGCCACTCATATCATCAATAGACTACCAACACCTATTCTAGATTCTAAATCTCTTTTTAAATAACTTTTTCATTCCCCTCCCAATTATGATCATATCATAACCTTTGGATGCCTCTGTTTTGTCTCAACCTTAATTAGATCAATGTCCAAATCTGACTCTAGAATACGCAAACTTTTGTATCTCACAATTGACCTCTGTTCTGTACATAGGCTTAGCCAATACATGGACTAGCATTGATAGCCTCACTTGTAAGCAGCATATCAAATTTTACAATAGGTAAAATCTACCCCTGCTCATGGTTTGTTCTTTCTAACTATCAACCTTCTACAAATTAAAGATACTCGTAGCCACAAGTGGATATTGTGTTTTTTATTTTATTCTATTTTATTTTTTTGCAATTCTTTCTTGGAGATGTAAAAAGCAACAAACTGTTTGATGTTCTTTAACTGAGACTGAATGTGGTTCAATGACATCCAATATTTGTAAAAGAAAACTTAGCTTCTCACTTTACTCTTAGGTTTTCTAGTTTCTCATACTGTTCACTTGTTTTGTTATAATATAGTTGCTTTATACATTACCTCAACTATGTGGAACAATATACTATTGTTGAAACACGGAAGACTTGAAATCTTAGATCAAAACATTATGTATGAATGATATGAATTGCCTAAACAAGAATTCTTGAATAGCGAACAACCAGAGCTATTACTCACTACATAAAAAAATTTCAATTAATGAAAGATTTAAATATGTTGGAAAATGAAAATTACGCATGTCGGATGAAATGGTTGTTGCTATCTGTTACAATAACGAATCATTGGTTTAACTGAATGAATAAATAAAATAGATAGACCTATCTCTTTCTCTCAAGTCAAAGTAACTTTTCAATTGAAAGATGCTCTAGTTGTTTTGTTCCGAAGCAAAGATATCCACGGGACAGTTTATCCTATTCAGATATTCACAATCAAAAAGTACTGGATTCTCTTTCGAATAGACCCTAAAAGAAGAAGGGAGTCTAGAATGCCATCAAGCACCTCTTATTGAATTGTTCATTCAATGAATATTCTCAATATTATGCCTTGAGCTCTTTAACACAAGATTTTGAATCTCGCATATCTACCATTTCACAACCAAGACATCTTAAAAGTCACTTGTATTCCATGAATGTATTTTGTGAGCGGACAAAATACATTGAATTTGTTAGAGCGTCCACATTGGTCTCATCTTTTTTTATCATCAAAAATGTATTTTTTACACAAATACCAAAAAAATGTCATATTTGATCAATTTGATGATTTACTATTTAAAAGTTAAACAAAAAGTACCTTTATGCTATTCCCTACACTTTCTTTTAGTCATATTTGATCAAATATGACTTCTTCTTTTTTTTGGTATCTATGTAAAAGTACACTTTTAATGATAAAAAAAGATGAGATCAATATAGATGCTCTTATCATTTTATATTACACATACTTCAAGTTAGACTATCAAGATTTTTCATAATACCTCTCAACATCCGACACCGCACCCCCCCCCCCCCCCCCCCCCCCCCAAAAATGATATGCAAGATGAGAATTTATTCTATTTATTCTCTATCTTGGAGGAGTATTAAATAACTGATATATTTTGTACTTAGTCTAACTAGTATTTGAAATATAACTAACTGCTGAGCTAGAAACGAGTCTATATATATATATAGCTATAATATCTTTGTACATTTCTATTAAACTACAATAATATTTCCAAATTCATCCAATCTCTTCTCCGTTCGAAATACTCCAAGCCCTGAGGATGTCTCTATTTTGAACGGTCAAGGGAAAATCTCTCAAAGAGATCTCACTTTAACCGTATCATATATTCCAAACTATCTTGCTATCATTCGGAAACCATCTTACTATTATTTACAAAATTTTCATACGGAGCTTTAAAACTTTGCTGTCAACTCATTCCCCTCGCATCAACGAACAGGTAACAACAAAATCCACATAAATGCAGAATCGCGAAGAAATTAGAAAGAAAATGAAGATCTCAACTTATTGAGAAAGATAAAAGTTATCCAGTAATTCCTAGCACACAAAAGGGGCATCCTAAGAAATAAAGCACATCAGTGTATTCAAAGCTTGGGAGGAGGAAACAAAAATAAATATCCCAGCTCATATCTCATGGAATGGAGTCTGAAATATTAGCAAGTCCTAAGCAAGTTGAGCAGCTAATTGCTGAAAAATTCTTTCAGTTTTGGAGGGATTGGGCAGAGTAATGACAATATTCAATAATTGGGGGAGTTATGAAGAAACTTTCAAGCTTTTGAGGGCAGTGGTAAGCAGAGAAAGCTTGTCAGGTGCTATCTGCTTGTATTCTCTCTCCAAGGCTGTTGCTGCCAGAGATTGTAGCTCTGGGCTTTCCTTGTCATCCTTGTTCCGCCCTTTAGAAAGCTGTCCAATGGCAGAAGAACACTGTATAATGGAGGAAAAGGTTATCCAGTCAGAAATTTATTACTTCAAAACAAGGACAAAAAGAAGAAACAGCAACATAGACAACTAGAACTAAAGATCAACAATCCACCAAAAAAATTACCTGAGACAGAAACTAGATGAAAATTCTCAGGTGTACACGCACACAAGGATATGAATGTATGAGGATAAAAAGATAAGAGAGAAAGCTCACCAAGCAGATTCCAAAAAGCGCTCTGGTATTTTTGCCTCCTGTCAAGTCTATGGTGGATGCATAATATTTCTTTGCGGTTTGAAGGTTCTCCAGTCCACCAAGTGTATAAAGCACCTGTTTTTTCATATAAGCAAAGAAGAGGTGTTTGTTCAATGGTCATTATTAAAAACTACACACCCATATTCACTATTTAATGTTTTATTCAACATTATATTCAACATTCTGCCAAGATGGCAAAATATTTAATTCATAAGCCAAAGCTAGCAGTTAAATAAAGAAGCCAACTGTTAGAAACGATAAGAGAGAAAGTAAAGCAAAATTGGAATCAATCACACATGACACACAAGATTTGCGCGGTTCAGCAATGTTCGTACATCCACAAAGCTGCAGAAGTCTTTATTTAAGATGATAGCCAAATACACAATGCGGCAGTACAGCACCCATACAGAAATAATACAATATATACATATATATAGTGTAAACTGTAATTAGAAGGTCGGGTCGGATCATCCAACTGGACCACCACAAAAACAGAACCAGGCTCCACATAAAAAACCCAACACCAATTAGTACATAACGCACAAGCAAGTCGATATCCACTAACTGTGAAACTCATTTCTTTCACATCCGTCTCAAGGATTGCCCTGAGCTCAAGTAACCAAAAAGAACTGAAGACAGAAACACAACCAAGCAATCCATGCCGACAGAGCTAAAGAATAAACTACCGGGCTCTAATATCATTTAAAAGACTCAAACCGAAGGCTTAAGCAAGTGGAGCGTCCACCTAGTTATATAAACCCACAAGAAGGACCATACCCAACCAATGTGGAACTCATCTCTTTCATAACAGAAACTATGGGATCAGGACACTACCATTTTGTATGAGCATCGTGAATAACAAATGGAAAAACATAAGTTAGAGAACTAATAAAGCTGAAGTATGATAGGTGGTCCCCAAAATTGAGTCCTGATAGACATTTTTCAAGCATACCCATATTCCAAAGCCCAACGCTACAGAAAGAGGCAGAGAGGGGGAGAGCCTGAGGGTGTGGGAGGGGAGGAAAGCAAGAAGTTTCGTGATAGCTTCAGGCCAGTATGCATAAAGAGAACTACGAACTATAGAAAGTCTGATATAGAGAGCAAGAAGTGAGCTGATAGCTTCAAGCCTTTATTCAAGAAGTACATAGAATCCCAAGATTTTCCTGTAGCTAAATCCTTTGGAACAACAAGAATCCTTTGTTAGAATGGGAATCCAACTCAGCACCTTTTTCTTCTTTTCCCCTATGTCTACCCAAGAACCAATTTTGTATCAGAGAACATCAAATTTCTCTAATTTGTATCTTAGGGGAGGTTTGAATAGTAAGTTGAGATGAAATTCAATAAGATGAAAGTTGAATAAAATATTATTATTATATTATTTTTGCTTTGGATTTGAAAAAGTTGAATTATTTATGAAAAATTGTAATGATTAGATGAGATGAGTTGAGAAGCTCTCTGAATCCAAACAACCACTTTGCGACTCACGAAGACAATGTTTGAATGTTAGTCAGCCCATTCCAACATGCATTGTCCAACCCAAGATCTACAGGTATTAGACACGTTCCACGGGGAAGGCACCATTCCATACAGCGAATGGAAATTATCATGGCCCCAGTAAACTTGTTTCTTGTCTGACGTATAGATTTGAAACATAAGACGTTCAAAGTTTAAAATCTATGAAACCATATGCCCTACCTCAGGCTTTGTAGTTTTCAGAAGGACCACATAATTTTTCATGAAATAGAGGGGCAAAACCGGAACACAACATTAAAACAAGCAAATGCTAATGACCGCTAAAAAAATCAACTTACATCAGCATATGCTAAGTGGTACTGGGGAACCATGGGTTGAGATAATATTAGCTCCTCATAGCAAAATGCTGCTTGCTTGTACCTACGATATAAACCAAAGAGATTATGAAACACCAAGAGGGGAAATTTTGATAAGCCACTAATTTCTTTACAGAAGCCTCACATTTGTAAGGAAACATATATTTCAGCCAGCTCTCTCCAGGCATCATGATCAGCCATAAATCTGTTAAATGCAAGAAAGATAACCTTAGCAAGATGTTCGAATGAGAACTTTTCTTTCTGAGAATTGCCAGATCCAGAAAGAGATTTCTCAAAAATGTGCACTCACAAACTGATGTGGCTTGATGTGATACATCAAAGATACTTGAATAAAAAGAACTTTACCCTGTGACGTACCACATAAAGCCACTCCAGTTAGTAGATTTACTTTTATGAGATCTCTATGTGAATGAAACATATCTCTTTTTTTAATGGCAGTGTGTATGTGTGTGTGTGTTTTGGAGCAAGACAGAGGCTTTTCAGATCCATCTCACATTTCAAGATATTTATTGAGAAATTCTATGGCCCCAGACATATTTCCTTGGGCCTTTGCCATAGCTACCCTCCTCTTATGTATTGCCTGCATGTGAAAAGAGCAAAGCAACTTTACACTAGAATAATTTTTTCTAAAAAGAAATTTCACAATCCAACACTTAAAATCATATTATTTATTATTGAAGGAGAGATCACAAAAACTTCTTATAGAGGAAAGATAAAACCATAATACAGGTCATTCTTAGTTTTTCTTTTCAGAAATAACAATATGACCCATTCTTACAAAAGAAGATGTTTCGCTTAATGACGGATCAGTTAAATTACTTGATCTAATGGATTGTCTTCTAAAAGGCTTGAGTAAGCTTTTTCCGCCTCTTCCCAGGACCCATTAGCTTCAAGCAACAATGCCTCCAGCCTGCCTGCAATTTGTGACAGGATATATACCAAGCTGTCAAATACATTTATCACAAAAAGAAAATCATCATATATTAACAGCCAGTGAAACTACAATCTTCTCTGATTTATCCAATACTTTGGAAACCGCCATGGGGTCAAAAATTCTAAAACCAACTGTTTCATTTCTAAATATATTGCAATTTCAAATATAGAAACTTTGAAACTTCATCAACCCTTCATGTAACACCGCAAAACACATTCAATGGTGAAGTATGATAAAGATGAATAAGTGCAATAAAGGTGCTTTGATTATCAAGTCCCACATCGGTTCTTTACTAGATGGATCTGAGCTTTATAATGATTACAAAGAGTCCCGATAGTAACCTTAGTTACTCCTTTTGTAATATAAGCTCAAGTGTGGTTTGGACTTTACTTGGGTCATTACAATTGGAGTTCCTTGGAATTATAATAAATATCAATTCCAGCTGGTAAGGAACCAATGTAGGACTTGACACCCAATGCACCTTTATTGCACTTATTCAGTTCTATCATAGTCCACCTGCTTAATGTGGGATTTAGCGAAGCTGCAACTCACCCCAACTCACCCATCCCGGCTAGTGTGGCGGCTCGTTTAGAGGATTGAATATTACAAAAATCCAACCAATGGTGAAGAGTACAAGATGCTAAGAGGATTGAATATTACAACATTTTTATGCATAATTAGAACAACTTTGTCACAAATATAAACCCTTTTTTTATAACAAACTTAATCATAAATATACAAATACTAGTTGGTATATCATCAAAAAGTAAAATATGTGTAGCTTAGGTCTATGCTTGACACAATTGTTTCACCCAGTTTTTGTTATTGGTATTTTCCCCTTGTTAGCATTTAATTATTACTTTTCAGATTAGCAAATGCCATAAAATGAGAAAAGGAATTCAGTTTTAGGCTTTCACTTAAATTTCAAATCTACCACAAGCCATATTTATTCATCTCACCCCATTGAAAGCAACAATTAGGGATGGGCAAAAACTCGCAACTCCAACTCTGGCTGACACCCGCTCCGATTCCGACTCCGGTGGAGTCGGATTAATCAGAATTTGGAGTCAGAGTTATTTTAGAAAATATTGTTGGAGTAGGAGCCAACGTAGGCTTCGACAACTCTGAGCTCTGACTGATATGTCTGCTCTTTGTTTGCAGTATTTCCTCCACTGCCTTAATGTTTACCATTCTCCTAATAAAGAAATTAAAGCACTCGTTTTCCTATGAATGTTTCTACCTTTTTTTTTCACTTTTGTCAGTCTTGCAATTTGACTTTCAAATACTTCCCTTTATTCGCTTATTATATTGTTCCTAATCTTTGTATTCTTGTTCAACCGAAACAATTTTAGTTATAAAAAATAAAAATACTCAGACACCATCCATTTGCTTTACTACCTAATGCTCATGATGAACTGACACCATGCTTTTTTATCTGAAGTTCTGAAGCAACACAGTATTTATTTCACTTTTGCTCCCTCCTTCCCTCCCTACCTCCCTCCCTCCCTCCCTCCCTCCCTCCCTCCCTATTCATGCCCTTATTGACATATGACTAAAAATTAGGAGCCCATCACTTAAAGAAGTTTTCCTTTTGCATATGAGATATTGATACATAGGTACTCATGACCTTATTGACATATGACAGAAAATTAGGAGCCCATCGCTTAAGAAGTTTTCCTTTTGCATATGAGATATTGATACCTAGGTACTTGGGATAATTAACAATATACATCACAACCTTTTCTGACAAAAGTTCAGGTACACACACAGATAAGGTTTGCAATAGGTTATTTCAACTTACCAACTCTTTTGCTCTCTGGAAATTTTTTGTGTAGAACCTTTATGCAGTCCTGTAAATATTCATATACAAAATACAATTAACTCTATTTTATAGTAAGATGTGTTCCATTGAGATGAAAAAACGTTGCTACCCTAATACAAAGAAAGTATACAAGGGATCCATCTAATTAGCAAAAGGAAAGAGCAACAGAAATTATAGAAAAGCAGAAATAGAAAAGGTGACACTATTTTGGACCACTATCCAATTATGAAGCGTATCAAGAATGAATAAAATGAGCCCCAACATGACTTTTCCCGATCCTCGAAACTATGCTCATTTTGTTCTCTCCAAAAACACCACAATAAACAAGACAGAATCATCCTCCATGATAGCGCACATTCATTAATACCAAACTGCCCTTTCCAAAATGCTAGGAGATCCACCACTCAAGAGGGCATAATGCAATCTATCCCAAAAAGGCCAAAAATCATATTCCGTAAAATGCTAGCAACCTCGCAATGCAATAGAAGGAATCCATTTTTCCCCACTCTTCTTGCACACTAATGATCACTACAACCTCAATTAATCAAGTTATTTGAGGTAAGAATCTTCCTCAAAGCTGCTGTCCAAATGAAGAAAATCACTCTAAGGTCTATTTCTCCAAATTTCTTCCAAGGGAAGAAATTCAACTTTGAGACAAGTCAATAAAGCAATCCGAATACCAAATGCACATTATTAAACAAGTTGATATATCGTTCAAGTAATGATTAAAGAATGTATCAATGTATAAATGCAAGTCCAAAGAGACTAGAAGAAAAATCTATCAATGCAAAAGGCTCTTGTTCCATGCAAAGTGGACTAGAACGCAGATTTGGGAGCAAAGTGTAGTTCGTAGATTTTTCAATTTGGAAGATTATATACAAGAAGTAATAATACGTCATTCTTTGATAGTTACCATGTTATGATAGATTAGAAAGACACAATGAATTTAGCTTCGAACAATAAATGTGTCTATATTCATGCCCCTATTAACATAAGCTTCCCTACACCAACACTGACTGACAAGAAAAAGAACCTTCTAATTGCATAAATTGTGTATACAAAGACGAGAAAGTCATATGGGTGGTGCACATGTAGGAAAGAGAGATAAAAATGCAGTGCACCTAATACAAACTTTACTGAAATTATTTGACATCTTACAAAAGAAATTGCGCATTCTTACAACTCCTTCCCCCTCCTCCCTCAAAAAAACCCCAAAAACCCAAAAGACATGCCAAGAAATTATGCTGTATGGCTGAGAAGTTATTGTCTTGAAACAATATGCTTCTCGGTCAACATGATGCAAGAATTATGCCGAATGAAAAAAGGGAGGGGCTAGCTTAACGGGGTCACACACACAAAATAGAGTTAATATGCTTGTGAGCTTATTGGAACCATGAAAAACATGGACCACAGAGCTTCTGTAAGAACTCTGGCTGGGTTTCACAAAAATAACAGTGACACAGTCAAATCAGTGATGCAAGCATAAAATAGCATCACTATGCATTCTCTGCAAGCAACAACTCTATATAAAAATGGTATTTTAAATACATTTCATAGTCTACCAATTCAATATGATCTGAGAAATTTACTGTGATATCTATACAGGGAAACTTAAACACAATCTGTACAAGTAAAATTATTTAAGTAGCATTGTACCTTTGCAACATTAAGACATTGGCAGTCCATAGCTGCAATTGCTACTTGCTCATAAAGAGTCCATTCTTCATCCAAAAATACATACTGGTCAGTCAGAAGTTCAGTTCAGCAAAAGAAGGTGGGTCATAGAAAAATGGGTCTAACAATTATACATAGCCACAAGAGTCAAAGGTATGGGGAGCAATTAAAAAAAGCTACCACTATAATACATTATTAGAAAAGAAAGATGTGTTGGATTGCAAATAAAATTGCCAGTCATGGGCTATGAGATTTAGTAACAATTCTCGAAGTCCATTTTCCAGATTAAACAAGATACCTGGGTGGTGGTGCCAAAATAACTAGATTGCCACAGAATCCCTAAGGCCTTGTATGTTTTATAATTTCAACCTTGTATATGCTTATATAAATCTAAACATCATTTCGGATTCAGATTAATTACTAACACATAAAAATTACATTCTAAAAAAGAAATCAGTGCACAAATCCAATGGAGAGAGCCTCACACCCAAGAGTTAACTTTACATCTTATTCGATACAGTGAAAGATGACAGTTTGGCATACCACTTCAAAGGAAAAATGTCCAGGACCCCAATGGCTAGGAGTTCCAGAAAGGTTGTTGTGAGTCTAGAAAGGTTTTTATAGCAATCCCATCCGATGTTCTTCAAGAAAATCAATCCCTAACCCTAGATAACTGCTGCAATCTCAGGAGATTGAAAAAGAGAACCAGCCTCACCCTATCAAGTCCAACCATTTTCCAGCAACTACATGTAGGTGGTTATTGGCGTGTTCGTTATTAATAGAAGTAAAGAGGTAAATAGCAGGATCATACCCTTACATGTATGGTAAAAAATGCTTTTTTAAGTATTATGTATGTATGGCCCTTTATTGAAAGCCCCTTTTACATATTACGATGAAATTGATTTTTGAATGTCATGTTATTATGTGTTTTACATGCATCATGAGCGTTTAGGGCATTATCACAACTCCATAGCAATGGAGGAGTTCTCAGAGTTCATCTTTGATTTGGACCTCATGGTTCTTCCCCTAGTTGGGAGCGAGTACACTTGGTCAACGGTCGGATTTGGTCAAAATTAGATAGGTTTCTTGTTTCTCCGTCGTGGGAAGCTCACTATTCGGAGGTGTGCCAAAAGCGGCTACCTAATGTCTGCTCTGATTATTTCCCCATTCTTTTGGAATGGGGGGGCATTCACAAGGGTAGAAGTTATTTCAAGTTTGCAATATGCGGTTGAAAGCGGATGGGTTTGTAGAGATGGTGCTTGGTTGGTGGTCATCGTATCAGCTTTCTGGCACTCCAAATTTTATTCTTGCAGATAAGTTGAAGGCCTTAAAAAAGAACCTAAAGAAATGAAACTTGGAGGTCTTTGGTCACATTGATTATCAGAAGTCTACTCTTTTGGAGGAATTGTAGGAGTTAGAGGGTAGGAAACTTCGGGGAGATGTCTCAGAGGAGATGCTATCAAGAAAGGGCACAATTATAGCAAGTTTAGAGAGGGTCCTCTTAGCAGAGGAGACTTCATGGCGATAGAAATCCAAGGTCCTTTGTGTCAGCATGATACGTTCATTGTTTCCTTATTTCGCTTTCATCAATTGTATATATATACTTCCTTAGAATCTTTATTGAGTCCTAGTTTCCTTACTTAGATAGATTTCGATTGTTGTAATTTAGGCTTGAGTCTAGCCTTGTATACTACACATTGGTGCCTATATAATGAAAGGAAAACCTCACAATGGAGGTATTCAATCCATTTGACGCTTTGGTTGAAAAAAGAAGATAGGGGCACGAAGTTCTTTTCCAAAGTGGCCAACTCACATCGACGAAGTAACACTATTGTGTCGCTACATTCAGGTACACATGTGATATCTTCTCCTTCTAAACTTCAAGACATATCGTGCAAAATTATGAGACCCTCCTCACGGAACAGGCCTCTTGGAGGCCGAAGCTAGATGCCCTGCCTTTTGAGCCAATTGAATCTTAAAGTGCAAGTGTTCTAAAAAGACCTTTTGATTATGATGAGATCTACAAGGTCATCGCTGGTATGGCTAAGGATAAGGTGCCAAGACCCGATGGTTTCTCTTTATGATTCTTCCAATCTTGTTGGGACGTCGTGAATAGGGCTGTAATCGAGCCGAGTTTTGGCTTGCCGAACTCGACTTGACTCAAAATATTCGAGCTCGAGTTCGAGATTTTTATTTATTCTTTGTTCGAACTTGACTCGATAAGTTAAACTTCTAATTCGAGCTTGAGCTCATCCCACAAACGAACTCAAGTTGAGTTGAGCTCGAGCTCGAGCTCGAATTTTTTTTTAATTTTTTGAATAAAAATAAAAATTAAATAAATAAATAAAAATCTAATAAAAATTAATACTTAATATCTAACTAATTGAAATTTCTTCATCATAACAATATGTTATATGCTTACATATATTATTAATAAATATACATAATATGATAGTATATAACATCAGTTTTCACTAATCGAGTTCGATTCGAGTTTAACTGAGCAAGTACCGAGTGAGCTTTTAAGTAGCCTGGTTCATTTACAGCCCTAGTCGTGAAAACTAATGTTATGCAGGTCTTCCATAAATTTCATTCTTTTCAAAAGTTTGAAAAATCCCTTAATGCAACTTTCATTGCTCTCATTCCCAAAAAACACGGGGCTTCGATTATTGAGGATTTTCGTCCTATAAGCTTGGTTAGTAGCATTTATAAGATCATCTCGAAAGTTCTTACCAACCATCTAAGTCTTGTGTTGGAGCAGATTATCTCCAAGCCTCAGAATGCATTCATGTGCAAACTTGATATGGAAAAGGCCTATGATCATATACTTATCAAAAAAGAGAAAAGGCCTCTGATCATGTAAACTAGGACTTCCTTCTTTACCTGCTTGATAGGTGTGGCTTTGGTGTCAGGTGGATCTCATGGACACGTCATTGTATCTCCACCGCTTGGTTCTCAATTCTAGTGAACGGTACTTCCATTGGCTTTTTTGATAGCTCTCGGGGCTTGTAGCAGGGGGATCCTTTATCTCCCCTTTTGTTTGTTATAGTGATGGAGGACCTCAGTCAGATAGTAAAGGCCGTTGTGGATGGAGGATTCCTGTCTAGTTTTCAAGTGAGTAATGGCACTAGTAGTCCTATTATCATCTCACATCTTTTATTTGCAAATGATACGCTACTCTTTTGTGAAGCAGACATTCATTAGATCCAATCTCTACAAGCACTGTTACTATGTTTTCGAAAACAATGTCAGGGCTCAAGGTGAATCTTGACAAATCAGAGATGGTTCCGGTTGGTGCGGTCCCAAATATTCTCAGTTTAGCAAGTTGGTTGGATTGAAAGGTGTCCTCTCTACCAATGAAGTATTTGGGTCTTCTGTTAGGAGCAACTTTCAAGACTAGAACCATATGGGAGGAGGTGGTGGAGAAGATAGAGAAGAGGTTGGCCACCCAGCCAAAGTGTATCTCTAGAAAGGGGGTCGTCTTACCCTTATCAAGAGCACTTACTAATCTACCCACCTAATTTCTATCTCTGTTTCCTATGCCTGCAAGGGTGGTTATTGAGAAACTCTTTATGACATTCTTATGAGGGGCATGGGAAAGGAGAAGAAATTTCATTTGGTCCGATAGAAGACAGTATGTGCTCCAGTTATGTATGGAGGTTGGGAGTGTACAAATTGAGAACCTTTAATCAAGCTTTGTTGGGAAAATGGCTATGGAGATATCACTTGGAAGGGAGCAATGTGGAAGGAAATTATCGATGCTAGACATGGAAAGTTTGGGGGGGGGGGATCAAGGATAGGTTTATGGAAGTATATAAGGAGGGGGTGGCCATGCTTTGCCCAACATATTCGCTATGTAGCCGGTGAGGGCAATTGTATCAGTTTTTTGCGGGATGTGTGGTGTGGCAAGCAAGCATTGGAGAGAGCTTTTCCGGTCCTCTATCGCATTGCTTCTAATAGGGAGGCATCAGTGGCGGATTCGCAACTATTTTCTCATGGTACTCATCAGTGGAATATCTTCTTTAATAGGAACTTCCACGATTGGGAACTTTCTTTTGTTTCCCATTTTTTTAGCCTACTTTATGCCATGGGACCTCCTTTGACACAACATGATAGATTGAATTGGCAGTCCTCCAATCACAAAAAATGTATAATTAAGGAGTACTATAAAATCCTAACAACACAAGACCTCCATTAGCACACCAATCCATTCCCTTAAAAGATCATTTGGAGGTCCCAAGTTTCATCTAAAGTTGCCTTTTTTGTATAGTGTGCATCCCTTGAGACTATAATGAGCTATGCTATTATGTGTTTTACATGCATCATGGTAAAAAAGATAAACAACAAGTTATGAAAGAAGCTTTAAGAATGGCCATAAGAGATGCATGGTACCAATGCAGTTATGGGTGAATGTACAAGCCACAGACTTAAGCGTGATCCACCATAGTTGCTATGATAAGTTAGGGGGTTCCCTTTGTGACCACAAGCAATAGAACTGATGCACAACCTTGCACATAGGAGAAAAGGTGTGCTGGCCACTAAAGGAAGGGAAAGACAAGTTTAACGAGTTATGCATAATACATGTTACATGCTTATGTTAGTATAAGTGAGTATGCATATCTTTCAAGAAAACCCTATGTTTATTACGTTAAATGTATGATGTACTATTTATTAAGTATTTGACTCATTTAATTGTTTGTATGTTGTTTTATGTTTATAAATGTCCAAGTAAAGAAGATAGTGTTGATGAGCTGACAGCCAAGCATAGATCATGTGTCAAGGGATTTTCAGACTTAGTTAATAAGTGTTTTTTCACAAAAATATCAATTTTAAATTTTCTTGCAATGAGATTATATTTTTCATGTCATGTTTTTTTTGGGAATTTATATTTTGATAAACTAGGTAATTTTATCAAGTTGGGTCTCTTTACCGGGCACAGCTACGAAAGTTTCGTGACACAACTAACCTACTGGAAGGTGATGTTACACACTAGCATGGGCATATGAAAATATTAGTTAAAATTTTCCTCCCATAGTTGTAAAGAGAGGATCGTACTCCTTGATCCTTGATATACATTCAAAATGAGAGGTGTATGCAAGTTTTACATCTCTTACCTTAACAGATGATTTGTAGCCTTGCATATGATGCATTGGCATGTATTTTAATATGCAGTAACACAGTCAATACATTAGAAGGGATTTTGATCCAAATTCATAGTCTTGGGCACCGCAATCCTATGTTTCTTCTTATTTACAGCCCTTAAGACACTTTGTGAACTAAGTGATGAGAATATTTCTACTTATCAAAAAGTGATGAAAATATTTCCATATTTTTGGCAATGAATACGATGAATTTTAATTATAGACACTACCAGATATCCACAATTACTGATGTGCCCTGAACATGTTTACACTGAGTAAGTTTTTTCCTACCGTGAGCTATTTAAAAAAATAATGGCAGCTTTTATACAGTTGCCACGACTTCAGTCAATGGTGACTCATTGATGGTTAAGCTAAAATAATCTCTTTGAAGTCCTATTTTGACACAATTGGAACTCACAAGGTACTCCTGTTAAAGGAAAAGGTTCTTTTTTACTATCTAAAATAGGAGGGTGCTATCATTATTATGCACATCCAAGTTCACCAAAATGTTCCACCTAAGTTCCTAACACAATACCTCGCAATCGTAATCAGTTGGGAAAACAAAAAACAAAAACTCAAGGAACCCATAACAAAAACCTCGCATCAATATCATTTGAATATACTGCAGAATAAACATAACCCTAATGAATAAACACAAAAATAAGAAGAATACAGAATACGAAAAATTTCACAATCCAACCCAATTCGGATCTATGCCCAATTCAAATCATTCTAAGATCTAAAACAACAGAACCCATTTCGAATCACCAGAAAAAAGCTTAGAACTCACCGTCCGGGCCGAGGCTGGATCGCTTTTTGGGATCCCTGAGGATCGACAACCCATGCTTCAAAACCTTCTCTGAACGCCGGACCTTGAGCTTCCTGACCAGGCAGAGAAACTCCCAAGCTCCTCCTCCTCCATTGTCAACCTGGTTCTCCAGATTGCTCAACTGAGTCTCCTCTGTCTTGCTCACCATCTTCACCAATCCCCGCCGAGAAAACCAATGGCTTTAACAACTTTTTTCACTTTTCAGCGAACGTGTTTATCCAAACTTTTTCCTTCCGTTTTTAACTTTGAGTCGATTTTAAAAGAAAAAATGAATTCAGAAAGACAAAAAAAAAAAAAAACGGCGCATCATTTAGTTGTGTAATACGAATTTATTATATTCATAAAATATTCAAATTACCTAATTCTTTTTTATATTTAAATTACATATATAATTCATAAGGGAGTATGTATAAACATCGTATTATTACTAATATAAATGATACGTAAAACCATAAAAGTCGGACTGGACCATACAAACTGAAAAAATAAAAAGTTTTGATATCAATACATCAGTCTGATATCGGTTCTTAAATTTTTAAACCAGTGTATACCGCTTCGTTTCTAAGAAAATGTACAAAACTAGACCAGTTCAACCTAATAAAGTTGATCAATAACTTTTGTAGATTATTTTAGAGAACTATTGAAACTCAATTTTCTTTGTACTGATAAACGAGTACGTTGAATGAATAACAATACTCATTAAGCTTTATTATAAATGTTGTAATGCGACTCTAGTGATTACACTTTTGTAGATTACTTTAGAAACAAATTGAAAACTCAATTTTATTTATGTTGGTAAACGAGTATGTTGACTGCATGACAATATTCATTAAGTTTTATAAAAGTATTAAAATGATTATTAATTAGGAAGATTAATATGATAATTATAATTGTTGCAAGGTGTATATATTTATCTATTCTATCCCAAGCCATAAAAAGTGCAAAAAAGATATTGTTTAGAAAAGTTAAATAATATTTATAATTAAGTTCTTTTTTTCTTTCACTCCGCGAGAGAGAGAAAGATTATTTTCAAATAGTCATTGCAGTATGAATTTTAGAGAAATTGCTTAGTGACTTTTAAAAATATATTTCTTGTATTTTCAAATTACTTTCGTTTTGATTAGGGTTGCAACTCGCCTATTATAAACTCTTGTGATGGAATAAATTGTAATAAGAAGTAATTGATAGAAATATAGCATATACCGTATTCATGGAATAACCATAGTGGGTTTGATCGAGGTAAGATCCCCGCCTTTAGAAATATCTTATTACAAGAAAACTTAATACCTATTCTCTCTCTTACATTTATTATATATCTCAATAATTACATTTATGTCCCTAGGTGGAAATGTACAACTAGTAGCAGCCAAAAGGAAGATACTAATTGATATAACAAATTAAACGCGGCATTTTGATCATGATATCGTATGACCAACTTGTCCTTAATTAAACAGCATCATATAGCCCTCACTACCTGCGATGTTATTTTTTACATTAGTCTAAATACTCAGCCATTTCTCCTTCTGACTTTTTCTCTTGTGCGTGGCTTCATGATAACAACAGGTGACACCTTCCTCCGGCCACATAGGGCCATGCCGGGTGGCCATTTTCTATCTTGGCCTCATTTCTGCTCTAGTTGTCTACTCCTACTATTGGACCAAGTGGATTTTGAAGCTCATTGTTCATTAATCATCAATCTACATGAATTTTCAAGCTCATCGTCCTATGCACATCTTCAAGAACCATCCTTATTTGGTGGTACAATCTCAAATCCAAATAATTGAACATTATTGCTCCTATATAACTCATCCAATAACTCATCAATGATTGAATGTGGAATTTATCTTTGATGGTCACTGGTTTAATGTCCTATAATTGATACATATTCTCCAACTCCCAACCGCCTTATGGACTAGCAACACTGGTGAGGAAAATAGATTGGAACTAAGTCTTATTATCCCATATCTAAGCAACTTAGTGACTATTTTTAATCTCTGGCTTTTGAAAAGAATTTCTATAGGGTATAGTAGAAATAGGTTGGCGCCATATTTAAAAGTAATTTTGTGGCCTTAGGGTCTAGGGGTAGTCCTTCTCGTTCATCAAATACCCCTTTAAACTCCTTGAGGAGGTAAACCGCTACATAATATCGGGTGTGTTCTCGCTTACTATCTTCTATGTTTATATTGCAATAACAAACACCATCCATTCCTCACAAAACTTCTTATCGCCTTCTTAGAACAACCAAAGGACAACTCCATTTAACCCCTTCAACCCATCCTACTCACTATCAAATTGCATATACAAATTGGCAAAATCCCAAATAATAGGGTCCAATGTTTTCAACCATTTGATTCGTAAACTACATCACTACCCATGGCAGGTTTAGAAACAAAAATATTCCAAATACTCTCAAACACTTTCTACTACTATTCATTACTTTATTATTACTTTTCACATAATTTTATTAATATTCATTACTTTTTCATTACTATTCAATATTTTATTATTACATTTTACCTACTTTTTACTACTATTCACAAACACTCTCAACATCCAAATGTACACTAAATTTGAGCATATAAAGTCAAGAAAGAAACTGATTACCTTGTATTTTAATAGTGATGTCCCTGCAACACCCTTCAACTTCACTTTGAATCATGTCCCTATTTACTACCTTAACTGTAAATTTTGGGTTTGTCTCTATACACAACCAAGCTCTTTTAGCCACTGAAAGATCTAGGAAGTTGTGGGTGCTTCAAGAATCGAACAAGATTACTACCATCTCACCACCAATCCTGCCCAATAACCTCATGGTGTTTGAGCAGGAGTTCCTGCCATTACATGAATGGAAATATCGAGTTCACCTTTATTAACAACAAGCCCACCACTATTCCCAATATTCTTGAAAACGACACACACCTCTATAGAATTTTCTTCCTCCACTTCTTCCATTCCTTATAACAAGTAAACTCTAGGATTTTTCAAATATGAGTTAGGTTTCTTTTCCTTTTTTTTATCCATTTGAGCAGAAGAAATTCTTCTAACTAGTAGAGAAGGCTTTTGCCATTTATTGTTTGACAATTTTCCATGAGATACAGACTGGTTTGATATGGGGTTACTAGTAACAGGTGATCTTCCTTTATCTTCCCACATTCTTGTAGCCTTCTTTGCACTTCTTAAATATTCTTCTTGAATTTTTGCCAGGCCAAATGTTGCATTCAAGTTGTTGGAATATAACATTGATTTAGGTAATCGTATTTCATGTTTCAAGTGACTAAAAAGCAACTCGGCTTATGGTGATCAAGGAGGTCTCTCAGCCTATTCAATAGAGCTTTAAACTGAGCCTTGTAACTTGTGACTATTGAGGTCTGAAAGCGGATTAAGGCTTTCATGGGATCGCCATATGTAGATAGGACAAATCTCACTTGTAAAGATCTACAAAAATTGTCCCCATTATGAAAAACTCTATTGTCCACTGCATTTTGGAACCACACTAAGACTTCCTCATTAATGTAATAAGAAGCCATTAGTAAAAAGTGGGCAAGTTTAGTTTGGTGGAACTCAAAATATTGGTTGGTCCTGAAACACCAAGAGGTTGGGTCTTCTCCACCAAAGTGGGAAAAATCAAGCCTAATCCCTTTAATAAAGTCCATTCTCAAATCCTGGGTCTCAAGCTCATTTTCAACCTATTTGTCTTCATGAAACATTTGGCTTTGATTGACCACAATTTTCCTCATCATGCCATCTAATCCATTCTCACCCTAATCTCCTAAATGGTAGCATCGTAAATATCAATCTACCTCTGTAAATTATTTTATTGCAGCTTTGAATGTGTTCCTCCATCTATTAGGGTTGGTGGCTCTAGATAAAACTTTTAAAAACCCTTGTAATTCAATTAATTGTAATAAAAAACCATCGACGAAAAAATATAGCAGAAATTATATTCATGGAATGAAGAACATAGCGGGACTGATTTGAGGCAAATCCCAACCTCCAAAAATATTGTTGTATAAGCAAATTTGATACCTCGTTTGTCTCTTACATTCTTTACATATCTTGATAACCACTTTTTGGCCCTAGGTAAAAATTTACAACTAGCAGCACTACAAACAAAAAGAAAATACTAATAGACATAACAAGATGTCATATGATAAACTTGCCCTTATTTCCTCATTATTTCTCAACATTTAGCCATTTATTCTTCTTACTTCTTCTCTTATATGTGGCTTTTTAATAACAATAGGTGGCACCCTCCTCTAGGCACATAGGGCCCATGCAGGGTGGCCATTCTCTATCTTAGCTTATTTCTGCTCTAATTATCTACTCCTATTGTTTAGCCAAGTGATTTTCATTGTTAGTTAATCATCAATCTACATAGATTATTAAATCATGAGATTCAAGACCACCATCCACAAATCTAATACCACAATGCACATCCAACAAAAATGTATAATCAACACAAATCCAAGATGCATGCCCATGGGTCTTGTTTGTGACCCACTAACATGCCATTGTATTGGTGTAGTGGGTCGTCGAGAATTAAGGAAAAAAACAAAAAGAAAGCAAGAAGAAGAAAAAGGGGAGGAGATGATGAAGATGAAGACTAGGAGATAAAGATGAAAAAAAGAATAAGAAAAGTAAAAGGAGTTGCACAATATTGATAGATTAGGAAGAGAGAGACAATAGACAAAAAATAATAAAAGTAGGAAAGAAAATTAGGTTTTTCATAAACTAGGTAGATGGGTGAAAATCTTAGTGGTAATTATGGCCTCTACCCACCTTTAGTTTTTAAGATTATTGTATTTGTCGTCCACCCTCAATAAAAAAAGTTAAAAATACTAGATACAAAAATATATTTTTAAGAGATTTCATATAAATAAATTTATAGAGTATTATAATAAGACACATTATAAATATTAGATTTAACGTGTTGGAATAATAAGATACAATAATTTAAATAATTCTATGAGAGCGCTTTATGGTCAAAAGATTTTTAAGATCAGAGAAGTAATGTCTAAAAATTGAAAAAAAAATCGATTTATCATTATTTTTATGAAAATTCTTTCAATATTTCTTAATGTGACATTAAATGATAAGCCCTAAGTGAAATATAATAAAAAAAATCTTTAATTATTTAATACTATATCATAAAAATGATGAGAAAATAATGGTAAAAGGGATAATGACTAATTCACAAATAATGTTATATACAGTCGTAGAGTACATAAGCATTATACCATATTTTTTGAAAAGAGTGAAATTTAGTATTAAAAAATTAACTTTTTTATGTGAGTTGCATGTTTACTCATTTTTTTTATGTGATTGATCGACAATTGAATACTATAGGAATGCAAATATCATTTCTAAACATATTAGACTATTTTTATTGAGTGATGTTATATACAAGCGTGGAGTGTATAAGTACATTATAATTATTTTGAAGAAGAATGAGATCTATTATTGAGAAAACTTGGAGATTAGCCGGGCTAGTCTCTTTCAAAAACCAGCCCACTAATAGTAGCCCGTCACGTAAACATTTCCAATTTCCAACACAACGTTTATTCCATTTCTGTGTTCCCATTTCATCTCCATTCATCCCCTTTCTTTGTTCCAATGTGACATTGTACATCAAATATAATCTTCATCCTCACTCATCCCCGATGAGTATGAACACGAGGAGCCTTTTCATTGATCTCTTTGATGGAAATTACTCTGTCGATTCCAAGAAGGAAAAAATAAAATAAAATCACTATGCCGATTTCAACAAGAAAATAAGTTCCTCACAATACTCGAAACTACAATCAAATAAAAACTTGAACACCTTGTCATTGGCTTCGCCAAATACCACGTTTATGAAATAAGGAAGTGTGATTTTGTAGTAGGAAAATTGGCGAAATCACGGTGGTATTTGTTTATGTTTAGGATGGCGAGGTTTCCCATCATGGAGCTTAGAGATATCAGGATGAGACAAAGCCAGATGAGAGAATCATCGACTCTAGAACAACACCAAATACACAAGAACACCAAATTGAAAGAAATACCTAAAATACTTTTATAATTAAATGATAGATGTGAAACATATCGATTCACGAATTGCAGAATGTGTTTCTCTCCAAAGGGATTCGCGAATTGCATAATTTGAAGCCCAAATGCTTAAGCACCGAAAGAAAATCCAAACCACACTAGGTGGCCGGCCTAAACTCTTACGAAGCCACTTCAATTCTCAATTCTCCAAAAGATGAGAAAATGAAACCCTAGAGGTCCTATTTATAAAGTCTAACAAATTGGAAACCTTCAATAGGTCCCTTAACAAAATAAGATAATTACTAAATTAATCAAATGCATAATATAAATAAAATAAATTAATTAATTAATAAATAGGCAAAGGTGACGCCAATGGTGTTGAGGCCGTGGCATGTTGTAGTTTAGGCATGGCCTGTGGCATGGCATGACCCATAGATGGTTGTCTGCATGGCGCTTGATTGCATGACAACTGATAGTGTGAATGGCATGATGACATGCTTAGGCCTGATGGTGTGCCCATGATGATATCGTGCTATGGTAGTATGGTCCAGTCAGGTGGTTTGGGTGGTGGTTTTACATGGCCTGATCTGGGTGCTGGGATGATGAGCATGCATTGCCTAAGCTGGCAGTCTGGACGCTGGTTACATAGTACGGGCTGGGGCTGCGCGTTAGATGGCATGCGTGGTGTGCATGTCATTGGCCTGCTCTACAAGACATGGACTAGAGCCATGCATAGTAGGCATGCCACTAGTCTGCTCTGCAAGGTACGGGCTGGTGCCGCACACTAGATGGCGTGCCTGTGAAGACACGCCACTAACCTCACTAGAGGATGATGGGGCGCACTGGGGTGCGCGAGTCATGGTGTGCAGGTGCTCATGCAAGTGTGCGCGCAAGGAAGTGTACAATGATGCGCACAAGGGCGCATGCCTGGCTATGCGCATGGGATGCGCGCAGCCAGTAGCCTCCATGGTTGCCTGCTGCGTATCAAGGCCTGAGCCAAGGCATGCATGCATGCTAGCCAAGTGGCTGTCCTGACCTTCCAAGAGCAGTGTCAAGGCATGATCTAGGGTGGATTTTAATGGGGTACTATTATTCCTCCTCCCTTTAAGAAAATCCTTGCCCTTATGGATCATGTGTAAATGCCCGGACACTATGTTATCAAAATCCTCCCATGAAGTCTCCTCTCTCGGCACCTTTTGCCCATGACTCAAGGCTTTCCAAACCTCTCTCATATCTTTCTCCTGTGGCACTATCCGAGAGTCAAGTAGAATCTCCATGTACCATCCATTTTTCCTACTAACAAAGTTAATGAGGAATAAGGGACTTATGCTAGGTCGGGTTACTCTACTCTTCCACATGCCATCCAATGGTTCTTCTATTTCTTCTTTATGGAAGAGTACATAGTGATGTGTAGGGGTGGGCAAAATTTCCGAATTCCGAATTCCGTCCGAACTCCGCTCCGATTCCGACTCCGATCGGTGTCGGAAATCGGAGTCGGAAATTTCCTACTCCGGATTCGGAGTCGGATTTCGGAGTCGGAGTCAGGTTTTATACCGAACTCCGACTCCGAAACTCCGAAGTTTTTTAAAAAAAAAATTAAGATGCAAAACGACGTCGTTTTGTATCTTAATTTTTTTTTAAAAACTTAGCTAAACGACGCCGTTCCATTTATATAGAAACGGCGTCGTTTAGGCTAGGGTATGTAAACGGCAACGCCTGGGGCCCCCAGCTATTTCTTCTTCCTTCTTCTTCTTTCTTTCTTCTTCTGTTCTTCAGTTCTTCTTCGCCCTTCGGTCTCGAGTCACCCTCAGCCCTCAGCTCTCAGCCCTCAGCCCTCGGCCCCTCAGCCCTCAGCCCTCGGCCCCTCAGCCCTCAGCCCTCAGCCCTCAGCCCTCAGCCCTCAGCCCTGATCACTGTCTCACGCCGTTGCACACAAACAGACCCTCACATCTAGCCGTCCCCCCTCAGCCTGAGTCCACTCCCTCTCACCGTGGCCCCTTCAGCAACGCTGCAACACTGGTCCCTTGCTCTCGCCGTTGCACCTCCCCTCACGGCCTCACCTCTCGAGCCGTTTTCCTTGCACGCACAGCCCCTCTCACGCATTTCTCACGGACCCACTGCCGGCTGCCCAAGGTATTTTCTTTTCCTCTCTCTCCGTCGCATTTATTTACCTCATCGGATTCACATGAGCCTCAGAGCCAGTAGCCACGATTTGTAAATTTATTTATGATTTGCAATTTCTCAGTAAACCGGTAAACCCTATATTTGTTGTTGTTGTTGACTTGTTGTTGTTGTTGCAATTTACTATTTGGTATTTACATAGTCATTACTCATTAATTTTTGTTCATTTTAATTTTTGTTGTTGTAAATTTGTTGTATTTGTGAATCACTGAATATGGTATTAGACTTTAGTTTTCTGATTTAGTTCTTTTTCTAGCACAAGGTGTTGGTCGCAAGACTAAGTTTTCAAATGATAAAAACATTGGCATTGAATTAGTCAAATACTAATATAGCTGATCTTTATTTAACTAAGAATACTAGCATTAGATTAGTCAATATATATATATTTTTTAAAAATATAAGTTTGCATACATATCAAATTTTTTTTGTCATATTTAATCAAATACGAGAAAATAAAAATAGGAGAAGGAAATAAAAATACAAGTTGTCTTTAAAAATGAATAGTAAAACCTTAAAATTCTTTAAATTTGAAGAATTATTATTTATTTTTGAAGACAACTTGTACTTTTTGCATGTAGCAATTTTGATCCTCGTAAAAGGTCGATCTGTAGACGGTGGTAGCTAGATCTTGGGTTTGAAATTTTAGGAGAGATCACGAGTTGAGGTGCAGCGTGGCTTTGAAAGTAATCTTAGGTGCAGTGTGCGACGTTTAAAATTTTAGTCACCGGCCCCAACGTCTTTTGTTAGAGAAAAAAATAAGATAAACTAAAGCGATGGAAAATAAAAAATAAAAAGAATCATAATTGTGTTATATATGCATGAATACTGCCCCACAGCAATGCTTTTCCGAGAGAACACAATGATGAATAAAGAGATATATTATAGAATAATATTCCCTATATATTCTGCATGCATTTATGTAAGAAGAAATTAATATTGCAACCGTACGTTAAGCGTTCAAAATTAGTCATGATGAGAGTCACGGATAAGATTCAGTTATTGGTTTGATGCATTTATAATATGGATGCGTACGTTCTTAGCTTTGTTTAATTCTTCCAAGGAATGAATTTAAATAGAGTCAACAGAATCGCCGCAATATTATTAATTGTCGAAGTTATAAGATTAATTGATCATATTTCATCTTTTATCTAAAAACTCTTTTATTGCTCCATCGATCCATCTCATGAGCTATAAATTAAACTAACACTTTTTGCCAGTTTCTAGAACCCTGATCACAATATCATTCCAATAAATGTTTTCCCAATCCATGTATTCAATTTGTTACAGCGGCGTTAGTACCATCCGTATTTCTCTATATCTTCATTTTCTCTCTTCTCTTCAAAGTTAACTTTTTCTCGGACTTTGGTCTCCAGAGGAAGATGAAAAGTTCATTAGAGATTCAAATATACATTTGCTTGGCCATGTCGTTCGTAGATAGAAAGCAGCAACGGAGGTCCTCCCCGTTTATATAGCAACCCTCTCTCTCTACTATATGCTAACCAAATGCAATCATATTTGTCTAGACCAATATTGGTAATGTGGTGTATATGTGCATGTATTGACAATGGGGTGGCCCAGGGCGGCTCATTCATTAGGCGAATTAGGCGGTTGGCTAAGATGGTTGCCTAAGGCCTCTTAATGAAAAATTTTAAACAAATATTAAAAATTTCATTATTTAAAATAAAAAAATTATCTGAACTAAATAAATTAATCTTAAAGTTAAAGAAAAAATCAATTATGCATTTTGTTAAAAAAATAACGTTAACAATGGATCCTAATTAAATACTCTGCAGATTCGATTTCACTTGGAAAAATCAAAAGTCACAATAAACTTGGAAAAATCAAAACCTTAATAAATGATTATACCTCTACAACCAAAAAATAACGTTACAATTCATCTATAAAAATAATCAAAACATAAAAACTCTTCTTTTATACCTAACGATTTTACTTATCTCTCAACTTCAAAACCTTAATAAATGATTATACCTCTACAGCCACATCGATATTATACTATTACTAACTTATTGTACCACACTGTGTCGCTGATCGCTGATGTTGAGAGTCTGAGACTTGACACTTGAGATTTTGTGTTTACGCTGGACAGATTACAATGATTCTTGTATTTACAAATTGTAATATACCTTGTATTGTTATATTTACAACTATTCTTGACAGCTTGTTTAAATGTTTAAAATGTTGTAAGATAAACTCTGCTTGACAGTTTGTTCATTTTAATTTCTTAGAGGAGAGTCTGCACTTCATGTTGTTAGAGTCTTTCATTTACTCGATTTTGTCTTTCACCTTGTAGGGATTTTTATCATTTCATTAAGAGTAGAGTGTTGTTGTTTGGACAGTCATAGGGTGTTGTAATTTTATTGCATATATATATATATATATATATATAGATGCACTTCATGGCTCTTGCCTCTTCCTAATATTGTATTTTGCTACACTAATAACATTATAAATTTATAATTTTTAGGAATTTACTAATATTTTTTATATTATTATACTTGAATTCTAGGTCTACAATTACAAACAGATGGATCCCTCACGTAGTGCTAGTGGGACTCCGACTCCACATGAGGCTCCGAATCCGGATGGTGGGACTCCTTCGGCGCTCCACGCTGCAGCTTCGAGCCGTAGTCGGCTACCCTCCACTCGAGCACAAACCTCGTGTGCTAGCAGTGGATTTCCACTTCCAATCGACATAGAATTGGAAGTGGAAGATCCCGACCAGTTTATGGAGGAGGAGGAGATGGGCCTTGGAGACGATCCGATTCAGGATCCGGATGTACCAGTACACCCTACAGCTGCGAGGCCACCCCGTCCACGGTCAAATAAAAAAAGATCGTGGACATGGGAACATTTTGAGAAGGTTGAGGGTGGGGATCCCCAGAACCCACGGGCTGAGTGCAATCATTGTGGCGCTCGAGTTGGGTGTCATTCAAAAAGGCAAGGCACTTCTTGCCTTTCAGCACATCTGAACGGTTGCAAGTGCTACCAAATAGCGAAGGGAATGGCATCAAGAGGTTAGTGTCTTGCTAGTTGCTTTATATGCTAATTAGTTTTGTGATTATAATCCCATTTAATTTTCATTTAAGACTAATATTGGTAATAAATTATCAAATACAGACGCAGGTGGGTCTCAGACTAATCTTAGCTACGAGACTTCTACAGCCACTGATGGGACAGGGACACAGACAAGGAATCTAGTTGTCCCTCAATACAATGAGAAGATGTTTCGTGAGGCGCTTGCGATGATGATTATAAAAGATGAGATGCCCTTTACCACGGTTGATAAGGATGGGTTCCGGTATTTTGTGAAGCTTCTTGAACCAAGATTTCCAATCCCATCCCGTTATACAGTGATGCGAGATTGTATGAAGATGCATCTGAGGGACAAGGCAGAAATGAAGAAGATGTTCTCCACCACTGGCCAGAGAGTGTCATTTACGACCGACACATGGACGTCGGTACAGAATACCTCGTACATGTGTATCACAGCACATTACATTGATAGTGAGTGGAATCTTAAAAAAAGGATTATTGGATTTAAAGAAATAGTTGACCATAAGGGTGCATCGATAGGAGCGGAGATGGATGATTGTTTGGTTGATTGGGGCATCCAAAAAATATTGTGCATTACAGTTGACAATGCCGGTGCAAATGAGACCGCAATCGAATGGTTTATCCGAAATACGAGGGCGAGAGAAGATGTGATTAAAAATCACCAGTATATCCACATTCGATGCACTGCTCATATAATCAACCTTATTGTTGGTGAGTCTTTCTGGTTTTAATTTTGTATTTTGTATTTTAATATTTTTATGATTAAAGTCTTTGAAAATAGTACCATTTTTTTTATTATGATAATTAGATATTTTTCAATGATGAAACAGTTAAGGGGTTGGAAAATATAGACGACTTTATCAAGAGAGTCCGCAACATTGTGCGGTACGCGAGGGCTTCTCCCCAAAGGCTACAAAAGTTCAAGGCTATAGCAGAACAGGTTGGGATTGAGTCTTCAAAGATGTTGTGCCTGGATGTTCCCACTCGATGGAACTCCACATATCTGATGTTGGATGTGGCACTAAAGTACCAGAAGGCATTTGAGCGGCTAGAGATTGAGGATGGAGGTTTGAGGTATGCCTTACTGGAGCCTGATGGAAGGGGGCTCGGTCCGCCAGACGACATTGATTGGCAACATGTATCCGAGTTTGTCACATTTTTACAAATCTTTTATGACATCACGATGCGGGTTTCTGGATCTGCATATGCGACGGCAAACATGTGGTTTAGCGAGATCTCCATGCTACACCACCACTTGAAAGAAGGTTGTGCTGACCCGAGTGGATTGTTATCTGGTATGGCATCACAGATGCAGTCCAAATATGATAAATATTGGGGGCAAGTTGAGAAGATAAATAGATTATTGTTCATAGCGTCGATCCTCGACCCTCGATTGAAGTTGGCAGTGGTAGAATGGTGGGCAACAGAGGTTCTCGGGGCAGTGAAGGCTAAGTCGTTTATCACAGCACTCAAGGCAGATTTGAACGAGTTGTACACCCATTACAGTGCCAGTAGTCCTGCTTCATCCTCACGAGCCATGGGTACCTCACGTTCGAGTTCGAGCTCAGGACCAGCCACAGATGCTCGTTCGAGTCAGGCCAGTGTAGCCAGTCGATCCCGAGGCTTCAACGTCATGACGTCGTTTCATGCACGGTCATCGAGAAATCCATTGCAGTGTATAAATGAGGTTGAACGATATTTACTGGCAGAGGTTGAGGAGCCTAGTGAGGAGTTTCAGATCTTGATTTGGTGGAGAGCTAATTCACCCAAGTACCCGATTCTCTCTCGCATTGCTCGAGATGTACTAGCCGTTCCTATCACTACGGTTGCATCTGAATCGGCATTTAGCACTGGAGGTCGGGTGTTGGATGCCTACCGGAGTTCATTGTCACCGTCAACCGTGGAGGCCCTCGTTTGCACACAAAACTGGCTCAGAGATGTACCTACTGGACTAGAGAGTATTGGCATCGATGCCGTGAGCTACAGACTTGAGTCAGGTAAACTTAAATTAATTTATATAATTCTTTTTAAATGATTAAAGTAAAAATTTTATATAATTATTAATTCTTTTTTATAATTTCATTTTAATAAATCTATTTAAATTTAAATTTATACTGTTTATGATTTTACAGATTTAGTTATCAACCCTACCATACTTGCCGATGACTGATGGAGCAACTATCGATTACGTATATTTTTTCTCTAATTTTCCATCACACTTGTTTCATGTTTGGTTAATTTTAATTTTTTTCATATATAATAATACATTTTATTTTTATCTTAATCTCAGGTACGATTCTGTATAAGTTCCAACAACAAAGTTCAAGGCTGCAGCAATTATTATTATTATTATTTTGTAACATCGATACGAGTCTCAACCGTCCCATTGAACCAGAATCATCAGACTATCACTGAAAATTTAATTTATATTTTGTATTATTTTTTGTATTAATAGTGACATAGTCTAGAGTTCTGGATTTTTTTTTTGTATTACTATTTTTTGTATTATGCTATAACGCTATTGGTTGGCATTAGCATTGTAATTACTACTTAGTACTTTGTATTTTTTGTTTAATTGTTTAAGACTAATTAGTACTTAGTAGTGAAAACTGAAACTTGAATAGATCAATAGTTGTGGGCTTTGTGACAACTCAATTGAATCTAGTATCTAAATAGTAAATACTCAATTCGCATATCAGTAAATTTATATGACTATGAGATTTTAATTAAATATTTCTTTATATACGAAATTCATAAATTTTTAAAATTTTATAACTATATCTAAATTTATTATAATATTAAAATATATTAAAATTCATTTGTGATTTGAGATAAATCTCATAAAACTTATTTTATTATCTTAATTTATTTTTTCATCATTAAAAAAAATTTATTCTATCTCAAATCAGCTTCAACCATTAAATGCAGTTACGCAAGTTAAAATAAAAAAAGTTACTTCCTAATATCCTATCCAGTATTCATGCACGCCGCGCCGTAAACCCAAAGAGATTATGCGGGAAACTCAAATATTTGGCTCCATTATCAAAGATCGTGCACGTCAGAAGCTGTATGACTGATGGATTAATTACTTGCCAGTTGCCAAGTGACAAGTCTAAGTGGTTAAGAATCAAAATAGAGGTGAGGAAAGTATATTATTTTAACAAATAATAAGACAAAAAATAATAAATAAAAAATAAAATAATATTATTTTAATAGATGTGAAAAAGTACAGCTGTATAGGCATTAGCAATAGCATACATGTTAATTGTTAAGTAAGCTACTAAGCACGGTTAACTTATTTCTTCACAAACTTTACATCTCAATTGAACAAATGAGTTCATATGGAATATGTATGGCCCAATTGGAAGAATTTAGTTTCGGAATGAGTGTAATTTGGCCCATATCGAACTCGCCGAAGGAAACTAAATTCGGAGTTCCGATCGGAACTCCAATCGGGGTTCGGAGTTCCGAACTTCCGATCGGAGTTCGGAGTTCCGAACTCCGATCGGTGTCGGCCTCCGAGAGTGTCTCGGAGTCGGAGTCGAAGTACGTTTTTTACTCCGATGATTGTCGGAGTCGGAGTCGGAAACTCCGAACTCCGACAAGTTCGGAGTCGGAGCACAGCCCTAGTGATGTGTAGAAATAATCATAGGTTGGTTCTCATCAATCTCGACAATGGGATAGTTGAGGGACTTAGTAGGTGGCAATGTGGGAGGCACCTCCAAGACCCTCACATGGTCTTTCAAGACCTTTGGGACTCCTATGAGCAGCAAGGGTATCCTCTCTTGGTTACTCCCATCTCCCACTTCTCTCACTTCCAAGATCATCTCTTCTTTGGCCAACTCATTAGCTAAACAATGAGCTTCATCTTTCCCTAATTTCTCAACCATAGTGACCTCACAAGACTCCTCTCTTTCTCCCTCATGTTCGGCCTTCTCCTTTTCTTCTTTAGGGTTTAGGGAATCATCAAGATCATCATGGTGAGGTTGTTTTTTCTCAATATGGCCATCATGATTACTCGGCCTCTCATGCTTTAAGTCTTTCTCAGTCTAATAGTGCCTTTCTCTTTTTAGCACTTTAAACCTTTCACCATGAGGTTCTCTCATTATTTTTGGACTTCTAAGGTGATGATCATGGTCACGGGCCAAACTCTTGACTACCACACTGTTGTGTTCGACATAACCTCCTAACTTATACTTGGTCCTCTCAGCATGTGGGTACGGTGGGTACAGTTTTGTGGGGGGTTTCTCACCATGTGTTTTGGCCTCCCTCCTCTCATACCTCTCATGGTATGTCTTGAGTTCACGTTGTAAGGCTCTCATTCTCCTTCTATGTTCATCCGCCTAACGGTTGTGAGTGTTCATGGCCATTAACAACCCGGTAAGGCTAGTCTTAATCTCTTCAAGAGATTTGTTCCTCCTCTTGACTTGTCTTTCCAAGGTATCAAGACGTTCCCGAATGGAACAGTCATGACCCTTAACTCTAGAAACCTCACGGTTCATATTTGCAATTGCCTTGGACAATGTGCGGCTTTTTTTGGTTCAGGTTGGTGAAGCTTGGTGGGTCAATGGGAATGTTTTGGGGTTCGGCTTCAATAGTTCAACCTTTGGTCCTCCACTACAATGGTGGCCGACCCCTTCAAGCTTATCTACTCCTTCTTTTAACCTCCAAACTTCGAATTCAACAACAATATTCAAGTAAGAAAATAAACAATGTCGAGGACCTCCGTGATCCTCCCAACAAATTCACAAAGTCTCGAGTTGTCAAGTTGTTTACCTCAAGAGAAGTGAAAACTTCTCAATACACCAAGCAATGGCCTCGGGTGAGACCTCTCCAATGGAATGGTGGAGCCTTTTGATGGAGACTCTCAATAAAATGATGGAGTCTCGGTGAGCTTTTCAATGAAATGGTGGAACCTTCTAGGAAACTCTCTCTCAATGAAATATAAGATGGGGTAAGGTGGCAAGTAGGGATTTCGGCTATGGCAATCTTGCCTTAGCAGAATTGGTCAAATATGGCAAGTGGGTTTGATTGGTTTTGGAAAGCTTGGCGATTGGAGGGGATTGATGTGGCTGGTTGTATAGGGACTTTTTAGGCCATGACTAGGGGTATTTTTGGGATGTTTAAGTATGATTTTATAAGGAAAACAAGATGGGAAATGCTAGGGTTAAGTGGCTAGTCTATGATTTTATCAAGAAGGGCGTTTTGGGTAAAGGATAGGGCTAGGGCTTTATGGCTTATGCCGTGAGGGTTTTGATGGGGCTGCCTTTTGGTGTATAAGGCAAGGGAAAACACAAATTAATTGAATAAACAATAAAAAAAGATTGATCATTCAAATAATGGCAAGAACATGCCAACCCCTCAAGAACACCAAGGGTTCGGCTAGCACTTCACTAGCATACTCCAACACTTCTTCAATGCAACCCACACTCTCTCTCAACTCTCTTGAAGATTTCAAAATTCACAAATGTTGTGGATTTCGAATTTCTCTATGGAAATCATACACAAATTCTCTTAAAGATTTCAAAATCCACAAAGGTTGTATTGCAACCTTTCTTTCTCTTATTCATTTTATTTTTTCTTGCAATTTTCTTAACAATCAAATATATTACGAGATTTCCCTCATAAAAACCAAATACAAAGTAAGTGTTATTCATTCATTTTCTCAACAATACAACAAGAACATGTTATAATTTTCTCTCTCAACAACTAAATTGAGAACAAACATTATCTTCCTTTCATTTTCCCAATAATAAACAAAAAATTTTCTTTTATTTTCTTGACGATTAAACAAAATTTTTCTTTTCATTTTCTCAACAACTAAATATAGAGAGATATATGGTGATAGAAGGCTTTCATCTCACTGGTGGCAACTGCCAATTTTGCTAGTGAATTGTTATGGAGCTGTTTGTACACTGGGAAAAGGGTGGGAAAGAGTTTTGATGGGGAAGGCGTGGGTTTCGAAGGGAAGGGGTTGAATAGGTGTTTTGCTATTGAAAAATTTGCCTCGTTTGGTTCACAGACTTTCCTTAGTACACTTCATTTTAACGCTGACTTTCAAGTGAGTTTAGTTCGATTAGTTACAGTAACGCTAGTCAGCAGCTTTATATCGCTGTCGGCTGCTTTATGTCACTGTACTAGTACTGTAGCTACAGTGACATAAACGCCTACGTTTTTTTTTTATTAATTTCATTTTTTGTGCGCTCTCTCTCTCTCTCTCTCAGAGCAACAAACCTATAGCAAAAATAATTTTTTTTCCTCTTTTCTGGTAGATGCACACGTGAGTAGACCAAAGTACTGTAGTAGGTCCTATAATTTCACATCATCTCATAAATATATCTAAACGTATTTAACCATTCAAACACACTTTAAAATTATTTTAGATAGTCCTACAAAACTCACTCAATTATTTCAACTAACTATTATTTTAAGACAACTTAGCTCAACTCAATACATTTTAACATCCAAACGAGACTTAATCACCTACAGAATAGTATATTGTGCTATTTTCCTTTTTGTTACATAGAACCACCTAGTGGGAGGGCTGTCTTTCATCCTATCGCTATTGGACTGTTCCAAATTATTATTTTATTTATTATTAAAATTTAATTTTTAATGTAATTTTTATATTTATTTATTAATTTTAAATAAATTATATAATATTTGTATACTCCACCATTAAAAATATATTTTCGAATTTTATTTCCAAAACAAACCACGTGTCATAAGTTAGAAGTGACTCGTTGTGCTACTCTGCTCTAAAACCCTACTTGCACACCACCACCACTACGGTATTTTCGAAAATCCTGATGGCAGCGAAAACCCTGGAAGAATCGGACGTCGGAATCTTCTGCTACATGTCAAAGCTCCCTGGCTTTCGTGGAATTCTTAAACAAAGGTCTTAGAATAAATCTGATTACTCTATCAGTTCATTTCTTGGTCATGCATTGGAATGATTTCCCTAAAGATTTAAAATCTCTGCGCTTCTTGACCGTTGAAAGATGCATGAAACATATAGAACTGAAAAGTAAAACAGAAAAAAACCTTTGTTATTCTATGGCTTGATGTCTACGAATTATTTTCTTAGATATTTCTTATCCTCTGTTTTTCTCTCTCTAACCAAAGAGAGGGCTTGTTTGTTTGGTTTTTTTGGCTGCTTTAATATCTGCATATAATATCTAAGCTACGTTGCTGTTTTTTCTTGTTGGCTTCGAAAGAATTAGCCTTATTGAACGACTCTACCATTCTTGTGAAGTTTTTAATAACCATTTTAATTTCTTTTATTGTAGTGTATGTATTCCCATCGTATTACAAAGCAAGTTCAATTCTATGGCATTTCCGTGCGATTCTACCTCATTTAGAAGATAGTTGTAGACATACTCTTAAGCCCATTAGACAATTATTTGGGGCTGTCTCGTAGTTTTTTGTATTTTTTTTTTTGATGAGTTGGTGCTATGTTGTAGTTATAGTAATGGACTCATCCATTTCTTTCTTTTGGAATTTGATCTAGGTATTCTGATTTTATTGTAAATGAAGTAGATAAGGAAGGAGACGTTGTTCATTTGACCTCATTGGACGCTCCACCAGAGGTATTTAAGCTTGATATTATTTACGGATTGGTGTCGATTTATATGTTTAGTCTTTATTCTGATTATATTATCTTTTTCTAATCTACTCAGATCAGTGAGGAAACCGTGACGAAGATAGATGATACAGCTAATAATAAAAGTTATGCTTCTGAAGTTGATACTTTTAGATCTTTAGCTGGTGACTCTGATGCCAAGCAGTTGGAAGCTCTTATTAATCAAATTAACACTGGTGTTGAAGACAGCGTTTCACCAATCATTCTCTCCCCAGATTCTGATAAATCTCATCGAACGGTTGGTTTTGGAGTTTGGACTCATTTAATTCATTTATATGTCTTCTTTTTCACTACCATTATGTTTCATATGCGTTTGGTGGAGCTTTGTCATGACTTTGAGAAAATTGCTAGTTTTGGTGAGAGACGAATTTCGGCACATTGGTTTTGCTAGGTCTATTCTTTGTGCAATTGCACCTGAGGATTGGAGTCATTGGACCAACCATTCCAATGTTTTGCTTTTGGTTGAGAACTTGGGGGGGTTATGAGCACAGACAAGTTAAGAAAAAGAATGCATGCATGTATGTGCTTCTTAACTGACTGAACTCAAACCTAACTGACAGGATCTCAGTCAAACTGTTTTGGTTTTCTTTATTGTGCTTCCAATTTAAGTTCAAATTTAGGTTCCAAAAATTCATTGCCAATGTTGTTTAGTTCTGTTTCTGCACTACACTTAAACCTAAAGTTCAAGTCTTTCACCTAGTTCCATGTTAAACATGCCCTTAACATTCACTTTTTTGCGTCTTTCAGGCAATGCACAATTTTTTTAAGCAAAATTTCAAATTCCTTGTCACTGATGTGGTTGATGGACTGGATGCCTCATCAAAATGCATCCGTGTGAGATTAAATACTGGAGGTCATAAAAATAAAGGCAGAAGCTCCAAGAAACGGAAAGAAAGAGTCGATAAGCCCTTTGATAGCAGAGGCTCCGAAAATTGGTCAGAGAGGGATGGCAAATTCCTTAGGTGATGTTGGCAAAGTTCCTTATTTTATTGCTATACCCTTATTCATCTTTCTGCCATTCAAATGTTTCTTAATGATTTCAAGTCTTCATGTATTAAATAACCAGATCTAGCCTGGTTTGCATATGGTTTTCATGTTTGACACAGCGAAACCCATTGAACTTAATGTATGAAATGTAGAACCGCATCAGATCAATTTTTTCTTTTCTTCTTTGCTCATTCAAGATTTGAACTTCCATACCTCCACTAAGCATATTCATGACATGTGTGTATTAGGTGGCGTTTGAGCAATAACTGAAATATCCTGTCAATATAAATACTCAGATTTCATCTTTACAAGGAGAACAAGGAGACACAGGAAGCCTTAGGAGTGATAGGAAAAATGCTTGGTATCCAGGTATGTTAAATTCTTTTGTATTGGAAATGGCTTAGTTCTTATCATTGGCTCCGATCTATGATTCATGGGACATTTCTCTCTGAGAATTGATGTTAGCACAGACTATACATCACAGCAGATAGGGATTTAAGACAGGTTATTACCTAGAAGACCTTCTTGTGCCCCAGGGGAGGACTAGATGCAGTTCTGTCCACCTCTTTCCTTTGCACAAGAACTGAGTTATTGCACTCTTTAGCTATAGTTTTAGTATACTAGAATATAGAAATATGAAATAATCAGAAGTTTAAAGGAATTCTTGAAAAAAACTTACCTTAAATCTGATTAGAGGTTGCACAAAAGGTTTGCAGCATCTAGATATTCTTAGGATTTGGATAAAGGCTGTGCAAGTATTGTTGTGCTAGGGAAATCAGAATATCAAACTGAACCAATTGATGGGGATAATTGAAAGATTATTTAAGATTGAAAATTGATGAAAATTCTGAAGTTCTGTCACCAATAAGTGACAGCAGCAAGAGGGAAGAAAGTTTGCAATTTAAGGGCTGAAATCTAGAGTTAAATCTAGACAAATTTAGGGACAGGCGTTCAGATATGTTTCTACAGAAACTTGAAGGGAAAAGGTTGCCAGAAAACAATGAATTTCATTGCCTCTAGGATACAACAACTTCTAAAAACGATTCTAATAATTTTTTCTCTCTTGCCAATGATTGAGAATAGAGGGCTGACAGTTTGGGGAGGTGGTGTTTACTGTTCCTTAGATGGCTAGAGTTATTTTTAGGAAGGGAAATGTAATGACCCAAGGGAGCCAAGCCACACTTTTGGCCCATATATCAAAAGAACTAGTCAAGATTACAATTGGAGCTCCTTTAAATAATCATAAATGGTGAGATCTTCTCCTTCTCCAGAAACGTAGAATCTTCTTCATTAGTTTCCTATTCTCAATGTAATATGGGATATTACAAGAAAAGTCACGAAGGTAGCTGGGTATTATTTCTTGGCTGCCTGCAGTTTTGTTCCAAATTTTCCTATTGTAACATCAATAAAATATTTTCTTACTTATAAAAAAAAGTTCTATTCCAAATTGTCATACTTTGAAGTCCCTTCTGTAAGGCTGAAGTCATAGAGGAAGACATGCATGGAAGATGTGCTTTCTATGCCTCCTAACTCTGGTAGGAGAAGGCTCCTAGTTTCTTAGAAAATGGACTCTTAAAAAGTAACAAGTATATGCTGGACAAACTTTGTAATTTTCAGGACTCTCTAAGGGCCCCTTATGTACTATGGTGCAGCCCTCAGTAGCTCTTGACAGATAAGTTTTAGGACTTAATTTGTGCAGCTCTCATTCGCTCTTTAAACCAACTTATATTCTAATTTCTACTGTAATTTTTTTAAAATAGGCGGATTTAACAAATAAAACATAAAGAATCTCTTGATACCATCATTGAAAATTCATTTCTAAAAATCAAAATTCTAGATATGGGAGGAATTCTTAATTTTCAAAATATAAACCCAAGTTTTTGGGGTAAACAGTTTTGGATAAAAACCTGACAGAATGATCATTTAAAAAAAGAGTAAATGCAATGATTAATAACTTTTTTGAGAAATTAGGGATTATTTTCCATTTTCCTTTTGTTTTTTAAAATCTTTAAGCAAATCAATAATTGAGATGGCTCAAAAATTATAACTTGTTAATCATTTTTATTTCACATATTCCTTCTAATTTCATTCAAAATTTTCTTTTACAGCCAAGGTCATTTGGGTTCGCAGGGACAAAGGATAAACGGGCAATCTCTACTCAGAGGGTAATGAATTCTTGCCATAACTATTTGTGTTGCCTTTGAAAGTTGTTTGGTTGTTTGTCTCTTCATCTATAATGGATGTATGTAAAATATTTTGTTTGAGTAGTTTATTGACATTCTCATCTGTATGTAGTTTTCTTTAGCCAAATACGTAGACAGGCACACAATTTTCTTTAGCAAATCACTGACATAGGCAAGAACTTGTTAAATTAAATAATGAACAGATCCAGATTATCCATTATTAATGGGGTGTAAATGAACCAATTTGTTTAATAGCCTGCTTGGGCGAGAATTTTCTTTAGCTAATCAATGACATGGACAAGAACTTGGTTAAATTAAAAAATGAACACATCCAGATTATCCATTAGTAATAGGGCTGTAAATGAACTAGTCTGTTCGATAAACTGCTTGGTACTTACCTGTTAAACTTGACTTGAATTCGACTCGTGAAAAAAAAGTTCGCCTGTGAAAGCAGATACTCGCTCAATTAGTAAATGACATATATCCTACAAAACTCGACTAAACTCAGCTAAGGCCTACTTGTTTATACTCGAGTCGATTTGTTAGTTCGACTCGATTAAAACTCATTCATATATCGATAAATATATACATACACTTATGTATATATATACATGTATATATATGTATTAGCTAATAATATAAATATAACATGTTTATAATTAAATATATAATATGTAACCTAATTACTTATGTCTATATATTGAATATATTTCATAGCTATATTGTATAACTTGTATAGTAACTATTTGTTAGCTGTACAAATTTAATATTAGATTTTATTTTTTTAGTTATCTAATTTAGTAATGATTAAATCTTATTAAAAAAAATAAAGCTTGCATTAAGAGTTTAGCTTATTGAGTTGAATTCAAATAAAGAATAAATAAAAATCTCGAGTTTGGGTTCGAACTTGAGTTCGAGTATTTTTAGTCGAGTCGAGCTTGGCAAACCAAAGACCGATTCGGTTTGGCTCGATTATAGCTCTAATTATTAATAACTTTGAAAGTATGTATGTTTCAAAAATGGATTTTATGTTTCCCTCTCCATGACCTTTCTTGTAACCATCTTTGGCGCTCCTCGTCTGAGTTAATCTCTGTACTCAAATCTTATTACTTTGATTTTTCTCCTCTTTTTCTTTTTGAGTTCTTGATGCTTCTCATCGGAGATCTCCCTCTTTACTTCTCATCGGAGAACTGAGTTGATGTCGGGGGTTAGGAGTTTTTAGGTGGAGTTGAAGTCTCTTTTATTTATTTATTTATTTTGCGGAGGGTTGTAGCCGTAGAAGAGTAGGACTGTAGGAGGGTTCTAAAATCTATCTTCAATATTTGATGGCCTCTTTGGTGGCTGGGATGGTGGAGGATTGTTTCAAACATCCAAGGAAAGCTGGTTTTCTCAGAAAGTTACGGTTGGATGTTGGTGTTCTTGCTATCCAATGTAGCATAAATTCGAGGGGCCGTTACTTGTTGATAATTGAGTTCGCGAATGGAAACAAGAGGGATGTGTTTTGGCTATTCTAGAAGGCATTAACAGTCAAGGTTGGGAAGGTTTTGCTTTTAACATTCGAATGGTTGAAGGTCCTTCATCGTCCATTTCTTCAGCCGAAAACAGAGTGAAATTCCACTTGTTTAGTTGAAGGGGAAATGGTGAATTGTCTGTTGTGGTTGGGCCCTCCTCCAAAGGTGTGTCATATGTGACAATATTGAGTACGATACCTGCTCCGGCAAAGGATGCTGATTGGAAGTTAAAAAAAATATGTGGAAGTATAGGCTATAAAAAGAGTGGCGAACTACATGCTGACAACTATCAGCTTAAGTTGTCAGATTATTGCTCGGTAGTGGGGGATGTCGAAGGGATTCTGTGGGCAGCGAAGTCTGAATTGTCAGGGGTATAAGAGAGGTGTAAGGTTATGACCAAGGTTGATGTAGGATTGGGCTCAATTATAAGCCTAGGCCATGGGCTGGATGGACCTACTAAAAATGGGGCTAAATGGAAATAGTTTGGTGGTTGGCTAAAATTGAAGATGGGCTGGCCAACCAAAATCTTAGGGCCCGTTCCCAAATGGAGGATCAAGCTAGTGTCTGGTTCCTCCTTGGGCTCGAGTGTGATGTCTCCCCAGGCATCGCCGTCGCTTGTCCTCCCGACTGGCACATACAAGGTCATTGGATGTTGGGGACCCTCTAGATGACTTGCCAGAGTACCTCCATGCTCCATCGAGCGAGATTTGTAGAGCAACGGCTACGGAGATTGCCAAGTTTTACCTAGAGCCCTTTGGGCTGGCACAAAAAAGGTTGCCAGACGTCGACGACCCTTGGATGACTCGCAGGAGCACATCTTTGCTCTGTTGAGCAAGATTTGCAGAGGAACAACTAGAGAGATTGCCGAGGTTTCCTTGAAGCCCTTTGGGCTGGCATAGAGAAGGTCGCCAGACATTGGTGACTCTCTGGATGACTTGCCGGAGCACATCTTTGCTCTGGTGACTGGGTTTTCGTTAGAAGGTGCCTATTCTTTGACTAAGAAGGATGATTCTCTTTGTAAGGTTAGTAGAGTGGTCGGTTACCTCATTCTCTTCGTCCTAGTAGTGTTTTGGAGGAAAAGAGCAGGTGGTTGTAGGGGGGAGGATGTTGAAGATGGGGTTTATAGTGAGGGGTTGAGGGCGTTTTCTATTGGGTCTATTGAGAAGAGTGTTTATGGGGTTCTATGTACTCAGTTTGACAATTTTGACTTGCAGATGGTTCTCAGGAATGGGAAGGCTCTGATTATTGAGAATTTGGTGAGTCGGTAGAATCTGATGATGAATTTGACCCTGATCCTTTATGCTCTATCCCTCTAGGTATTGAATGGACTAATTCTTCTTCTAATTAGGTGATGAGAAAGGTGGACGAAATTAAGGATTGGGTGGGGATTTCCTGCGATAGATTTGCAGAACAATTCTTAGTACTTGAAAAAAATAATGTAGAAGATGGATTCTGGTTGACCTTTGTAAGGATTTGTGGTCTAAGTCTAGATGCTCAAAGTAGGTATCTATGGGAAGAGATGGCTGGTCTTTGTAGTTGGTGGGATACGTTAGTTATATAGGAGGAGATTTTAATGTCACTGGTTTTGAGTGAAAGTTTAGGCGAATCCACTCTAGCCTCAACTATGGTGGAATTCAAATATTTTATCTTTGAGCAGGATCTCATGGATATTTTAAGTTTGAGGCTCTTCACGTGGTCAAATAGCAGTATTGGTCAAGAGTAGATAGCTATCTTGTACCCCTCGTATGGAAGGCATATTACCTAGTTCTATACTAAAGATATTTCTTGGATTATGTTTAAATAGTTTTCCCATCATTCTAGATTGTGGAGTTATTCAAGGGGACCAAATGATAATTCAAATTTGAGAATAGGTGGTTGAAAAGATAAAGGATTTGTTGACAACATCAGGCGTTGGTCTTCCTACCATTTCCGAGGTGCTCCATGCTACATTATGGCTTGGAAATGAAAATCATTGAAGAAAGATTTGAAGACATGGAACTAACAAGTTTTTGGCAATGTAAAATACCAGTGGAAATCTTTTTGGAGGAACTACAGGGGCTACAGGGGCTACAGGGGCATGTAGGTGTGGTAGATGTGAGATTACTTTATGAAGTAGAGAAATCTGAGAAAAACCAAGTAACCTTAGATCTTGAGATAGTAACCTTAGATCAAGGTCTATTGTTACGGGAGGGGGATAAGTGCACCAAGTTCTGTCGCTTGGCTAACTTATAAAGGAATAGCGTAATTGATATGCTCATGGTTGAAGACTCACTTTCCTTGAATCCTTCTTAGATCAAATATCTATTGTACAATATTATGAACACTTGCTGCTTGAATAATCTATTTGGAGATCAAAGTTGGACAGATGAGGATTTCAGACCATAGACCCATAAGGAGTAGCATGGCTTGAGAGGTGCTTTGAAGAAATTGAGATTCACAAACTGGAAAAAGTATAAATGATGATAAAGCATCGAGTTTGGATGGCTTTACTATGGCATTTGTTTAGACATGCTGACTTGCTGAGATGTAGTTAAAAAGACCTCATGGTGTTATTTCAAGAGTTCAATAGGAGTGGAAAATATGGAAAGTCACAATATCGGTAACCTTTGTAGAGCTAATTCTTAAAAAAGTTCAAGTAATGGACTCAAAAGATTGTCATCTTATTAGTTTAGTGAACGGGGTGGGTAAGATTATGGCAAAAGATTATCTTGAAGCTCCAAAATGCCTTTGTTAGAGGGAGACATCTTAAACTTGGTACTAAGGCTATGTTTGGCTACGAGAATACTTCAAGTATTCTCACTATTAAGCTCAAGTACGAGCCTCAGTACGAGAATACTTCACTACTATTCATTACTTTATTATTACTTTTCACCTATTTTTTTACTACTATTCATTACTTTATTATTACTTTTCACTTACTTTTTATTACTATTTTCAACACTTCTCAACACTTCTCACTATTCAAATGTAACCTAAATTTGGACTGATCTATGGGGTAGAGATTGAGTCCTTAGAGAAGCTTATCCAACAATATACAACATCTCACAAAGACTGAAAGCTTTAGTAGCAGAACTCGTGGATCTTTCTAGTGGCTCTCCCCAATGGAATCACTTTCACTGGGAAATTGATATGTTTATAGATTTCTTCGATCTTGTGTATAATTGTGGAGTGAACGAAGGAGCTGATACGATTTTGTGGTCATCGTCCAAGAAGGGAAGATTTATTGTATAGTTGTACTATAAGTCCCTTATGAAACACTATACAGGAACGTTCCCATGGAAGTGTCGACTCATTGTGTGGATTGATGTTTTATGTGCAAGAACAATGGAGAGCTTATGGATCATTTGTTACTACATTGAGATGTAGCCATGAGTTTGTGGAACAATATATTTGCTAGAGTGGGGCTCCATTGGATGATGCGACGAAGGGTTGTGGATTTTTTGGCTAGCTGGCAAGGCATTAGAGGTACCACTCAAATTACAGCTATGTGGAAGATGATATGGAGCTATACATGGTGGTGCATATGGATGGAGAAAAATGGTAGAAATTTTGAGAATCGTGAACGGACAATGGACGAGATTAGAACTTTATTTCTTCGTACTTTATTCTGTTGGTCGATTGTAATTGACTTAAATGGCATGAACACATATGATTTTCTTGTATCTTTAGACACTCATGCATAGGTGTTGCTCTTGTATATGTCTCGTGTACTTGGCTCCGCCTATTTTAATAAAATACTTGTTTACTAATAAAAAAAGACATATCTTAGACTGGGTACTTATAGCCAATGAATGCCTGGATGGTAGGCTTACTTTAGGAGGACCAAGGTTATTTTGTAAATTGGCCACGGAGAAAGCCTATGATCATGTCGATTGAAAATTCTTGCATTATTTGCTTGAGAGATGTAGTTTTGGGCGGAGATGGTGTTCTTGTGTAGTGCATTGTATTTCTATAGTCCACTTTTCAATATTGATGAATGGCATGATTGGGATTTTTTTTCAGTAGTTCCCGTGGTTTGTGACAGAGTGACCTATTTTCCCCTTAATTCTTAGTTATTGTCATGTAATATCTAAGAAAAATGATTTCTAGTGCTGCTGATGTCGCCTGCATTTTGGATTTTCTGCAGGAATAAGAATCTTAGCTGACTCTACGTTTCTCATTTATTATTTGCAAATGACATTGATATTGTGTGGGAAAAAATCTAGGTCATACCGATCTTTGAGGGCACTCCACCTATGCTTTGAAACTGTTTTTGGATTGAAGTGAACTAAGCAAAATTAGAGTCGGTTCTGGCGGGAAACGTTTTCAATGTGGAGAGATAGCTAGCAATTTGAGGTGTAAGGTTATTTTCTTTGCCCAATGAAGTACCTTGACTTCCCTCATGGGTCCCTTTTTCAATTCAAAGTCTATTTGGGATAGTGTGATTGAAAAATTGGAGCGGAAATTGACTGGTTGGAAAAGAATGTAATTGTCTAAATGAGAAAGGATCACCTTGATCACAAGCAGCCTTTCAAGTATTGGTCCACGTCATATTTTTTTTGCCCGGGGTTTTTGTTTGTTGGGGGGGGGGTTTGGGAGTTAGAAAACTGACAGCGCTCAATCGAGTTCTTCTAGGGAAATGATTGTAGTGCTATCAACAAGAAAGGGAGGCTTTGTGGAAGGCTGTAGTTTGGTGGGGCCTGCTGGTCTGTATGTTTATTTGTTTTATATCAATTGCTAGTAAATCATAATAACTTACGGAATCCAACTCCCAACTTCAACTTTTATTTTTATATATATATTTTTTGATAAGTATGGAATCCAACTCCCAACTTCAACTTTTATTTATATATATTTTGATAAGTAAACATGTATTATTGATGAAAGAATGGGCAAAATGCCAGTTACAAAGACTTTTATGCCCTATCGAGTAGGAGCATTAAACATGTATTATTGATGCAAGAATGGGCAAAATGCCAATTACAAAGACTTTTATGCCCTATTGAGTAGGAGCATTATAAATAAGGAAATCATGCATGTCCATGTCATTAAAGTCCATGGCAATGGCCCAAGTACACATAGAGTTCTAAAAAATAAAACTTTAAGCTCTTGTATATATATTTTTCAAAGCCCTATATTATACCGTCAAAAATGGATAGTCTATGCTTATTAGAATCGTAGATCACTGGCTGACTTGGTAGCATATGCGAATTTTTCATATTAAAATATTTCATGTATGCTGGGGGGAACAGGGGAAGGGGTTAGATTTATTCCAATGGTAGCAAGAGTAAAAATAATCTTTATCATGCTACCGCAGTGGGTATAGTGAGCAAAATTCTACGCAATGAAAAAGGAGAGATTGAATGGGTTAGCAATTACTTATATAAAAAAGGGTTAGTAATCAAATTTGGGCATAAATATCAGATGAAAATCATGAAGTAGTAGAACATTTAGTCATTTTGTGAAAGATGCTTCAGTAGATTGATTCTTTTTGTGTTTCCAGGTTACTGTTTTCAAGCAGCATGCAACTAAATTAGCTGCTCTTAATGCAAGGTTGATTGGTATCAAAGTTGGTGACTTCTGGTAAGGCCAATGAGTTTTAAGTTTTTTTTTTTTTTTTTTTTTCTTGCTCTTTTGTTGTATAATGTATTCATATGTTATAGCTGAGTTTTTGTCTAGCTATGTCAGGGAAGGACTTCTTCTTGGCCAGCTCCTGGGAAACCGATTTACTGTCACATTGCGGTAAAAGGTTTTTCCCTGAAATTATATTTTCATTGGTACTTTTGTTGGTCAACATCTCATCTTATCCACTCACTGCACTCACGTATCTTCTCAGAGGAGTTGTTGCAGATTCTGAAGATACCATCAAGTTATCTGCAGATGCCCTGGGAAAGCTTGGATTTATCAACTACTTTGGTTTACAAGTAATTTCTTAATCGTCACTCATAAGCGTGTATTTTTTCTTTCTTATTTTTATGTTGGATATGCAATTGAACAGATCTTGTTATAGAAGTATTGGTGAGTAGTGCTTGCTAATTTCTGAGCTGAATGTCAATTATTAGGTAAATTAAACCTTTAAAATTTCTTTGAAGTTCCATTATGTGGCAAAGTCCACCATGAGTACACTTGTAAAAGACTGGAAAATCATTGTCATCCAGTTATCTCCAGCCTGAAATGTCCTATGCCATGCACCTTATGTTTGTCTAGTAGATGCAGGTTTTGTTTCTTGTTAAAATAATTAATTTGAATTATATGCAAATGAGTTCAGCGTTTTGGAAGTGGTTCTGTGCCAACTCACCTAATTGGGGCTACATTACTTCGAGGGGAGTGGAAGAATGCTGTAAGCATGATTCTCGATCCAAGAGAAGGGGATATCCTTTTTATTTTACAACATTATTATTATTGTTATTATTTATTTATTTATTTTTCTGTATCCTACGAGGGGAATTTTTTCTCCTCAACTCTTTCCAACTCACGAGGTTTGTTGCATTCTCTTAATTGCATTACAGGAGCAAGTGTTTTTCTTAACTTTAGATTTCTAAATACAAAGAAATCCTGTAGCAAAAGCACGAGAGTATTACAAAGAAAGTAACGACATTGAAGGGACTCTGAGGCAGTTACCTCGGCATCTGGTTGCAGAAAGGGCTATAGTAAGATTCCAACTTCGGTTGCCCATGCATATCTGTATTCTTGGATTATGCTAATATTTAATGGCCTTGGTTTTCATGACTTTCTTGTTTCCATTTCTTCTTCCTAGATAGGTGTTACCTCGTGTATACTATTTTGTGTACTTGGGCTATGCTTATTCTTATTAATACAATCGTATACTTATTAAAAAGAAAAAAAAGTGTCTTGAGTATCACTTTCTGCTGATTAGTTTCTTGTAGTTTAATTTGTTCATTATGTCAAGTCCTTTCCCTACCATATTTGCTGCATTCACTGCTTTGCCTGTTGGGTGTTCCCCCATATCAATTTTGATTTTTATTTATTCTGCATGATAGTTCCAAAGAAAAATTTATGTTGGTCCTGATAATAGCTTGACATTTCTCGTTATTGTCTCATACAGTTGCAGTCCCTGAAGAAATGTCCTGGTAACTACTTGCAGGCTCTGAAAGCTATACCTAGGACATTGAGAATGATGTAAGTGGTTATTCCAGCATATGTTGGAATTTGCTTTTCCCAGTTGGTCTGGTCTCAACTTGAGTAAAAGTGCAGGTGGAGATTGATGAAATGCCTAACTTGACAGTATCTCATTTGTTTGGGTATTAACATTATGTTTGGCAGTAGAAAATTGCGGGAAAGGAAGTGTGTGGTGGGAAAAGGGCTGGTGGGTGGATATCATCTTTATCCTTTGTTTAGTTGGGTAGAAAGTGAGGGGAGGGAATGGAGATGGTGGGATTCCCTAATGCTTTGTTCAATTCTATTCTTACTCTGCTCTCTCTCCTTCACACAACACACACACACACACACACACACACACCCACCCACCAGTGTTCGTAAAAGCACGCTCTGGTTATCAAAACTGAAGTGCATTTAAAAAGCATGTTTCTTTGCACTTTTTGTCTGAGCTTATGTACCATGGCGCCATATGTTATTAAGTATTATTAATAAACATTATCGGGTATTTGTTGATATTGAAGAATATGTACATACCATGGCGCCACATGTTGTCATACGTGATGTATATGCTTTGAATGGTATAATAGTCCAAGTTGGCTTTCTAAATGGATAAATATTTAATTGCTTATGTTAGCTAGCATAAAATTAAATACCTAGGGCTGTAATCGAACCGAGCTAGAGTGAGTAGTGCTTGGTCAAACTTGGTTCAATTATTAAAAAAATAGGCTTGAGCTTGACAATTGAGTTTTTTTTTTTCTCGGACTCGACTAAAATAAGACAGTCTCATGTTCAAACTCAACTCGAAACTCGACTAAAAATAAAGTCAAGCGCTCAATCGAGCGCTTGGCTTGACTCGACTTGTATATATATATATATATTTGGAAAAAAATGATTCTTAAAATAAAAGAATAAAGTAAAAGAATATTGTTAGTCACCATTTACCATTGAATACAAATTTATTTTTCAATCAAAATTATTGGCAAATACGATTAAATGGCTAAAGACTGTATGGCTATTTGACTCTTATCCAACCCTAATAAATTATGCTTGTATAAAATATCGGTATATTTATTATAATTGTATAACTATAATCATAAATTAGTGAATTATATATACTCAAATATGTTCATCATAATTTTTTTTTATTAGTATTCATAATAACTACTATATATACCACATATATAGCATACCATATCCTTATATAATGTGATTTATTTTATATGTCAATATATATGTGTATGCTAATATATGAGCGAGCTAACAAGTTTAGCTGAGCTTTTCTACGAGAATGTTTATGAACTTTAATTGAGTCAGGTGAGTTTTATACGAGTTTGTATTATTTAATAATTGAACCTATTTTTTTCCCTAACAACCTATTTAATAATCAAATGGAGTCAAATTCGAGTTTAATCGAGCCAAACTCGAGCTGCCTATCAAGTAGTATTGTTTATTTTCGGCCCTATCAATACCAATGTTTCCTTGAGCTTTTATCATGGTCTTTTTGGTATATTTTAATTCAACCATATACTTCTATTTGATTATGGCTATCGAATATCATGGATGTGTATATTTGGTTTAAACTCTATGTAATTTTTGGATTAATTAATTTTCATGTTGCATAATCCTCTAATAAATTTAGTTAATAGGTAAAATAAATTGCCATCTTCCTTTATAAACCACCTTTTTTAATTGTATTTAATATATTTTTTTATTATATATCATTTTTAATAATGTGTAATTTACTTCAATTAAGTGTGCCTCACACACACACAAGCAGAAGCATAAATGAAGAAAGGTGAGAGAATCATATTTTTATTTTTTAGTTTTGGTAATACATGCCGCCTAATTGTTCAGGTATGTACATAGTTACCAAAGCTATCTGTGGAATCAGGCAGCAAGTATGAGGGTGCAAAAATATGGTATGCTGTCATCTGTATATTAATAGTTTTCTAATTCTTTATTTGGCATTGCTGTGCTACCATTTAATCATTTTCATTGCCAAGGTGACTTTTCACTTAAAAATATTCTTCAGTTTTATTCTACCATGTGGCAGGAAACAATCAAGTTGTGTTGGGGGACTTGGTGTATCGTAAAGGAGATGATACTGAAAAGGTGACAGGACATGTCAATCCTGAATGCCAAGATGACAACCATAATGATGCAGATGATTCTAATAATCCAGATGAAATCTCTGAATTAGATGTTCCTGAAGAAAGAAATAACCTTATAAAGGTTTGATGTTTTATCATGGGTCTTTGATAATTTAAAGTTTTATGCCACTAACAGCTAACCTATCCATTTGGTCATGCTTCTAGTAGCATCACCTCTGATTCAATTTAGGATTGTTTTTTTTCCTTTTATTATTTTCAGTATTCTATAACTATGCAATCCCTTGATGTCAGTTATTTTTTGGATGCCAAACAATTGAGATTCTATTCTCTCTCTCTCTCTCTCTCTCTCTTGGCATTGGAAGCTGGAACAAAGTCCGGACTAAATTCCGGGCATGCACAAGCCTTTGGCAACGAGTTTCTTGCAAGTGCACCTCAGGTTATTTCATGGAAAGCTTCCCTAGTTTGATGGCCCATAGAAGTTGTTTGCACTAAAAGATTTGTACCTTAGACCTAGGGGGAACATATCACCAAGACCAAGGGCTCTTACCACTGAGTCAATCCTTAGGGGTATAATTGGATTTCTTTTAAACAATTTACATCATCTTACATCCCTGCAAGTTATTATGCTGGAGGTATGCTATTGCATTTTTTTTCCTTACAAGTTAACAAGGAACAAGTACAAATTCATTGGCTGCTCACATAAATGAAAAATAAGTCTCTATAGCCATTTGCTTTTTGGATGTTTCCCTATGATACCCAACCTAACTTAGAGGGTGTGCCTTGAGCAGTGTCTTCTCTGGTTCAGGTTGGTTTAATTTATTTTTCCTATTCTGTCATATGGTTTCTTTGTGATATTATCTAGAAGAAATCTAAACAAGTATATAAGTTCCGTCTCACGGGTTACAAGAAAGAAACTGCAGATTTATTCATAGCTGCAGATTTATTCTAAATGAAATTTCCGATTGTGATTGCTTTTTTGAACCTATAGATGATCATTAACAGCTAGTCAACAATTAATGTGGTTTTCCTTTGATCTGAATGTTTTTTTTTCTCTTCCCCAAAATATCCTTTTTTGAATAAAAGCTTATCCCTAAAATATTGTAAGTGTTTTCTCAACTGCGCATAAAAGTAAGGAGTTTTTTATTCAAAATCATCAAGCTTTTAGTAGCATGATATTACCGCCCACAATATGGGGGTCTGTATTCCATTATGTTCGAACAGCATGGTCTATCAGATACATTGTTAATGGACTACCTGAACTTTACTTTGGTAAATGTACCTGGGATTTGCCTTTTTCTATTAATAAAGTTTCTTTGATTACCTATCAAAAAAAAAAAAAAAACTTTGGTAAATAATTTCTTATTGAAAATCCATTGCTTGCAATATATAGTTTAGATTGGAAAATACCTTGGTATTGTTTTGCCTCACCTAGGGCTACCACAATTCATGTCAACCCTATGGAATCACACATTGATTGTGAGCCATCAACTTCCATTTCAACAAACTGATAAAATTGATGTGGACATTTTCTTTGGTTTCCCTTTACGTTAACCTAAGGAAAAGGCAGTGTGAATAGCAATAGGTTGGAAAATACCTTGGTATTGTTTTGCCTCACCTAGGGCTACCACAATTCATGTCAACCCTATGGAATCACACATTGATTGTGAGCCATCAACTTCCATTTCAACAAACTGATAAAATTGATGTGGACATTTTCTTTGGTTTCCCTTTGCGTTAACCTAAGGAAAAGGCAGTGTGAATAGCAATAGGTTGGAAGTTTTAGAATATAACCTTGTGTGTGAACAGAGAGGCAATACCTTCGAAGATTTTAACTAAAGATTACTTTATCACTTCCAGTGACACAGTCAATATAAGCTGTAAACGAGTCTACTCATATATTCTCTCCACCAGGTAGCTATGCACGACGCTCTACTTGTCAGAAAAAAACAATAAAGTTCATGATGCATTCCGTTTACCATTGAATATAGGACAACAATGTGTGTTCTGAATGACCTAAAGTATAACAATTTAAGGTTGGCCTGTAGGGGTGGCCAACTGGACTGAGAAGCTATTTTGTGCTTTCTTGTGGGGTGAAATGGGAGAGGAAATTTAATTCCATCTCGTTAGGTGGAATGAAGTTTGTTCTCCTATTTCAAATGGAGGTATGGGGGTTTGTAATTTGAGGATTTTCAATAAAGCTTTTTTGGGGAAATGGTTATGGAGATGTCAATCAGAAGGGGAGTTGTTTTGGAGGAAGGAGGTTATTGATTGAAAATATGGTAATGCTTAGGTTTTTTTTTTTTTTTTTTTTGGGGGGGGGGGGGGGTTGTTGGTGCTCTAATGAGGTAAAGGGGGCTTATGTTGTCTTTGGAAAGTTCATTAGAAACGGTTGGGAGAGTTTTGTTAAACATGTTACTTATGATGTTGGAGAGGGTTCTAGGACCCATTTTTTTTTTTTTGATATTTGGTGTGGTGATCGAGCCCTCAATAGGATATTTCGGCTATTTTTCATTTGTTTTCTGATCGACATGCATATGTTTATGATTTGCTTGTCCGTTCTAATGGATCCTTTCAGTGGGATGTTTGTTTTACTAGAGCTATTTTTTATTTTTTGTTTTATTCTGCTCTTTGAGACTTGGTGGTAATGATGGGGATAGGATGTTGTGGAAGTCCAGGGGGAGTAAGAAGTTTATGGTTCGTTTGTATTATAACTTGTTGATTGTTCAGCATTGTCCTTTTCCTTGGAACTGTATTTGGAGGTCTCGTGCCTGCCAAAGTTGCTTTTTGATATGGACTGTGAGCCTCTCTTGAGAAAACTTTGACGATGATAATGAGAGGAAGCATGATCTTATTTTTATGGGTTTTTTTTTTTCTTGTGTGTAAGAAGTATGGGGAATCTGTGGATCATTTACTTTTGCAATGTGAGGTAGCAAGAGCTTTGTGGGATGGAGTTTTTAGTAAATAGGGTTGACTTGGGTAATGCCTTTGACAGTGGTTGATCTTCTTGCGTTGGAACTGTCAGATTTGGCCGAATACCTCTCACTGAGGTGCTTTCTTCTCATTATAGAAAAATAGTTCTAGAAATAATTACAAAGATAAGATTGAGAATTCAATTTGAATCTCAACAAACTACATCTTTATCTTATCTAAACTAACCTATTTTATGTCAAATTTGGCCGAAGTATTTCAATTGAGGTGTTTCCTTCTCATTAGATAAAAAAAAGTTCTAGGGTTACAAAACTTATCTTATCTAAATATGTACAAGTTCAATTTAAATACAGGATAATCTTATAAAACTTATCTCTCTATGTCTTTTATGGTGTCTATGGATGGAAAGAAATGAGAGATGCTTCAACAACAAAGAAAGGACCATGGGAAAAATCTGGAACTTTTTTGTATTTTCTTTGGTTCAATTGTTTTCCGTTATTGTACTAAAGGGAGGGAGTGTCCATGAGTTTTTGAGTTCTTTTCAGTTTGCTAGAGTATAACTAGGTATCTCTTTTGTATACCCCTTGTGTACATGGGCTTTGCCTAGTTGCATCCATTCAATAAAGATTATTACTTATCACAAAAGAAAACTTATCCTATTAAGAGACTGCCACATCATAGTAAAGAAAACCCTAGTTTCCTTTGATACTTTATCCTATCTAAATATGTACCAGTTTAATTTAATACAAGATAAGATTAGAAAACAAATTCTAATCTATTTGAATCTCAGTTCTGCCGCATCCCAGTAAAGTAGGAGACCTACCTAGCTGCCGCAACCCAGTAAATTGGGAGACATAGCTGCCATGTAAACCTAGCTGCCGCATCTTAGTAAAGAAAACCCTAGTTTTCTTTTGATAGGAACGGGCTATTGGTTGCTCTCAAGTCGATGCGGCTTGGAAGATGGTTTCTGTGTCTTATGTGGTGTATATGGCTGTAAAGGAATGAGCGGTGTTTCAATGATAAGGAGCGAACTTTGGAAGAACCTCGGAAACTTTTTGTACACTTTATTGCTTTGGTTTTCAGCTTTAGTGATTAATGGAGCTTTTGCTCATGATTTTTCATTGATGTTTTCCGCCTCTTAAAATGTATTTAGGTGTTTTCTTTTGTATACTTTCTGTGTACATGGGCATCGCCTTTTTCATTCAATTTAATAAAATTGTCTTTCTTACTTATAAAAAAGGTGTAATCTATCTAAGTACAACTATTTAATCTCATTTTGACGCATGGAAGCTTAATGTGAAGGTATTCTGATGGTTATGCCATCTGTTATTCGTCTAATTATGTCACTGTTTATATGATTAATACTAGATGAGGATATTAAGAGAGCTTTGTTTCTACACATTTGTCAGGTTGTAACAACTGAAGATATTGTTACTGGAAATTATACAATTGAGGATGTTGTCCTCCCTATGCCTGGGTGAGGAAGGACTAACATTTGTCACCTGTTTGAACAGAGTCCTAATTGTTTTCACTCTTTTCTGACTAATCTGTTGGTTGTTTTGGCAGTTCTAGGGTAGTTTATCCAAATAATAGCGTTGCCAACGTGTATCATGATTTGGCAAAGAAGGTCAGTTATATTTCAGTGATATTATTCTTATAATACAGTTTTATCTTTAGCTGTTTTATCTTTTATAATATCTTGTTGCTTGCGAATAGTATAGTATTTGAGCATCTGGGCTGGCAGATCAACAGATCACTTGCTTATTGCGGGCCTGTTTTTGGTTTGTCTTCAAAACAAATCTCTTCTGTACCTTGTGACTTTTATAAAGGAAACATATTGCCAGGCCGGTTTTACTAAGATATTAATAGGTTTACAAAAGCTTTACCTGGTATACATGTTAATGATCCTCCAATTTAGTTAAGTATGGAACTGGTAGGAACAAAGAAAAGAACTTTGATCTTGGCTAGCCAGAAGGCCGAGAATGGGGTTGTGGGACATAACCTATAAGGACAAAGTAACTAACTGATATATTCTGAAGATGCATAGAATGTAATAAATGTCTGACTACAGCAAGCCAACCAAGAGGTGTCTGATTGGAATTAAAGGTTATACTGTATTAAGACCATTTCTCTGGTTAATTGTTGTTGACTGTATTGATCAGGATGCTATCAGCTTGACGGAAAGTGTACATAGTGTCAAGTAGGTGACCAAAAACTCTCCTTTTCTCAGTGAATCACCCTCCTTCCCACCCCCCCTCTCTCTCTCTCTCTCTCTCTCTCTCTCTCTCTCTCTCTCCCCCCCCACACACACAATTTGTTTTGTTAATTCTTATTCAGTTATGTACATGGGTGATTTTAGGGAATTCTCAATAACAAATATGACAGGAAGTTATAGACGGGTGTTTCAAAAACCAGTTGACTTCGAATGGTATGGCCCTATAGTTTCCAAGATGAAAATCACAACTATTGATTTTCAGATACAAGTATACACCAAAAGCTTTCTTTTCCGTTTTTGCAGGGAGTTACTTGAATATACTGATGGTGATATACCATTAGTGGAGACAGATTTGGACAAAATTGCCGACCATAAACCTGTGAAGATGGTTCGAGTTGAGGACCCTGCTGATGGAAATGAGGACAAAATTGATTGTGTAAAACAAGCAGAGGGGGTTGAAGATGATGATGAGGCAGAGGATGCAGGGGAAGAATGTTTGCCAAATATTGAATCTCATTGCGGCTCTAATTCTCAGAAAGCCCAGATGGCCCTGAAGTTTACCTTTACCCTGCCATCTTCCTGTTATGCAACGATGGCAATAAGAGAGCTTCTTAAGACCTCAACATCTGTATGTACTTCATTGCAAGTTTTCTTATCTGCCAATGCTTTATGACTAGGGAAACTAAGAACCATCTTTCCAATCTACCATAAGGGCCATATATTTTTGATATGCCAGTTTGCATATACAGTTTGTAAAAGCAAATTCAGGGTTGATGCCATGGTGTAGATATTGGGGTATTGTACCTAGCCTATGTATATGTGGTTTGGTGTTGATCTTTGGTATGGTATTGTGTGATACCCTATACTAGTGATGAGTGTAAGTAGTGTATAAGATCTCACTTAGTTTGGGAAGAAGTTTTTGCTCTTTGTAATTCAATGGGGCTCCTATTGACTAGTTTTTTCCAAGTATAGGCCCAGATGTGGCTTGGGCCTCCTTTGGAACTTTACAAATGATATTAGAGTCTACCCCAATCAGAAGTGTGGGACTTGAGTTGTGCCACTCATGATGAAATGGCCCGACAAGGACATTGAAAATTAAAGGGAGGGAGATTGTGATACCCCATGCTTGTGATGAGTTTAGTTAGTGTATGAGATTTTACATTGTTGGAAGAGACTTTTTTTTTTTTTTTGTTTTATGAGGAGGAACCACCTCGTGACAGAGCCCTTAGGACTCACCCATGGAACCTAAACCCCCAGGGATACTAGCATAACAACCCAACACCATAGCCTCCCACTTATAATGCAGTTTGATCCCATTTGGAATCAAATCTGTGATATGGGGTCTGCACACAAGTTTGCCCTTACCACTTGGGCTACTTGTATTCTTGTTTTCTTTTCTTTTTGTGTTTTGTTTTTGTTTTCTGGGTCTTGATTTCTTTTCTTAGCTAGGAAATAATTATGCAAAAACTCACCTTGCTCTTTATAATGATCCAATGGAGCTCCAATTGTACCATTAATTTGTCTTTTTGGAGGACCCAATTGTGGCTTCTTGGAACAATACATATTGAAACCTAGCCTATACTTCACTAACAACAAATCTGGTCCCTATCCATCCTTTTTTTTTTTGATTAGTCCGTATCCATCTGTTTTTTTTTATAAGTAAAGTAGTCCCCATCCATCTTAAACTGGTGAAAATCTTATTTCTCACCCAGCTAAGTCATGCAGTGAATATGCAACAATCTCGTCATTGTATGCAGGTTGATATAGTGGTATATATGGTAAATTAACTAATCCAGGATTAACCCAAATTCGAATCGATTTGAAAGCTGATCTTCAACTAGATCTGGATGTCTCAAACTGAACTGTACATGGGCCAAACCATTGCTATTGCCAATCTGGTTGATTTTGATTAGCCAGCTTTACATGCACATTTGTAACTAATTATTTTCTCCTGCAGGTTGCATTTCACAAAACATTAAACTAATGGCACATTGTTGCACGATTGATGAGAATCCTACTGATGGTTTTGTAAGGGACTAAAGTATTAACTTTTATGAGTCGAGGAAGAACCAGTGGAGGAGGAGAAAACAAGGGAAGCTCAATACTGCAATGCGTTACAGATTTGTAAATTGTATGTATGGTCCTTTTAGTTTTAGGATTTAACCCTCTTGATGTTCGCTGGATTCATCACGCATTCACTTGTGATAGCAAAACTGAACTATGCATTCCTCACTAATAAACTATTTGGAGCCTGGGAGTGGAACCGAGGGACATTTTTCCAGATGATTTGGCATTTTTTTTAATTATTTATTTTTATTCCCATCTTTGTTCCTGTCGATTTTGTTCTTCTTACCATGACGTGTAGACTTTCCAGGCATTCATTGTAGATTACAGTTTGTCTGGAGGCTTGCCGAAAGTAACAAGTTTATCTGCAAGAAATTAGTGAGAAATAGATGTTGCTTGGTGAGATAGTTTTATATTCTCTCTCACGATTATGTAATTATTGTTTCAAGGCGACCCTTGAACTCTCAAGTTATAACCAGAAACAGTCTCATCTTGAAGCACTGAAAGGCATGAAAACATTAAGCTGCGGTTTGAATAGTGAAATGAGATGAGGTAATTTCAGATAAAAATTGAATCAAATATTGTTAATTTTTTTTTAATATTATTATTGTTTTGAAATTTGAAGATTTTGAATTATATATTATATTTTGTGTGAAAATTTAAGAAAGTTGTAATGATGAGATAATAGAAAACACTTTCATTATTTAAACAAAAATTTTATATAGTCACTTTTTGTACTCCTTTGTGCGCTTCATTAATGTGATTGATTGCATAATTTTTTTAAATATAAAATAATTTGTTTAGGCGATCATACGAGTGACGTGCGTAAAGAGTACACAAATTCTTCTGTTGTGATCTGGTACCATGTTATTAGAGAAAGATAAGAAAATTGTTTTCATCAAGTTAAAAAATGGTACAATGCTCCGTTTTTATATTAATTAGAGCAAACACATGAACTATTAATCTAACTCTTAGCACCGTAGACTAGTTAAAATTGCCCAGCACAACACCTAAAACCCTTCTTGTACAACTACCAATATCTTCACAATTAGAACAATAATTTAAGCAATCATTCAAAACAACTTCTTGCTAAATAGCCTTTTCATTGTAAAGATCAATTCGAATACTATCTTCCTTTGGATCCATTTTGAAACAGAAATGAGAAAAAATGGACCAAATTCACACAAGTCATGGTGGTCAAAAGGTGGCATGAATGCTAAACAATAAACGTGCACCGGCCTCCATGTATATATGGATCGTAACAACTAGAGGTTTTTAATAAATATGTCCTTAATTTTCAACAATTCGTAGCGCAAGTTTCCCATGAATTTGCTCAACCATTTAATTATATATTTTGCCCCACTAGCTCGTGCTTGGGATCATAGAGTCTATGATCAGATTCTAGACTGGCAGATCTAGAAATTGATCGGTTCAAGATTTGCCAAAATCTTGGAATTTAAGGCCCGGGAGTTTCATTATTTTGACTATATATGTGAGTTTTTTTATATGGTTGACGTCTCAATAATTCAAACAGACGATCATAATGTTAGAACAGAAGTTAAAATGATTATCAAAACCTCATAAAACTTTTTATTTTTGTGTGATTTCTCTACTTAGGCTCCGTTTGTATTCGTGAGTGAGTCTATCTTATCTCAATTCATCTCAAACTCATTATTACACTTTTTCATATTTTTATATAAATTTCAATAAAGTCTTTTCAAATTTCAATACAATTTTTTCAAATTTCAAGACAATTTTTTAAAATTTTAAAATAATAATAATATTAAAAAATAAATTCATCTTATCTCATCTCTGAATACAAATGAGATGTAAATCTTATTTTAAATTATGAGTTGATGAAATATTACAAAAAAAGGAAAAAAAAGAAAAAGAAAAAGAAAAGGAAAACTATCCGTATAGGTTGGTGTATGTGTCCCAGACATATACATAAATAAGGCATACTGGACCTCCATGGATGAGATCATCGAGCTAGCTAGCTATTTAACTGTTCAACCTATATATCCTTTTTTTCACGCAAATGATTTATCAAGGCTTCACGCTCATAAGCGGTTGATAATTGATATAGTATCTGTCCATATTCATTAGCTTTAAAAGGCATAAATACAATATATAGGAAGGAGAATTCTCCACGTACGTCAGGCTAATCAAATGATCAGAAACGAAAAGCATGCACGCACTTCATATTGATCATTAATTAAACAGAGAGACTTGGTAATTTTAATGTTGTTCCATCCTGCAGCCTGACTGCAGATAGGCATGTGCATGTTCAAAACCTGGCATTTGACCAGCTGTCCTTAACAAATCTTCATAAATGCAATCTTTAATTGTCACTCATCATGTCATAATTATTATCAAAACTCAAAAAGTAATAGTAGTAGCATGCATGCTAGCCGCTCACAAAAAACAAAATGGTGCTAAATATAATTTTAAAATATGTAAATTCTTACATATTTGAAAAAGAAGTAAAATTTATTATTAAAAAATTAATTTTTTTTTATATATATTTAAAATTTATCTATTTTTTAAAAATTATTATAAAAAAACTACTTATTTACGATCAATTATTTTTAATACAATGATTATTTCTATTGAAAATGAATCTATTTTCATCACAAATAATTATTTCATTGTAAATAAATAGTTATAAATGCATGTTTTTCTTATATTAAGTGCACGAGACTTGAGACTTGAAGACACAAATGCTGCAAATAACATTTTTAGAGAAAAAATAACACTACTTCTACAACTCGTGGATGATATGTATAATAAAAATAAATCTATTCACCATCTTTTTTCTTATTATCTTCTTATTATCTCATGATGAGATTTTAAATGATAGGTTAATAAGTAAAATATAATAAATAATCCCTAATAATTTAATATTACATCATAAGATGATAAAAAAATAATAAAAAATAAGATGATGAATAATATTACTCGTATAATAATACTTAAACTAGAAGATAAGTTAAAATTAAGGAATCCCATATTGATTGTGTGGATTTAGGTATATGAGTCTTGATAAACACAATTACATACGTACTGCCATACATGCATCCATGATTATTTAGGACTTCTTGACGAGGATAATGATGATGATGATGAAGTATGGAGGGTGTAGAATAGTTCAATATAGACTTCGTACCATGTGAGGAAAGACTACCCTTTCCCCCTTCATAAAGAATTGGTCCCAGTCTCTGCATGTTTTCACGTGTCCTGCCATCTCATATTGCCGTTAATTACACCATCATCAGCATCAGCTACTCCATAGGATTCTAACAAAGACCATATGATACCAAAATAAAATTTCGTAGTATCATTTTCCAGCCCATTGGGCTCGCTTCCCCACTCGCCCCCCAAGGGGCGTGCAATTCACATGCATATATGCATGCAGCCTTAATCATCAAAGCAACATATTTAATATAAAAAAAAAACTTATCCATCCATTATTTTCTCATTATGATTATTTTATCAGTTTTTGATGGGATATTAATTAGATGATAAATTTATATATAAAATATAATAAATAAGTTCTAATCATCTAATACTATATATATTATGAAATAATCAATAATAATTGAAAAGATGATAAAAATTGAGATAACAAGTAGCATTGCATGTCCAAGCCAATTCTATTATTTGCCAAAATTCATGAGATTAAGGCAAGAACCCACCCAAGATCTACTATATTTATAACATAAGATCTTTGCGCATAAATCTGGATGTAGGTCATAATCTCATTACTTAAACATTCCAACTGATCAGTTTTATGACTTAGCTTAGAAGCAAATCTCATATATATATATGGTAATTAGAAAATTAATCTATTCAAAGGTGTGTTTCTCATATTTTTGCAGACTCTAAACCGAAAAATGGCTTTGATGTAACCTCCTTGCAAGATGATAAGGCTACAAGCTGGCTGCAGTACCCATGTAGCCTCCATTATACATTGAATATTTTCTCCATTGAGGGTGACTTCACTTTCTGCTATAAGAGTGTGGTGGGGCGCTATCTTTTCTATTCCATGACAGGACAAAGTCCTTGATAAATGAGAATCAGTGAGAGAGAGAGAGAGAGAGAGAGAGAGAGAGAGAGTACTTAGCCTTGGTGTTTTTTAGCTTGCATTTTTGCAGTTAATTTACAGTGTGCAGAGGGAGATAGATAGAGGTAAAGAAAGAGATCGAAGAAAGATCAAACACACTCAAAAACACACACACAATGTTTGATGGAGTACCGGACCAGTTCCACCATTTCATAGCCTCATCAAGAACCACTCTCCCTCTTCCTCTCTCATTTCCTCTTCATGCCGCCGCCGCCTCTAATCCCTCCCCAAATATTACCTTCTCTCCCTATGATCATTATGAGCCGCCACCTCCTAATTCTCATCATCATCATCATCAGGCCGCCCTACCCCTCCACCCAAACCTTTTGCAGCCATTGCACCACCAATCACCCACCCACAAAGATCATGAAGAGAAAGATCAAGATAACAACTTGGTGTCTGTCAATTTAGACATTGAAAGAGAGAGATCCATACCGGTACAGCAGCCAATCGACCCAGCTTGGACTAACGAAGAAGTGATTGCACTGTTGAGAATCAGATCTAGCATGGAGAATAATTGGTTCCCAGAGTTCACTTGGGAACATGTCTCAAGGTAATTATAATCCAGACTTAAACTTTTCTCTGTCTTCTTTTTTAAGTAGTGGTCATGTCGACTAATATTGCTTTAAATTTCAAGAAAGTTAACAAGGGGATCTTCCTTTCAAATCTTCGAAAAACATGAAAATTGAGCTAGCTAGAGGCGATCTTTGATCGATGAAGAGGGCAAGAGAGAGCCGGGGATTTAAAAGAAAACTGACTGTATGTTGTATTTTAGTAGTATTCGAGTACTGAAAATAAATGCTTCTACACATATATAGCTGTTAGTGTCGGGTTTTATATATTTATGGTGGGTGCAGGAAGTTGGCCGAGCTTGGGTTCAAGAGGAGTGCTGCTAAGTGCAAAGAGAAGTTTGAAGAGGAAAGTAGATATTTCAATAGCCACATTAACTACGGCAAGAGTTACAGGTTTTTCAGTGAGCTTGAGGAGCTCTATCATGGAAACCAAAACCCTGATGATCATGTTGGGACCCAAAAGATCAACGGACAAAAGATGGAAAACCCAAGTCATGATGATCAAGGCGGCGGCCAAGATCAAGAACCCAACTTGGGGCAGAGTAATTTGGAAGCAGATCATTCAGGAGATGAAACAGTTGGAGAACATTTCAAGGATATTAATGGTACTGATCCTGTGGCAGGAAAAGCAAAGAGAAAAAAGAGAAAGAGGAAACAGTTTGAGATGCTCAAGAGTTTATGTGAGAAAATTGTGAGTAAGATGATGGCTCAACAAGAGGAGATGCATAATAAGCTTCTTGAAGATTTGGTGAAGAGAGATGAAGAAAGGGTTGCAAAAGAAGAAGCCTGGAAAAAGCAAGAGATGGATAGGATGAATAGGGAGCTTGAAATCATGTCACATGAACAGTCTATTGCAGGAGATAGACAGGCAACAATCATCGAGTTTCTGAAGCAAATCGCATCGAGTTCTTCTTTCGGAATCCAATATTATTGCAATGAAGAAAGACATGATATACAGTTCGATTCTCTTAAGGTAACAAAGATTACTTCAAACTCATATCCTCCCAGTACTTCATCTTCCTTAATTCAAGCACCAAACCCTAATCCAGCTTCTCATATCAATAACCAAAATACAGTTGAAGCACCCGATCTTTCATTTGCAATGGATCAAGCTGGTCTTCAGAATTCTAGCTCACTTTCCATCAAAGGGAACTCGATCACACCCACTTCAATAACCAAAACCCTAGCTCGTCATCAAAACCCTAGTCTAAATTCTCTTGCCCCAAACACTCCAGAAGTACCCAGTACTACTTCACCAACTCTCCCCCTATCATCCCAAAACCCTAATTCTCCGAATACCCACAACAAGCAAGTTACAGTACCCATTTCATTTTCAACACATAAAGACTCCCCAAACACCATAACCAATATTGTCAAAGATGACCCTGGAAAGAGATGGCCAAAAGATGAAGTTTTGGCACTTATAAACCTGAGAAGCAATCTCTATAACAATGGTGAGGACAAGGAATTAGGAGCCAAGGGTCCTCTATGGGAGAGAATCTCACAAGGGATGCTGGTGTTGGGTTACAAGAGGAGTGCAAAGAGGTGCAAAGAGAAATGGGAGAACATAAATAAGTATTTCAGGAAAACCAAGGATGTTAACAAAAAGAGGTCCCTTGACTCTAGAACATGCCCTTATTTTCATCAATTGAGTACTTTGTACAATCAAGGAACTCTTGTAGCACCTTCCGAAGGGCCGGAAAACCACTTGATCGGTAGTACTACCGCACCGGAAAACCATTTGCCTCTGTCGGAGATTGGCCTCAATTCATCTGACATGTCTACCGGCCTTAACTCCACAATATTGCAAGTTGCTCATGAAGGTGAGAAAAATATGGTTCAAGCACAATCTTTTGATTTTGAGTACTAAATTATTATGCAGTTAGTCATGTGTGTGACATTACATGTATTTTTAAATGATAATGAAACTAATAAATGGTAACTTTTTCTTCCGGTGGAAAGAAAAAAGGAGAGAGAAAGGTAGTTCTAGTAATTGATCTTATTTGAGATTTATTAATTTATAAATAGTAGAATATATGCTTGAATTTGTATTTTAGTAGGCACCGACAATTCAAGAAATGAGAAACAAGGGTATGCAACTTTGAGTTAGCTAGGTCGTCCAGCCAGATTCATTCTATTATTGCTGTTTTTTTCTTTTAATTTCTAATTTTAGAAGAACTTAAATTTGGTGTATGTGGAAAGGACATTCTATACGGCCTACAGCTAGCCCTGATCTTTTCCTGTTGCATCCGATCGAATAATAGAGAAAATGACTGTCTCCTGCTTGCTAGATGATTACCAAAATCCTATATTAGAATATTGACATTAATTTTATCAATTTTTCTTATAAAATTTGATAAAAAATATAAATTTAATGAATAAAAAATACCTAAAAAAGTCTCATATTAGATCCATAAAAAAGTTTTTGTCATATTTAATTAAAATTAAAAAATAGAAAAAATAAAATAAAATATTTTTAATTTGACTTTTGAACCATGAAGAATCTTCATATTACATATAACCATAAAATAAAAATATACAAATTCTTTCTTGCAATAAGTCCTATTATAAGGCTATATAATTATATATATATTTTAAAAAGCTTAATTAATCCTATATTTGCATGATTATAAAGATATAATTTTTTTAATAATATTACATATAATCATAAAATATTTTATAAATGACGTATAATTATTTAAAAAAAGAATAAAGTCTATTATTAAAATTAATTATTTTATATAAATCATATAATTAGTTATTTTTTTCAAAATAATTACATAATAATTCTGCATTGACAACTGTAATTATTGAATTTTTTTAATAATAAAAACTTTTGTTATTATGAATGTATCAAATGCGTATAGTCTCTTATTTCACAGCTTTTTATTTTTAAGACTGGGAAGAAATTTTCATATTTTATTATTATTTATTTATTTTTATAAATATAGTGGCATTATTTTCATACGGGGAGTAAAATCACATAATTAATGATAGGTGTATACATTGACAACCACATGACATGGGTGGGTCCCACACCACATGTCCCCACTGAGCCAGCGTCCAGAGTGTGGGGCTCTATAGATATAAAACTCACCCTCCGAATACATCCAAAATAAACTTCAGAAAGAAAACGTCTGTTCCAGTGTCGTTTTGTCTTCCAGTGTCCCCCACGAGTGGGTCCCACGTGTGACAGGGAGCTTATGCGGCAGCAGCAGAGGGGACACACGTTCGTCCACTGCAACACATCAACGTCACATGTGATGACATTCATATCTGTCCAGAAAACCGCGAGTACTTGCACGTGCATCTGTAGGTCCCACCCTCCATCCTACGGCTCACCTTTGTTTATTCGCCCAAACCCACGTCACCTGGACGTAAGTCAACTTTGTTCAATCTGATTTCCTAACTGTTCTGACTCCACCTTTTTCATTTGGGAAATTACACCTTTGACTTGGATTTGTTAAGTTATTATTATTATTATTATTATTATTATTTAATTTTAAGATATATTTATGAAAATTTATATATTAACATAGTTTAACGTGATCCTCTTTTTATTTTAAAGTAAATCTGATATATTATATTAACTCTCGTTAGCATGCAAGTTTTCTTATGTAAAATTCACATGTAGACGTAATACTTCTCTTTAATAGATTAAGACCATGTTTGTTAATTCTTTTCTTTATAGTTCTCAATAAAAATAAAAATTTTAAACTTACAATTTTTTAATCTAAGAAAAAATTATTTTGACTTAAAATATCATGAACTCAATCATTACTAGAAAAACATAAAAATATATGAAAAAATATAGAGATAGAAAATTAAAGGTTTTGTTTGGGTATGAAATATGTCTCTAAAGTTAGAGACAACTTTTCATTTAAAGGTCTTACATCCAAGTGAACAAATAATAAATATCTATAATGTCAAGCTCAAATTTTTTTCATACACCACGGGGTGACCATGGCCACAATGGAGACTAGCACTTTCTAGTTGCCATGGGCTGTTTTGAGTAGCCTTGGGGCTACCTTGGCAGCCAAGGGTGACTTTGTTTGGATCGCCCCGGCCCAATGGCAGCAAAAGCTTTTCGGCCATCATAGAATAGCTAACCTCGTTACAATTTAAAAAATAATAATAAAAAAATTTTATAATATTTTCTATTCGCCCTTATAATTTCTTTACAAGAATCTTACAAGCATACTTTTATAATGGGCTCCATTACTTTTCTAAAACTTTATCAAACCATCATCTTAAGAAATTCTTTATTATTAACCTGCCCGGTTAAACACTTCATGAAACATAAAACGTTTTGGAAAGGATTGGCTGTTTTCAGCCCTTTAACAACCTTTAGTCCTCTAATAATAAGGTGTCATCTCAGCATTATACAACTTAAAGTCATGAGGATCACCACATCTAATTTCAACCTAAAATTTAGAACCTTAGGAATTGTCTTCCACTTCCCTTTACCACAGATGAATTCTTCTTACTGCTTCTTGCCACCAGTCGTTACCACCTATTGAGGCAACAAATAATTCCTCACAAAAACAGACGTAGAAGATACAACAACAAGGTGCACTACCAGCCTTGACAGCCCTAACAAAAATTTCCACAAGCATGACTCATAACATGCCATTTGTCAAGACTCTACAGTATTCTTGTATATTATGTAGGGATGTCAAATCGTATCAACGGATCGTGCTCGTGTTGTGTCAAAACATGTATATTATACTATATAGGTCAATCTTAACCCAACCCGTTAAACTTATCGTATCAAAATCTTAAACCCTAACACGATCCGTTAACATAACATATCGTGTCACCCGTTATGACCCATTAGTGAATATTACGAAATAAATTAACATGACAAAATATGATACGTTTCAACCTGCTTATGTAAATGTGTTGAATATGTCCAAAATTAATCTGTCTGACTTAATTAAACTTAGTATAATTTTATATAAATTTTAAAATCACAATATCTATAAAAATTATAATAAAAACTATAAATATGAATTAAAATATAAACAATAAAAATATTAAAATTAAGATTCTAACAATTTTACTTTTAAATGTAAATGTATACTTGTAATTTTAACTTTTTTAACGTGTCATAACGTGTCCTAGCGGGTCAAAATAAGTTGACCAGCTATCAACCCATTAAGCAATCGTGTCATAACGGGTCAACCCGTTTTGACTCGAAACCCTTTAAGACTAAACCCTAACTCGCTATTATCGTGTCGTATTCGTGTTGGGTTAACGGGTCGTGTAACATATTGCCACCCCTAATATTATGACAGAGTGAATGAAATACAATTGAGAAGGTTGAGAATCTATTTTCCTCTCAAACTTTGTGTCGAGCACCTAGAGTGCATTACCTTTCCTATGTTATTTTGTGCTTTAGCATGGCATCTATGATATCCCGTATTTATGTATATTTTTATTAGAGGATTATCTAAATTATTATAATTAATGATTCTTTGCTTTAAATTAAATGTGTTTTTCATTTGTTTGTTTATAGTGTTTTTTTTTTAAGTTATGAAATTTAAATTGATGTGCTTTCTTATATTAATTAATGTTTCGTATTTAAATTGCTCCTTAATTTAAATTAGTTTATTGTTGGGCTTTAAATATTTTATTTTATTGATATTGAATTGTAGTCTTTTCAGTTGATTTTTATTTATTTTATTGTGCGCTTTTTCTAGTAGGATTTTATTTCTTTTTCCTCTTTCTCTTTTATTTATTTTTCTCTTTTCTCTCTTTTCTCTTTTCTCTTCTTTCATTTTCTTCTTCCCTGTCCCCCCCCTCCCCAGTCGTGTGCGACCCCTTCCCCCTCTCTTCTCTCACCCATTCTTTTCCTCTCCACCCAGCGCCGCCGTGCACTATCGTCCGGCGACACCGCCCATACCGCCGACATCCTTTCCCTCCGGTGACCTCCCTTGCACCGGTGGCGCACTCTACGGCAACCCATAACTCACACGTGAGCCATAAACCCGAATGGATAGCTCCCTTGCTCTTCCTCCATTTTTGGCGCCACCACCGGCCACCCAATTGCACCGCCAGCTTTCACCATCTCCCAGCAACCTCTGGCAGCAATCCCAGTTGCCGGCACCATTCACGGCAGCCACAAATGGTCCCAACCCAAAATGGGTCTTGAAACCTACGTGATATGCTATTTCTCCACCTAGCGCTGTCATTGACCACCACCTGACCTCACTGCTTGCACCAAAAGATTCCCCTTGCTCAGCCGACCACCCCCTAGCTCAGCTCCCCAAACCACAGCTCCACTTTCCATGTACATGCCCAAACTCGAAAATGAGTTTTCACCCATTTTGAGCTAGATTCGCCTCCGTCTGGTGGTTGCACTGCCTCACCACCACCTTCATGAGATTCCCATACTCCAATGAATATTTTTCTAAATCTTGGTGTCAAATCGAGCATCCTAGCCCAACATATGAAGTGACCGCTATGAACGTTGTGGATCGGCGCTTGTTCGATCTATGGTTTTACCCGCTATAAGTATCTTCCAAATAGACTTTGAGATTTAAATATATTTTGCAATAACAAATATTGGATATTGGCTGGTTGTTGGATATTTTGTGTAATTGGTTGATGTTGGGATTTGCTGGTGGTTGGTTATCTTTTTGTGTATTGTCGTATGCATTGCATAGTGCATGCATGTTCATGTTTGTAAAGGAAAACTAGATTTTCGCATAATTGCATGCATGTTCATATGTTGGATTTGAAAACTGGGTTTTCAAATGTGTTAATGGCTTTCGGGTGTGTGTGTATCATGACCTAAAGTCGGAATGAGGTATTATCCCGGTGGAACTCTTTTGATTACTCGGAAGTAAAATATATTGAATGATTTCCCCTGGGTTGTTGCCGAGCGACGACGAGATCGGATATGATGGTAACGCTCTTGTGCCGACGCTGTGGCTCCTCTGCTGGCGAGGGTTAGGGGATGTTTGGTCATGGTACGTGTTGGCCCGGTTAGCTAGGTATCGCCCGTTCCAAAGTCACATGCGTGGTCATTACCTATGGTGTGATGATGAGAGCCAGGGTGTGCAGATGGTCCCTAAGGGAGATCATTGTGCATATGGTTAATAAAATGGATGTGTGGGCCATTTTTTGGAAAAAAGACGGGTTTTGATCATTTGATTTGAGAACTATTTTCTAGGAAAATGGCAGTGGTTTTATTGGACTTACGTGTATCATTTTCTGGAAAATGATAGAAGTTTTTATTAGAGTTTTATCTTGGGCCAAGATGGGATTTTGGCGTGTGTGGTTTATTTATTTATTTTGAAAAAGATTGATTTTGAGTTTTGTGCATATGGTTCTATGTTCATACATTTTGTCGCGACATGATTATATTTATATCTTGTGACTTGTTTGGATTTTACTTACATGCGATGCCATTTTTGGTTTCGTAGATTTTGGATGCAGATGACGAGGAGGCTGAACCTGAGGAGGCGGCTTCGCCGTCAGATTGATTTGCTGTAACTTATTATCTTGGAAAATGTTATTTATGTTTTTGATAATTATGTATCTATATGTATTGACCTTGGGATGATTGTATTAAATCTCCCGTTGGAGAATTTGTGTTAAACTGGTTTGTAATATTTCAAAATTCTGGTACTTAGTTATCGACTTAGTATATCCGGTACTGCTTTTATTTCATACATGTTGCATGTTCACACTCTTGGCACTTGTCGTAGGGGTGCGTGACCCGTGTTGTCATCATCTCGACGCCTCAATTCCCGTGTTTGCGTACGTGGGAGTTGGGAGTGTCACATGTGGTATCAGAGCAATTTGACTCTGGATAAATCCACAGATTACCTAGGGACAGTACCAGATAAGTTGGTTGTTTTAAAATTTGTTTGTCTTATTGTTTGATTATTTTACTCTATTTTTTTTATTCTAATTGTTCTCTAAATTTTTTTTCTGCTAATTTATATTGTAAGATTTTTTATATTTATTTCGTTGTGTTATGCTTTTTATTTTAATGTGCAATTTATTTATTATTTTTAGAGTTATCTTAGTTCTGAATAGTTGGTTTGTTTTGTTTTATTTCATTTTAATATTTGTTCAATATTGTAATTGGGTATTAGTTAAGATTTTAGTTAGTTGGTTTGTTTTGTTTTATTTCATTTTAATATTTGTTCAATATTGTAGTTGGGTATTAGTTAAGATTTTAGTTAGTTGATTTATTTAGTTAAGTTGTTGAGCATTTATTTATTTATATATATATGCCTTTGTTTTATTTAAATTAAAATTTGGGTCTTTTGGATCAAATTATTATTTGATATCATTCATTTTTTTGAATCCTTTATTTTAAATAATTGTATTATGGAATCCCTTATTTTAAAACTTATTATTTTTGTTATGGGTTATTTTGTTTTATTAAGCTTTTGTGCATTTATCATATGGATTTGTTTATTTTATTTTATTTTAATTTTGTTACATGAGGTTCCTACAAGATGATTTTGGATTTTATTTATTATCATTTTATTTTAATTATGACTTTTGTCTCTTAAATACCCTGGAGCTTTGAAATTCATTGAGACAGAGATTTAAAGGAATTTGCTACTCTATATTCGTTTTAGTGATATGCCTTGACGTAAGCTTTTAAATTTATTATCTTTTCACATTTATGCTTGTTTTATTTTAAAAGTTTATTTATTTATTTAGACAAGTGGGTTTGTTTTGGCGACTTGTTAGTATTTATTCATTAACTTATTTATTATTATTATTATTTTTACTATGGTACGTTTCTTTCAAAAGTTTTAAGTCTTGGTGATTTCTACAATAAATCTTTTTAGCTCCATTGCCATAACTTTCCGTCACCGATCCCAAAAAAAAAAAAAAAAAAAAAAAATCTTTTTAGAGTTGGATTTTGAGGAGAATTCAAAAATTCTATTTTGTCGTTTCAGTTTCTCACTCACCTTTTTAATCCAACCTCCTTGTTTTATTAATAAAAGTTTTTGGTGACTTTGTGTTTACCAAAGGAGGTGGAGTTGTTTTCTTGAACGACCAGCATTTACTTATTTGTTTATTAGATCTTTTTCTCCTTTTTATTCTTATATAATATTTATGTGAATCACTTAAATTTTATTTAGTGTTTGGGTATATTATTATATCTTTGTGAGATGGATTCGTTTTGATAATTGTTGGTATTTATGTAATTGTATTTCTTTATTGATATTTCATATACTATTTATATGTATTACCTGGGTCTCACTGAGTGCTTGAATTTTTAAGTTCTAATTTTATTTCTGAGAGATTGTTAGAATTGTACTTTTTTTATAAGTGTAAAATTCTTATCTATTGATATATTGTTATGGAATCTGTTTTAGGGATACTTATGATAGTAGGTGATCATTTGTTTCTTCGGTGAAGTTTTGATTTTTGTTTGTGGATGCTTATAGATTGATGTGTAATAGTTGTGTGTGTGTAAATTTTGGAGAGTACTTGTCTTTGTTTTATGTTTGGATTGGGAGAATTTATTTTGTTAAGTGATGGATATTGATTTGATGTGATGGTATTAAATTCAAGAGATCTAAACTGTGGGCTTTTGGGCGAGTTGATTGGGGTGGGCAACTTAAGCATGATATTTGGTGAATTTAATGGTTAGCAGCCTTTGTTGAGGTATTTTAATAAATTAGTTGTGACTTGAGGTCACATAAGAATTTAAATATTTGAGGTTATTCCGTCCCTTGAGAATTGAAGGTCTGGTTGAGAGAATTATGTGTATCGTGGCGACCTTGCTAATTAATTTGAGTAGAGTTGATAGGATTTTTATGTGATGTACGTTGGAGTTTAGGTGTCAACCATTATAGTATAATCATAATTATAAAATATTAAAAACTTTTGGATTTGAAAGTGTGGTATAAGATTTCTAGTTAATAAGTGTTGAGCTAGCTTGCACTCAATGGAGATAATTTATGAGGACTTAATTTTTATGCATTTAGTGAGTTATCAAAGTACGCGCGAAAGCGTGATGTTTTGCAATGTAGTTGGAGGTTCAAGTTTTGTGTTGGTTTTGAAAAATTAGTAGTGACTTGAAATTTGGGATGATACTTGTAAGTGGATATTTATCATTTAGTTGGGTAAATTAGGCTTATTGATGGTTTAGTTGGGAAGTTAAACTTGGAAGTTATTTGAGGATGACACGATTCGTTGTATGGAGTTATTGAATATTGGGACTTCGAGAGATTGTATTAAAATCCTTGTACATATGGAGATTTCAGACTACATTGTTACCTTAGGAGTGCTAGAGATGAAATATTATTTAGAGACTATATGGTTATGATGGAATGACCTCCGTTTATGTTTGAGAAAAATAATTGATTTTGTAAATTGTTAGTAAGTGTTGAGTGGTGTGGCAGATGAGTTATTGGAGTTCCTATTATTACAGCCGAGCAAATTTCGAGGAAGAAATTTGTTTTAAGGGGGGGAGAATGTGATACCTCGTATTTACGTGTATTTTTATTGGAGGATTATCTAAATTATTATAATTAATGGTTCTTTGTTTTAAATTAAATGTGTTTTTCATTTGTTTATTTATTGTGTTTTATTTTAAGTTATAAGATTTAAATTGATGTGTTTTCTTATATTAATTAATGTTTCGTATTTAAATTGCTCCTGAATTTAAATTAGTTTATTGTTAGGTTTTAAATATTTTATTTTATTGATATTGAATTGTAGCATTTTCAGTTGACTTTTATTTATTTCATTGTGCTCTTTTTTTAGTGGGATTTTATTTATTTTTCTTTTCTTTTTTTCTTTTTCTTCTTTTCTCTTCTTTCTTTTTCTTCTCCCCTGCTCCCCCCCCCAACCCCAGCCGTGTGCGACCCCCTCCCCCTTTCTTCTCTCGCCTGTTCTTTTCCTCTCCACCCAGCGCCGCTGTGTGCCATCGTCCAGCTACACCGCCCATACCGCCGGCATCCTTTCCTTCTGGTGACCTCCCCTGCACCGGTTGTGCACTCCACGGCAACCCATAACCCACACATGAGCCATAAACCTGAATGGGTATCTCCCTTGCTCTTCCTCCATTTTTGACGCCACCACTGGCCATCCAGCTGCACCGCCAGCTTCCACCATCTCCCAGCAACCTCCGACAGCAATCCCAGCTGCTGGCACCATCTACGACAGCCACAAATGGTCCCAACCTGAAATGGGTCTTGAAACCCATGTGATGTGCTATTTCTCCACATAGCGCCGTCATTGACCATCACCTAACCTCATCGCCAGTACCAAAAGATTCCCTTACTCAGCTAACCACCCCCTAACTCAGCTCCCCAAACCACGGCTCCACATTCCGTGTACAAGTCCAAACTCGAAAATGGGTTTCCACCCCTTTTAAGCTAGATCCTCAACCTTTCGGTAGTTACACCGTCTCACCACCACCTTCATGAGATTCCCCATCCTCCAATGAATATTCTCCTAAATTTTGGTGTCAAACCGAGCATCCTAGCCCAACGTATGAAATGACCGGTATGAGCACTGTGGATCGGCACTTGTTTGATGATATATGGTTTTACCCGTTGTAAGTATCTTCCAAATAGATTTTGAGATTTAAATATATTTTGCAATAATAAATATTGGATATTGGTTGGTTGTTGGATATTTTGTGTAATTGGTTGATGCTGGAATTTGCTGGTGGTTGGTTATCATTTTGTGTATTGTCGTATGTATTGCATGGTGCACAGATGTTCATGTTTGTAAAGGAAAACTGGATTTTCACATAATTGCATGCATGTTCATGTGTTGGATTTGAAAACTGGGTTTCAAATGTGTTAATGGCTTTCAGGTGCGTGTGTCTCACGACCCCAAGCCGGAATGAGGTATTATCCCAGTGGAGTTCCTTTGATCACTCGAGAGCGAAATATACTAAGTGATATCCCTTAGGTTGTCATAGAGCGACGACGGGATTGGACAGGATGGTAACGCTCGTGCCGATTTCGTGACTCTTCTGCTGGCGGGGGTTAGGGGATATCTGGTCATGGTATGTGCTGGGCACGGTTAGCTAGGCATTGTCCGTTCCGAAATTACATGCGTGGTCATTACCTACGGTGTGATGATGAGAGCCAGAGTATGCGGATGGACCCTAGGGGAGACCATGGTGTATACGGTTAATAAAATGGATGCGTGGGCCATTTTCTGGGAAAATGCGGGTTTTGATTATTTGATTTGAGAACCATTTTCTGAGAAAATGGCAGTGGTTTTATTGGACTTACGTGTATCATTTTCTGGGAAAATGATGGAAGTTTTTTTTAGAGTTTTATCTTGGGCCAAAATGAGATTTTGGCGTGCGTGATTTTTTTATTTATTTTGAGAAAGATTGATTTTGAGTTTTGTGCATATGGTTCTTTATTCATGCATTTTGTTGCAGCATGAATTTATTAATATCTTGTGGCTTATTTGGATTTTACTTACTTGCGATGTCATTTTTGGCGTCGTAGATTTTGGATGCAGATGAGGAGGAGGCTGAGCCTGAGGAGACGGCTCCGTCGTCAGATTGGTTTGTTGTAACTTATTATCTTAAGAAATGTTATTCCCGTATTTGATAATTATGTATCTATATGTATTGACCTTAGGATGATTGTATTAAATCTCTTGTTGGAGAATTTGTTTTAAACTGGTTTGTAATATTTCAAAATTCTGGTACTTAGTTATCGACTTAGTATATCCACTGTTGCTTTTATTTCACACATGTTGCATGTTCACACTCTTGGCACTTGTCGTTGGGGTGTGTGACCCGTATTATTATCATTTTGACACCTCGATTCCCGTGTTTGCATACGTGGGAGTTGGGGGTGTCACAACATCGAGAGCCACTTTGGACTAACGTCCTTTTCTTCATTTCGTCATCACAAATGATCACCCTTAACTATTCTCCAATCTCTTCCTCTTCCCACCTGCCCTTTGTTGATCCCACCATTATCAACTCTTCTATAACTATTAACTCACTATAGATAACTACCTATTGTGCAAGGCACAAATCATGCCCTTCCTGAAGGGTCTCGCTTGTTTGGATATGCCGATGGCTCCATCCCAAAGCCTTCTCCCACCCTCAACTATTAGCCCAACCCCAAACATTCCAATTGGATATTAAAGGATCAACTTATCATCCCGACCATTAATGCTTCCCTATCTGATAGTGTTTTAGCTCAGTTTCTCAACTGTTCTTCGTCCCATGATGTCTAGACCACCTTCGAAAGTTTGTTCTCCACTAAGAGCTTTGCACATATCATGCAGACACAGAGCTCACCACTTTGAATAAGGGCTCCACTCTGTTACTGCCTACTTTCTCAAGGCAACTTCACTTGCTGCCACCCTCGGAGTCTCTGGACAGCCGCTTTCCTCGTCAAAGCTCATTATATATCTTCTTACGGGTCTCGTTAGTGACTATGAATCCTTAGTCACCTCTAAAACAACTTGGCCATACCTTTTCATCACCCCCTCAAGTTTTCAGTTATCTCTTAAATCACAAATCACGTATTGCACAACAAACTAATACTCTTTTCTCAGGAACTCACTTTGCAGCCAATTCTACTTCTCGGCTAGGATTGGGTAGCGGGACCCTGTATCCCGCTACCCCGCCTCGCATCTAGCCCCCTAGTGGGGGCGGGGGATGGAGAAGGCCCAACCCTACCCTGTATATCTCCTGCCCCACTCTAGCTTTTATATTTATATATATATATATATATAAATATTTATATATATAAGCATAAATATATGTATATATAAAAACATAAATATATTTATATTATTTATATTTTAAAAATTGTGTATATGTAAATATATATTACAATTTGTTAGAATTGTTCACCAAGTATGCACTGGTAAATCTAAAAATTATATAGTTTAAAAACTACAACTTACATAAAATATGCATTAGTAAATTTAAAAACTACTATACTACAACTTACACAAAATATGTACTAGCGAATTTAAAAATTACATAACTTTTAAATTATAGTCATATTTAAAAAAAAAATTAGATTTTCAATTTGGATCTAAAAATGTATTTTTGATCACTTTTAGATCTTGAAATAATTTTTAAATTTAGTAAAATGTATTTTTGCATCGTCGGGGCGGGGGGGTTTTCACCCCACCCCCCGCTCTATGCATTGCGAGGTGCATGGAATGGGCTACCCTGCACTGTATTGTGTGGGTAGCACCTTACTCTCGACAGGCACTCCAAGGATCTCTCTCAGATTAGGGTAGGGGATCATCTTATCATCGTGGACGACGTGGTTGTGGTGCTCGCAGAGGAGCCCACTCTTAGTTCTCCGATTGGATGCAACATCGGCCTACGTACCAGATTGGCAAAAGCCTGGACACATAACTATCAACTGTTACTACTGGTCCAACCATGGATACCAATCCCTTGCCCTTCCCTCACTCTCGACAAATTATACTTTTGTGCCTTCTCCTACTTTTAATAAATGTGTGGTTTTCGGATTCAGCTGCAACAAGTCGTTTCATTGCTGACTTTGGCAATCTCAACCTGGATGTTGCTTCTTACCATGGCATTGACCAAGTAGTGGCTTGATACTTTCCATTCAAAATATCGGTTCAGCTCATTTGAACTCTCCCTCTGGCAATTTTTTACTCAATAAACTTTCATATGTTCCTTCCATTAGACACAACTTACTTTCAGTTTGCTAGTTTTGCAATGATAATTCCGTTTATTCTAAGTTTCACTCTATTTTTTTATTTGTAAAGGATTCGTACACTTGGGCAACTCTTCTTCGAGGCAGCATTAGGAACTGTCTATATGTGTTGCCGACTAATGTTTTTGCCATGCCATCTTGCACCTCACCTTCCCCTTCTCATACATTAATTGGTGAACCTACCTCTCCTTCCGTTTGACACTCCCGGCTTGGTCATCCTAATCACTAAACTGCTATCTTAACCTTAAATAAATATCACTTACCTCTCATAAACAGTGGCTGACTACCTCCATGCCAAGCTTGTCCTCAAGCCAAGTCTCATACCCTATCTCACCCTCCATTCTCCTCTCATTCAAGCATACTTTTTACTCTTTTATTTTTAGATGCATGGAGACTGGCGCCTGTGCCATCCTTTAATGGTTGTCGGTTTTATCTGTCTGTAGTTGATGATTGCAATAAATACATATGGCTATTTCCTCTTTCTTCTAAGTCTAATGTGCCTAATGTCTTTTAGCTTTTGTCGACTATATACATGATTTTTGTCTTTAAAAATATCTTTCGTTCAAACCGATTGGGGTGGGGAATCTTGTGCATAACGTGCATGAAATTCCCATTCCCAAAACTCCCTAGACCCCTATATAAAATATTTCAATCCATGGGTATTAATCAACACATAACGTGACCTTATTCCCATTCTCAAAATTGCACCATTGAGAGACACTATAAACACATCGTGGAGATCGGGCTTTCCCTCTTAGCCCATGCTTTTGTTCCCTATAAGTATTGGGCCGATGCCTTTCAACATCTGTTTTTATCATAAATCAAATGTCAACACCCGTTCTTAACAACAATCTTCATTTGAATCTCTCTTTGAACATCCTGCTAACTACCATTTTCTTCGCACTTTTGAATGTTTATGTCGGCCCAGTTTGCATCCGTTTTACCGTCAAAATTTGACCTTTGCTCTAAATCGTTCGTATTTATGGACTATATCCTGGATCACAAAGGATACTTGTGTTTCTAACTGTCCACTGGATGGACTTACACCTCAAGGAACATTCAATTCCATGAAACACATTTTCTTTTGCAACAACTCTACTAGCCGAAATTATACCTCTCCAAAATCAACCCTTTTGTGGGCCTCCAATACCGTTTCCATGAAACTCATCTCCAACAACTATAGGCCCCTCTTCCTCTAGCCAAAAACATTTTGCCTACCCCACAACCCAACTCGACCCACTGCATTCCAACCTTTCCAACCCAACTCTCTCTTACACCTTGGACCCACAATATTTCCTCACCTACACATAACCCGACTCCAATTCAACTCTATCTTAGGTCATCTTCGTCACCCGATATTCACCCAGAGTCACTAAACACTTCTACTCCCGCAATTGTTTTGCCCTCTCACCCATCCTCCATCCATCCCATGACTACTCGATCCAAGCACCACATTCACAAACCCCTTCTCCGTTCAGTTGGCACGATTCCATAGCCGCCTCCTAAGTCTTCCCTCTATCTTACTACCTCGATTTTGTACCCCATACTAGAGGAACCCAGCTCTTTCACAAAAGCCTCAAAATACCACGAAGGAGGAGCTGCAATGGCCACTGAATTCGACACCCTCCTTCAAAACCACACTTGGGACTTGATTCCTTACTCCCCTCATCTCAACATTCTCAATTCAAAATGAGTCCTCAAGACCAAACGAACTGTTGATGGTTCCCTTGAGATTTGCAAGGCGCGTCTGATTGCTAAAGGGTTCTATCAACAAGTCGAAGTGAATTTCACCGAGACATCCAGCCCTGTGATAAAACTAGTAACTTTGTGAACCTTAATCTCTATTGCTGTCTCATCTAACTACCCCCATCATCAGTTGGACCTATAAAATGTGTTCCTACACGGTGACTTGGAGGAGTCTGTTTACATGAATCAACCACCAGGGTTTATAAATCCCAATCATCCTTCCTATGTGTGTGAGTTGCATAAGTCTCTCTACGGACTCGCACAAGCCCCTCGGCCTTGGTTCTCTAATCTAAGCATCAAACTTTTTGTCCCTCGGTTTTACTGCTTCCAAATCTGACTCATTTTTTTTCATTTTCCACAATTCTATAGTTTTCTTGTATGTGTTGATTTATGTAGATGACATCATCACCACTGGGTCCAGTGCTGTGTTTATTTCAGAATTAATTAGTGCCCTTGGGTCGTCATTTCCTATTAAAGATTTAGTTTCATTAAATTATTTTTTAGGGATTTAAATTAATTGCACTTCGAATGATTGATGAGTGCACAAAAACACACTTTAAATACCCTATTTAAATGCTAAAATAGAAGAGAAAATAATGATATAACTCATTTTATTTTATTTAATAGTTATTTATCTTGAGATAGATATGAGCATGCTTTAATATATTCAAGTCTCAAATAAATACAAAAAGAAACAGATGAGTTTAGTCTATTAAATAATTCCCATGAATTTCTATTTTTTTTTTTTTTTCATTTCACATAGCTCCAATGCACCCCATCTAAATTCCTCAATTTAAAGAGCCAAATTTGTCTCTAAATCATGAACCCGATTTTCACAAATTAGTTGATTTTATTTTCATGTTGGCAGCCACTCGAGGTAGGCGACAACATCAAGCATTTTGATGTTTGAGCATGCAAGATATGAGAAAGTAGCCGCACTTCTCTTCTAAAATACATGGGTTCCTACTTGGAGACAACTCATCACATGTTATGTTATATATGCAAATTAAAAGGATAGCTGGCTGCACACAAGCTTGAAGCAAGCTGAAATTATCTCAAATGGATAGGAAGCTAACACATGGCAACAAATGGGGAGGATGCAAAATCTTATACGGCACCTAAAGCAAAGCTCCATCTATGTTGATTTTTGCATATTCAAAGGGGTTCACTTGAATACAAAAGATGACAACATTTAATCAAGACCAAACCGACACAAAGATCATCTTCACAAGAAACTAGCGCCTACTTCCATTCCAATTCACTTCCAGCCAATTGCATCAAGTCATCATAACAATTTTCAGCTTTACCTCAAGCCAATTGACGCCACTTGCATGTACACTTGCATGCCAACTCATTTGATTATGCCACCCAATGCATGTTATAGCTGGACACATACACGGCAACAAATAGAGACATAAGGAGTCACATGTGGTAGGCAGCAACTTCATCTCCAGCCGAAATGATTATTGAAGAAATTATATGCCGACCAAGACACATGCATGGATAATTTGAAGCCACAATGATTGACCAAGAAATGAAGGCAAGTGGTACACGACAATAAAAGAACATGGATCTAAACTTAGCTTCACATTGCCTCATTTCAACCACATGATATTCAAGAGAGCCGCAATATTGGATGCATCTCCATATGATTTTGCAAGGGAAGAACTCATTTGATTAAATCACAAAGCAAGATTCCACTCGGTGCTCTCAAGTTCCATCAAGCCAAAAATGTTTGACTAAACAAATTGAGAAAGAAACAAGAGCAAACACATACACGGCAACTTTATTTTGTGATGATTTTGGAATTAACAACTTGTATGAGAAAGCCTATAAATAGATGAAGTGGGGCGTGCATCATGAAGGCATATGTGCTTGGTGCTTGGATGCCTTGGAAGAGCTATTTTGAGAACTAAGAAAAGAAAAGAAAAATCAAAGAAGAGAGAAAAAAAATGGCCGGCTCTTCCATATTTTTCTTTGGAGAATTTTTGTTACATATTTTCAATATGTGTAACTAATTCTCTAGTAGAGTTAGGGATGAAATTGTATATATGATGATATTTGTAATTGTTTTTAATTCATATATGTGTTCTTCAATTACTAAAACTCTTTTGTTTAGTTATTCGAAATTTATTATAAATGATTTCATCACCAAATAATTTTAGAATTTATTTCATTTATAGATTTAGTCATGCTTTTTTTATTGAATGGAATAATCCTTTGATTATGTTTGGCTCAATTGGTTATTTATATTAATTTAATTTTCTACTGCAATATTGCTCTACGAGTATATTGCGACATTCAATTTCCTTAATATCGATAACAATTTCCATTCTTATATTGCGACGAATGATTTTTCAAAAGATTACATTTGATTTAAATCTAGTTATTAATGTTTTATCTTCCGATTGAAAATTTGGACATAGAATTTTTGATTGAGTTATTAATGTATCGAAAATAATTAAAATATCGACTATATACAAAGGATTCCCAATACTCTACTTTTTGTCTCATTTTTATACTTTTCAAATTACTCATTTAGTTTTAGTTTACGTTTCACTCTAAAAATTACTTTTCGCACTCGTCTACACATTTTTCTTAGTTTCGTCACTATCTTTTATTTCTCAATCCATCTCCCTGTGGAATCGACAACCCAAAGTTATACTACAAACGACCACGTTATTATTTGGGCGTAACCAATGATCTTTTTATGTCTCAGTCAAAGTATATATCTGACATATTGAAATGCACTGATATGGACAATTATAAACCTGTTTCAACACCCATGGCATTATCCACAAAATTCTCGGGATTGGATGGATCCTCCTTTGATGATCCACAACTTTACCAAAGTATTGTGGGTAACTTGCAGTATCTTTCGTTTACACGACTTGATATATCCTTTGCTGTAAACAAGGTTTGTCAGCTCATACATTACCCTCATGTTCTTCACTGGCAAGGTGTTAAATGCATCATTTGTTATTTGCGTCTTACCTCTCATTTTGGCCTTTATTTTTCTGTCTCATCTAATGTCTTTTAGTTTGCCTTGTTTGATGTTGATTAGGCTGGTTGCTCCGATAATCACAAATCCATCAGTGAGTTTTGCGTGTATCTTGGATCTTAACTTATCTCATAGGGGGTTTAAGAAACAACCCACGATTTCCTGTTCCTTAACCGAAACTGAGTACAAGTTAGTCGCAAACACAACATGTGAATTACTTTGGTTATAACCCCTATTAGGAGTGCTTGGTATTTTCTTGCCCAATCCACTTACACTTTGGTGCGATAATATTGGTGCAACCTACATATTTGTGAATTTTGTTTTACAGTCACGCACAAAGCACGTTGAACTTGATTACCATTTTGTACGAGAACGTGTAGCTAGCAACGCAATTAAGGTTTCTTTTGTTTCAAGTAAAGGTCAAATCGCCAATATCTTCACCAAACTTCTCTTCACTGATAAGTTAATTTATATCGATCAAGCCTCACTATTTCTTCTGTGAGGCTTGATTCGAGGGGGATTGGAGGAGGAAGGAGATTGGTTGTGGTGGTGGCTCAGCCAAGAGTAGAAATTCAATTAAAGACAATGTCATTCGGTTGCCAACCAATTAGCCTTTAGATGCAATCGATTTTAGGATTTTTTGTGGGATTCTTGGAACCAATTTCGTCCAAGGCTTGGTCTGGTTCTAAATAACAAAATGAGGTGTGATTGGCGAGATTAAAGCTAAACTGAGATGGTATTGTTGTGACTATAAGGTTGATTTTATGCAATGCACATGAAAGCAATGTTTTGAATATCGTACCAATGAGCGTACTGGTCAAGGCACTGAAATGAAATATTTTAGTATTGGTACCGTTTCGAAATAGACTATACATCTAAAAAATTAAATATATATAAATACATATATGGATTATATTTCAAAATAATAGTTAATATATAAATAAATTATATATATAAATATATATATATGCAAATAATTTTGTCTAAATTAGGATACAAAAATAGCAAGACATGAAAAAAAAAAGACAGTGAAATCTTGAAATCTGGTACAGGCCAGTACATATGGCCGGTATGGCCGAAATACTAGCCGGTACGACCGAAATTTGGGCCGGTAGGAAACATACTCAATTTCTGTACCGGCCACTGCTTTGGTACGATATGAAATTCAAAACTATGCATGAAAGTGCATAAGTGAGCTGATTGGGTGGGTTTAAGCAATGGCATATTTTTGTTCTAGTGACATGTACGTGTGAGATCAGAAATTTAGTCTAAGAATGACTAAAAAAATAATAAAAACAATAAAATTCAAATAAAAATGTGAAAAATAATTTAAAAAATTAAGCCTAAAATATGGTTTAAACATCACTAATCATGTGGAGTTTTGATCAATGATCTTAATTTAAGTTCAAACTTAAGTTTTGGTTCAAACTTAAGTTTTGGTTCAAACTCTTAAGTGCATGGGGCACAATATATACTTAAGGGAAACCCAATGTACCGTGTATGTAGGCTCAAAATAAAGGTGTGAAAAGACAAGGCAAGGCTTTAAGCCTTATTGGGATCAAAAGGCCATGAATGGGAATTGCATGGTTCATGAGCTTTAGGTATGGGTTGATGGGAGGCTTTGGTCCAGGTTTTAAGAAGTCATGAGAGGCCTCAAGATTCACAAAGTAGTGTTTAAAAGGCTAACACTAAGTTATGCCCAAAATACATTATGCCTTCCTCACACTTGGGCCAAACCTTTCTAAGGCTATACTACCAAAACTTCAACTCTTATAAGACTTGGTCCAAAGCATTTAAGTCTTGGCCCATAACATTTAAAAGTTTAAGGGCTTTAAAAGTAGCACTAATGAGTTTGTTGACTAAATCATTAATGCTAATAAAATATAAAGCCTAATATAATTTGATATTATAAGCTAATTCTAATGGTTAATCCTAATGGGTAATTATGCAGGGTGTTATAGAGGTTTAACTTACCTACCTAACCTTTATTTTTTATGCTATAATTTTATCATATTTGTACCCATTATACATACTGCACTTCCATTTTGATGAGACAGGCCGATTCCGGACCAAATCTTGGGTGTTCATTTGGCTAGTACCATTGGCACCACGGAACCTCGCTAGGACCTTTATACAAGGGACATGGCGCCACACCAACATATATATATATATATATATATATATATATATATACATATTTTAACTTGTACTAATTATAACGTGTAAACCAAACAACATTATTCTACTTAAAATATCTCAGATTGAGTAAGCCGGCCTGTTTGTTCTATTTGTATCATTTTCTGCTTCTAAATCTTTCAACTTAGGCAACATCTGGATCGAAATTCAGAACTAGTACTCAAAATATCATGAAATTGAGATCACTGGCGCGGACAGTGACGAGTGAAAATGGGTAGCACTTTCTCTAGTACTCATGATCTCAATCATGCATGCATTACCCTTTTCTCTTCCTAATTGGCTTTGTAGGCTACCACTAGTCCCACCATGTTATTTTTGCTAGCCAAGTCTGCCTATCACAAAAACTTTTAAGGATTTTTTAAAAAAATAAATAAATTGAGAACCGAAATGTATCTTTCGTGCTTGTTTTTATCTGCATTCTCGAATTAATATTTTTTGTGTGGAAGTTAAAGTACTTATCACACAACTAATAATTGACACTAATTTACACTAATGGTTAAGATTGTTATGTTACATATCTTACTATATAAAACATGAAAACATGAGAAATAATACATGAATACGAATGTCCTAACTTATATATATATATATATATATATATATATATATTTATATATATACAATTTTAGTAACCCTTTGGTAATTGGGGTGTTGATTAACACTTGATGAGCGGCCAATTTAGCTGAGATTCTCTTTTTAAGGATAAGGATGGGCTATATCCTTCTTTGCGACTTCTTCAAAGAGCCACACATACCTCTTAATGGGTTATGAACTTTTGCATGCATGAAGTTTTGGTGTTGGATCCAAATCAGTTTGGTGTTAAACATGAATGAAAAAGGTTTTTGATGCCTTTTACACCTTTTTTATTAGGACAAAAGGGATGTACTTTTCGTGGTAATAAAAGCATCATAAAAAAAAAAAAAAAAATCTGTTTTTGTTTGTAAATTACAAAGGGTTTGTTTGGAAGCATTCATGGGCAACATTTTTTTTTTTCATTTTTTTGAAAAAAAAATCGAACACAACTAAAAATATGTTTTAAAAAACTATCATATATATATGTATATAGATATATATAAATATATATATATTTCTTCATTGTAGAGTGGCCAATTAATACCCAATTAAGAAATTAATATAAAAGAAATTAACACTTGATGAGCGATCAATTTAGCTGAGATTCTCTTTTTAAGGATAAGGATGGGCTATATCCTTCTCTGTGACTTTTTCAGAGAGCCACACATCCCTCTTAATGGGTTATGAAATTTTGCATGCATGAAGTTTTGGTGTTGGATCCAAATCAGTTTGGTGTTAAATATGAATGAAAAAGGCTTTTGATGCCTTTTACACCTTTTTTATTAGGTCAAAAGTGATGTACTTTTCGTGGTAATAAAAACATCACATATTTATTTGTGTAAATTACAAAGGGTTTGTTTGGAAGCATTCATGGGCAACATTTTTTTTTCGTTTTTAAAAAAAAAAATCGAACACAACTAAAAATAAATTAAGACCCAATTTACTATAAGAGAAATTATTAGATTATTTTTACGTAGCGTAATAAATTTAAAGACTCTTACAAAAATACATATAAATAAGAGTGTAATTGGTCCACTCCAATAGGTCTTGGAGGAGAGTTTTAGACCAGACCGATTCTTTCAATCCACTAAAAATACCATATGTCAGACTGGACCGGACCATCTTGTTTGGTCTGGCCGTTCTTATTAGAGTATTTCGGTCCAATGTCTTATTTTGTTTCCTTTTATTTTCAAGTCTTTGACAAAAAAAATTGTATAAAATGATCAAAAAAACGTAATTAAGGAAATTATTTAATCCAAGTTGTCTAAGTATATACTAACTAATTTAAGTATTTTAATTAACTGCAATGAATTAATAATGTACATTAATAGTATTATGTATTAATAGCTAATACCGGCCTATTTTGGAATTCTTAACCTTCAATAGTTTATATAAATATTTAAGCATAAATAATTAGGTTATAAGAAATTACAGAATTAATTGCTTTCAATTCATACAACTACTTTAAAATTTATAAAAGATGGTCTAAAATATTATTTTAAAAATTCGAAACTCTAGAACTGAGAGCGATCAATTTCTAAATCGATTTAGCCCAAATTGATTAAAACCTATCGATTCGGTCAATTTTTTCGACTTGGACCGAATGTCTTTACACTCTACATACAAGCATCAAATTAAATTCTAATTTATTGCTCCCTTAATTGTGCATTAATGGAATATAGTTAAATCAGCTATCAAGTAAATCTGAAATGCTTGTTGGTCAAATTTACAAAGTGGTTACATTATAAGAAGCCAATTTTGATTTTAAGCTACTGTGGGTAGGACTGAACAAAAAGCGTATACCTCACCTAACTCGTCATTCAACCCGAAAACCTGAATGGGTAAAATCGAAAATGGAAAATTGGTCGACCATTTTTCATTTTAATGGGTATCACCCGTTACTCAATTTTAAACTATTTAACTCACATAATTAGGTCAATTTCTCTTCTCCTCTCCTCTCCTCTCTCTCCCTTGACGACGACGCTCTCTGTTACCTTATTGCAATCTCTCTCTCTCTCTCTCTCTCTCTCTACAAGCACCAAGAATAGTGATCGCAGTTAAGGAATACTAATAGTTGTCATTTTTTGTTTCTTGGGTGTTTTTGTTTTGATTTGATTTTTTTTTTCTAAATGGTTAGGGTTTGATTGTGTGATTTTTGGTTTATGAATGCAAAATTGGCTCTGTTTGTTTTGGGTAATTTCCACCGCACAAATTTGATTATCATACTTACACGGTGAATCTTAGTGGGATATGATTGTGATTTGTGGGTTAGGTGCTTGAATGATATTGAGGATTTAAAGGCCGTGAGCAATGAGAACAAGTTTTTAATCTTCGGTATTATCGAAAATCAAAACTGAAATAGGAAAGATAAAGCATTAAAAAAAAAGTTAGTGCATAATAGGCAGAAGAGAATGAAGCCTTATAAATGATCCAGGGCTAATCCTTTTTGTTCTACAATGGAAATTAAGTTGACTACAAAACAACGACTAAATTTGTGACCTAACTTGGAATAGTTCAAAGTCTTTTAATGGATCTTGATTTTTTTTCTTTCTATTATTTTTTTGAATACTTATTGAACTTTCAAGCAGTGATATAATCAAAATAAAGTAGTAGTGATGGCTCATCTCTATTTTCCGCATTATTAGTAAATTTCCATCCACATGATCGATAGATAGAATACAAGACTCACTGCTACTTTCTTTTGATTATATCACTAGGTGAAAGTTCAATAAATATTCACAAAAGGAATAAAAAAGACAAAGTAGATCCTTCAAAAAAATTTTCCCACAACTGTTATTTGGTCAATGTTATGATGCAACAGGAATGAGGAATCAATCTGAATACTCTTAAAAGTATTCTGGATATATCAATTCAATATAATTATCATGATTATATTAATTCTTGAATTCATTTTCCTTTTTATCAAACCCCAAAATTATCGTATTCTTGGTTCTTTAATTTTGACAAGAAATGTAAAACCAAATTTTCCCTCTGGTTTCAACAATGATGACAACAATTTGACCCCATTTCAGATATTTAACCTGAAAGTTTGCAACCAATTTTTAACCATTTTAAGGTTGCTCTTCCACCCAAGATGGATCGCACGAATGCCAAATTACCATTCTTGATCCATTTTTGTTCCAGATACAAAATCCCATGGATCTTCAAATGGACTTACGAAAAGAACAGTGATATTCTTGTTCGTCGCATTTTTGTAAAGTATTGGGATAAATTTCAGCACTCTCCAGATATTGCGTCAAAAGTTTTGATAGATTTTCCACCATTAGTTCCCAATTTAAAGGATCGGGAGGAGTTTCCCTCACCAAAGACGCAAGCAAAGTTAACCTTTCCTTTTCTAGAAATTACAGAAAAGGATACTCTAAGTTCATCTTCAAAACAAAAGAAGAAGACTTCCTCAAATAAGAAGATTTCATATTCACCCAAAAAGAAGGACTCAGATACAGAAAGTTCAACTTCTTCTAAAAAAAAAAAAGATTCGAAAAAGAAGAATTCAGAATTACTTGAACGGTTGAAAAAATCCACCGAATCCATTGAAGGACAAAACAACAGCGAACAATCAGCTGGAGAATCAGATGAATCTGATACATACAGCAATATTTTTGGACACGATGCAGAGTATTCTCCGCCCCGGCTTGGAGAACCCTGACTATTATCCATCGAGATAACCTGTCCGCACAAGAAGACAAAATTACTTTTGGTGCATACATCCTTGCTTTTCAAAAAAGTAACAGCACAAGGTGACAAGTCCACTTTCGGTGCTTGGTGTAGAGATAGTTACTTTTGCTTTTTGCTTTTTATTATTTCACCCGTGATTTACTCCGGGATTTTATTTTGTAAAGAACTCCTTCATCCATAAAAGGGGACCTTAATTTTCATTAGAAGGCAGAGCGTTTTTTCCTTCTCTCTAATAAGAAGCTTGCTCCCAACCTTCAAATATTCCCAATCTTGTATATTGTGAATATGTTTAATTTGTGTAAGTTTTATATTTCAATGAAGAATTTTGGTTCAAAGTTATCTTCATTAATTATTTTGCATAACATTACATGCATTTGGTCGGCTTTACCGCCTCATATTTGTTTCATATTCTAGATTATCCAGTTATCTGGTCTATCATTTACTTTACTTACACTTTGCTTCCGCGTTTGTGGTATTTTGGGACCTTCTTTTTCCTTTTTATTCTTTTTGTGAATATTTATTGAACTTTCAACTAGTGATATAATTAAAAAAAAGTAGTAGTGAGTTTTGTATTCTATCTATTGATCATGTGGATGGAAATTTACTAATTATGTGGAAAACAAAGATGAGCCATCACTACTACTTTATTTTGATTATATCACTGGTTGAAAGTTCAATAATTCTTCGAAAAAGTAATAGAAAAAAGGTTCAAGATCCATCTAAAGACTCTGAACTGTTCCAAGTTAGCTCACAAATTTGGTCTTTGTTTTGTAGTCAACTTAATTTCCAGTGTAAGACAAAAGGGTTAGCCCTAGATCATTATAAGCTAATTCATTATGTTCTTATTATGTACTAACTTTTTCTTTATAATGCTTTCTCTTTCCTATTTTATCTTTTATTTTCGATAATATCAAAGGTTAAAAACCTATTCTCATCGCTCGCGGCCTTCAAATCCCAAATATCATTCACACACCTAATCCACACTCATATCCAAGATTCACTGTGTAAGTCTGATAATTGGGTTTGTGTGATGGAAATTACCCAAAACAAACATAGCCAATTCTAAATTCTTAAACAAAAAAAATTACAACAATCAAACCCTATTGAACTCTTTGGTTTATGAATGTAGAATTGGCTCTGTTTGTTCTGGATAATTTCCATCACACAAACTTGATTATCACACTTACACTGTGAATCTTAGTTGGATATGACTGTGGGTAAGGTGCGTAAATGAGATTGGGGATTTGAAGGCTGCGAGCAATGAGAATAAGTTTTAAATCTTCGGTATTATTATAAATTAAAGATGAAATCGGAAAGAGAAAGCATTATAAAGAAAAAGTTAGTGCATAATAAGAAGAAGACAACGAAGCCTTATAATGATCCAGGGTTAACCCTTTTTGTCTTACACTGGAAATTAAATTGACTGCAAAACAACGACTAAACTTGTGAGCTGACTTGGGATGTTTCAGAGTTTTTAGATGGAACACTCATTTGAGACTTTTTTTTTTCCCTTTTTATTCTTTTTGTGAATACTTATTGAACTTTCAACCAGTGATATAATTAAAAGAAATTATCAGTGAGTCTTGTATTCTATCTATCGATCATGTAGATGAAAATATACTAATCATGTGGAAAATAGAGATGGGCCATCATTACTGCTTTCTTTTGATTATATCACTGGTTGAAAGAATGTAAAATTGACTTTGTTTGTTTTGGGTAATTTCCATCACACAAACCCGATTATCACACTTACACGGTGAATCTTAGTTGGATATCACTATGGGTAAGGTGCGTGAATGAGATTGGAAAATTGAAGGTTGCAAGCGGTGAGAATAAGTTTTCAACCTTTGATATTATCAAAAATCAAAGATGAAATCGGAAAGAGAATTCATTATAATGAAAAAGCTATTGCATAATAAGAAGAAGAAATGAAGCCTTATAATGATCCAAAGCTAACCCTTTTTGTCCTACATTGGAAATTAAGTTGACTGCAAAACAACGACCAAATTTGTGAGCTGACTTGGGATATTTCAGAGTTTTTAGATAGAACACTAATTTTAAGGCCTTTTTATTTTTCCTTTTTATTCTTTTGTGAATACTTATTGAACTTTCAACTAATGATATAATAAAAAAAAGTAGCAGTGAGTCTTGTATTCTATCTATCGATCATATGGACAAAAATATACTAATCATGTGGAAAATAGAGATGGGCCATCACTACTGCTTTCTTTTGATTATATCACTGGATGAAATATTCAAAAAAGTAATAGAAATAAAAAGGTTCCAGATGAATATTCAATCTAAAGACCCTGAACTATTCCAAGTCAGCTCATAAATCTGGCATTCAACTTAATTTCTATTGTAGGATAAAAAGGATTAGCCCTGGATCATTAATAAGACTTCATTCTCTTCTTCCTATTATGCATTAACTTTTCCTTTAATGTTTTCTCTTTCCTATTCTAGCTTTGGATTTTGATAATATCGAAGGTTAAAAACTTGTTGTCATTGATCGCGACCTTCAAATCCTCAATATCATTCACGCACCTAATCCACAATCATATCCCACTAAGAGTACTCCCATTTAGTCTCCTATAATAGACTAAACCCTATTATTTTAGGACCAAAATTTTGGCCCACACATCCGCTCCCCCAAATTGGGGGAGGGTTTGGTCTTTGTAACAATGGTCTCCCATATATGGGAGATCATTGTTCCTCCCTAACCTCTCGATCTTGTTGGTACCCCACGCTATCTCTCTCTCGAGCCCTCTCCAGCATTGTAGCCCTGCACGATTTTGTTCCATTCTTCAGCTCCCTCGCTCTTTCGCATGCTCTATGTTAAGATCAAACCCTAATCTAGAGTTTACAAAATCGACTTAACTACTTTTTCGTGCCTCTCTCTCTATGGTTGCACAGATAGCAATTTCATGTTTTGAGTTGTTCATTTTTAAACTTGTTGATGCTCGAATGGGTTTGATTTGTGCCATTGATATTTGTGGGTCATTGTTGGCGCTGTTTGGCTATGGTTCACGCTCGATTGGCTGCCTATATGTTTGGCTAGGCATTTCTTTGAAATGCATATTCATTTGGCTAAGTTCTCCATTGTGGCCTCTCTCTCTAGGGTTAGCGCCGATAGCAATTTACCACTCTGACTTGTTCATTTTTAGATTTCTTGATGCTCGAATGGGTCTGATTTGTTCCATTGATGTTTGCGGGTCATTGTTGGTGATGTTTGGCTATCTTCGCGCTCGATTTGTGCTGCTTAAGCCTTTCCATTATTCGAAATTTCTTTCCTGTGCAATCTATTTGGCTATATTCTCCATTGTTGCCATTGACGTTTGGCTAGAAATTGTCATTTTGGCAATGTTCTCCATTGTTGCCTTGGAGTTTTAGATATCAAATTAACACTTTGGCAACCGGTTGACATTTTTTGGTGCTTATATAACCCATCCATTACTGCCTTGGGGTTTTGAGTCTCAAATTAACACTTTGATTTGCGTATTGTCATTTTATGGTGCTTATATAATCCATGCATTGCTGCCTTGGAGTTTTGGGTACTTGTTTAACACTTTGGCTTGCCTATTGTCATTTTTTTATGTTTATATAACTCATGCATTGCCGCCTTGAAGTTTTGGGTCTCGAATTAACATTTTGGCTTGCCTATTGTCATTTTTTGGTGCTTATTAAACCCATGCATTGCTGCCTTAGAGTTTTGGGTATTTGTTTAACACTTTGGCCTGCTTGTTGTCTTTTTTTGGTGCTTAATAAACCCATGCATTGCTGCCTTGAAGTTTTGGGTCTCAAATTAACACTTTGAGTTGCCTATTGTCATTTGTTGGTGCTTATTGATGCCTAACATTGCTGCCTTCCACTTTTAGGCTTTAATTTCATACATTTTCGTGCTCCATGTCATTTGTTGGTGCTTATTGACCTCTAGCATTGCTGCCTTCCATTTTTGGGCATTTCACACATTTTCATGTCCCATGTCATTTGTTGGTGCTTATTGACCCTTGCTTGCATCCTTCAATTTTTGGGCACTCATTTCATGCAGTTTCATTTCTATTTTCATAATATTTGGTGTTAATTGGGTTTGAGGTTGTTGCATTGTGTGTTTAGGAACTTATTTGATTGTTAGTGATGTAATTCCTATCAGGACGGTTTCTGGGATGAATGTCTAGCTGTTAGGCTATGATGAGTAGACTCAGTTAACGAGTGTTCAGGCATGAAATGCCATTGATATGGCGGGACAATCCGTGAAATCTGGATGACCAACAATTGGTAATCGATTTTCACGATTCTGCGGCCATTCATGTATGCCTTGTGTCGGACAACTGCTATTACATTAAAATATTACCACTCTGAGCTCCAAAAGTATTTATCTACATACTTTAACATGTTTACATAGATTCTATTTGTGTTTTATTTATGTTTGTTTACAAACTTGAAGCAAATACGACCCAATGTTTGGGTCAAGTAGTAGCACTACCACTATATCATGCTCAGGAAACAATCGTCACAATGAATACTCAGTATGTTTTTGTGGTATTAAAGCATGTCATCTAACAACTGTCATTGAAGAGAATGAGGGCCACCAATTTTCTGGTTGCCAAAATTATGAGGTTAGTTTTGACAACCTCATTGTTTTTAGCAAAATTTCGTAGTTTTAGCATCTATAATTAATTGTAAGTTCTGTAGGCTGGCCAGATTTGCAGATTGTTTTGTTGGTATAACCCAGAAATATCACTATATGGATAGAAGATAATAAACCGACTAAAGAACGAAATTCATAAGATGCAAGCTTCTTTAGACATCCAAAGCAGTAGACATTGTTTGAAAATTAACGTGGAGAGACGTAAGCGAATAGTGGAGAAGACAGATTTTTTAATTTGTATTTTAATGTCATAGTTGCTTGTAATAATTTTCATACGTCTATATTCTTCAAACTATCGAGTCATCGTTAAATCGTTGTGTTTAGAAAGCTAAATTAACAAGTGCTATTGCTTTGTCATCGTTAATTAAAAAAGAGAGAGAATCTAAAATTGACATGTAGTGCAGTTAATACAAAAAAATTGTGTATTTGCAACTAGTTAATTTTAGCAAAATAACTATTTATAGTTAAAATTAGCCACAAATAACCTTTTTGTCGCAAGAAAAGAACCATAAAACCAGTTTTTCTTGTAGTGGGTGGCCTCTATGAAATGTAAACAAACTGAATAACACAAACTGAAGGAGTTGAAACATTATTTGAGAGTTAATGTCAGAAGATGGCAATAGGTAAGATTGGTACGTATGGTTTGTAATACATAATTGCAGCTATATCTGGCCAAACCATTAATCTTTGGTACGTTTATTCTGAAATAATCTTTAGTGCATTTGGTAGGGGATATGAAGAAAGCGTGCATGCAAGGCAGTTAAATCTTGATTCAGACAATGCATGCATGCATGCGGTGATATCGTTAATAACCATTAGATGAACACAGCTGATATTTGAACTACCAAAAACGCGTCTACCTAAATGGAACATTGATAGCATATTGAAACTATATCATGTACACCCACTTCAATTGAACCATAACAACATGCACGGCAACCACCGAAAATCTGAGAATTAGAATAAAGAAAAAAACTAGTTTCCTTCATGTTATTGCCATAGAATTTCAAGCATCTTCTTTTAGAGAAACTAGTCTCACAAAATAATTATACAAAAGTAATACTACAAACTGACATGACTTGATTGTAAACTTATTTTTAATATTGTAAAACAGATATGATGGATCACATGTAATTTCTTTATAGCTACAACAATACTCATCTTTTTTTTAAGATGCAATATGGAACTTGAAGAGAAAGCATATTCTTTTTTGCAAAGATTTATTGATTTTCCCTTTATGATAATGAACTTTCTACATAAGATATATAGGTGTTTTGGTTAGGGGTATACCAATTTGGTAGCTAATAGACACTCGTTTAAAAAAATTTAAGAATCGATATGGACTAATTCATCATTGAAATCAAAATTTTTTGATTTTTCTAATCTTGATCCTATCTGGCCTGGTTTTTTCATACCATTTATACATGTGACACTATATAAATGAAGACTTGAGAGCCAACTCCTCTAATACTTGTTTTTCTCAAAGGATTGTTTTTTTAAAACAAGTATTATCAAAGGAACTTTTCTTTTTCATGTTTGATGCATGAGAAAATAGTAGGCTTGGCTGAAATTCTATATTGCCTACTTTTCTTATACCATTTAAAACACTTCTCTCTCTCAAGTGTGAAAATAATCTGTTCAGTAAAGATGTTTTTTCACTTGAATATTATGTTCCATTAATATGTAGTGTTCTTCTTGTGTGATTAGAGCGTAACGTGAGCTGGCTTTATTTAATTATAAAAGTTAAAATTTTATGTTATATTAATTGATATTTTAATATATTACATATTATAATAGAAAAAACTTGTATATTAAAATATAATATATGTATCTGATATATATATACCGGTTACTCAAAATATGTAAATCGGTATCAAACCGATTCCAATTCTTAAGAATTGGTACCGGATCGCAACGAACCTATAGGTCTGGCAGACTGGTTCGATCCATTCAATCAATTAATCTTCATGTCTTTTTTTTTTTTAATTTTATTTTTTCTAGGGTGGTGATCAAGAGATTGTATCATAATGGACTATAGTGATTATAGTCCCGTCAAGTTCGTATTCAAACTAAATGATCTCAAATGAAAGAGTGATAAACATATATATGAAGTGGATTCTATAATATTTATTAAATATTATTTAATATTGTAGAAACAGCTCGCATGAATAGCGCTGGCCATTAGAGCATTTACAATGGCTTTTGTAAGTAAAATACATTTTGTTTTTTGTAAAATATAAAGAAATTTGCTCAAAAGTCTCCCTCTAATGGATTTTGTATTTTATCTTTATTTTATAATTTGTTACAGTAATTCCGTTAGATGTAAAGATTAATATTCACAAGTGTTGCTTTTCCCCTCTCTCTCATTTCATATATATTTTTTTAATTAATTCATAATTTTGGCGTCCAAAAAGCTTCTCACAAGTTTGCCTTTTCTTTTCAAAGACATTTTAGCTGTAATCTCTAGATTCTAGTGTGAAATAGTTTTTATGTCTTAGATATGTATATGATGCCTTTTACTTTTTGAATCAATTTATATTTTAGTTTAATTTGAATTAATTTGAAATAAGATATAATTATATCACAGTATATATGGATGAGATATTACATATGTTAAAAGATATAAGATATCATTTATAGTTAGAGAAAATATTTTAAATATGAAATGATGGTTCTATAACAAATTCAAAATACCTTAACTTGTAGTTGCCCGCACATAAGATGGTGAATAAAAAATATAAAAAAAAATATTTAAATGATATAAAAAATAGAGAAATTGATGTATGGTATAAAGACTATACAGAAAAAGCCCACAATCCAATCTACCCGAGTGACCCGACATGTCAAATGCGGTTCGGACTAGCTTGTGGGTTGAGCTCGCTAAGGTGTTAACCCAACTAACTAGGTGCATTTGGATATCGGGCTGAGCTGAATTGAGCTAAGTTGAGTTATATAAAATATTGTTAGAATATTAGTTTTTAATATTATGAGTGTGTTGAAGTTTGAAAAAGTTGAATTATTTATTATATTTTGTATGAAAATTTAAGGAAGTGTATGAGGATTTGAAAAATTTATAATGATAAAATGAAATGAGTTGAGAAAAGTTTGGTAACCAAACTGGGTTGTATGTTTTAACAGGGGTTTCAATCCTTGGCCGCTAGCCCTATCAAAATCACCCCCTTGCTACCATCCATTTCCATTTTTCTCTGTCTCTTATGCACATCTCTCTCTCTCTTTAAAAGAGGAAGGAATTGTGGGTATTGGGCATGGCAGAAGGAAGGTCCATTAAGTATTTTGGATGTCTTCTTCCCTATTCCTACCTTTTGGTGACAGCTCTCTCATCTCGTCTCGATCGCATGAAATCGTATAGACATAACTCTTGATAACAGAATGGTATTGCTTTGAATTCCTCATCTCATTAACGTGTGCATATAGTCCCTTATATATACAGCAATTGGAATAAAGTTTGTTACAAGAGAAATTGTCTGGTGTATTACATAAAAAAGACTATCATGACCTTGGTGTATATACAACATTGGGTTCTATTTTAATACACCCTCGTGAGTCCATGGGGGTATCACCAACATTGAGACTCAAACGGAAAATTGAAAATTTATCAACAACTAAAGGTTTTGTAAAAATATCAACAATTCGATCCTTCGAAGTACAGAACGATCCTTGCAAGGATTTTGTAGCCACTTGATCACGAATAAAATGATAATCTATCTCCATGTGCTTGGCGTGTGAGTGAAAAACTGGGTTTGCCAATAAGTGGGTGGCACCAATGTTGTCACACCATAAGATTGGAGGCTTATTAAGAGTAATACCTAGCTCCCAAATCATGGTTTGAAGCCAAATGAGCTTAGTTTCCGTATGGGACAAGGCCTTGTGAATTTCAGTGTTGGAACATGCTACAGTTTTCTGTTTCTTTGAACTCTAAGAAATAAGATGTCGACCAAGATATAAACATAAACTACTAATAGACCGTCTATCATCAGGGCAACCTACCCAATCTGCATCTGAATAAGCTTGAAGAGTGAATGAAGATGAGTACTGAAAAATCAAGCCATAGTTAATAGTTCTCTTGAGGTACCGAAGTATTCTTTTAACAGCAAGCCAATGAGGAAGCTTGTGACAATGCATGAACTGACAAACCTTGTTCACTGCAAAGGAAATGTCAGGCCATGTGTATGACAAGTATTGTAGACCCCCAATGATACTTCTGAACAGAGTGCAATCATTAAATGACCGGGAATCATACTGAGAGAGTGTGAGAGAGGCAACCATAGGTGAAGTGATGGGCCTACACTGAAGCATATTGCTTCGGATAAGCAGGTCCTTAATATACTTACGTTGGGACAGAATAAGGCCAGATGCGTAATACTCAATTTCAATTCCAAGAAAGTAGGATAATGTTCACAAATCTTTAACAGGGAATGCCAGACAAATCATGAATAAGAGTATCAACAACATGTGAATTTGAGAAGGTAACAACCATGTCATCCGCGTAAATTGAGAGATATATATGACTATCACCATAATTAAGAATAAATAGGGATGGGTTAGATTGAAAGGCATCAAATCCATAATCATTCAACCAGGATGTGAGTTGAGCAAACAAGGCCCGTGGTGCCTGTTTGAGGCCATATATGGCCTTATGTAATTTACAAACATGATTCAGAAATCTGGAATCAACAAAGCTTTGTGGCTATTGCATATAAACAATGTTAGATAATTCTCCATCCAAGAATGCATTTTGAATATCTAATTGACGTAATGACCAACCAGAAGCAACAACAATAGAAATAATTAGATGAACTGTAGAGGCCTTTACAACGGGACTAAACGTTTCGTTATAGTCTAGCCCAGGTTGCTAGTGGTAGCCAAGGGCTATCAACATGGCTTTTCAGCGTTTAAAGGAACCATCCAAATGAAATTTGGTGCGATACACCCAACATCACCCAACAATATTAAAAGAGGGAGAATAGGGTATCAATGTCCATGTGTGGTTCTAAAGAAAGGCTTGATGCTCAGTAGTCATAGCTGTGCACCACTCAGGGAACTTTGAGGCAACCGAATAGCTTGAAGGTTCATTAGATACATTACCAGTAGTAAGGAGACAATGTCGTGTAGGGTAAAGTATAGTGCCATCCATGGGAATACGAGGACGGGAAGAATGAGTATGACTTCAGGTGATGATCGGAGAACAGGGAGGTTGAAGAGTAATAGTAAGGAAAGAAGAAGACGATGGCAGTGGATTAGGAGGAACATAGGGAGAATTGGGAGGGAGATTAGAGGGAGAATGGGGAGGGAGATCTGAAGATGTAGGGTTAGGGGAATGGGACGAAATTGGTAAAGTTGATAAAGATGATGGGCTTGGGCCGGGCCCTAGAATGGACTGGGTAAATAGAGGAAGAGAGACCGTGGGAGAAGGAAGTGGATTGGAATTATTGGGGCTGTGGTTAGTGGACTGTGGGCTGCGAAAGGGAAAAGATGTCTCATTAAAAATGATATCTCTGAAAATGTAAAGCCTATTGGTGTGTGGGTCTAAACATTTATACCCTTTTATAGACTGGGTTGTAACCTAGAAAGAGGCAAGAAGTGGATCTTGGTTGGAGTTTATGTTTGGTATAGGGCCTAAGGTTGGGCCAACATTCACAACCAAAAGTTTTAAGGAAATTGTAGTTTGGCTCACGATGATGAACAAAAAAATGGGAGGGTTTGTTATGAAGTGTCTTGGAAGGAAAAAGATTAATGAGATATACTGCCGTATCAAAGGCATCGGCCCAAAATTTTGTTGGAAGGGAAGCATGAGAAAGAAGAGCAAGGCCTGTTTCGACTATGTGTTAATATTTACGCTCAACAATGCCATTTTGTTGATACGTGTGTAGACAAGAAAATCGTTGTGTAATTCCAAGCTTTTAGCATATAGGAGTAAGAGACAAAAATTCACCACTGCCATCCGTTTGCAACGTGATTAATTTTGAATTAAAAAATCTTTCAACATAAGGAAGAAATTGATTAAAATAGGTAGGACATCTGATTTAAGCTTTAAGGGGAAAATTATATATAACGAGTGAAATGGTCAACAGACGAAATGTAATATTTGAAGCCTTGTCTGGATAAAATTGGGGTTGGGCCCCACACATCGGCACTGATTACATCTAAAGGCCCATTGTATACGGCCCAACTCAAATTGAAAGACAACTGGTGGCTTTTGGCCATCCTACAATCAGAACAAACAGAAGGAGAGTCACTGGGAGAAAGACTCGAACATGTGGAATGCAATATGCATGACACAATTGCAAGCGAAGGATGTCCTAATCATCGGTGCTAGTTTGGAAGAGAAGTGTGTTGACCACTTTTGTTACAGACTTGACAAGTTGGACGGGAGCTACCAGATGCTTGTTGAAAGGTGCCTGAAGATTGACCATCACCACCACGTCTATAACATCGGCCACGACTTCTGCCTTGCCTTCCTCCTCGAAAGGAAGATCTGCCACGTTAGGAACGACCACCATTGCTAGCAGTGTAGTTAATGGAAGGTTCAATAAGAGTCTTGGAGACATGATTTAGTCAGATTTCATGAATGAGTAATTGTTGAAACAATTCATGGGAGGTAAAAGATTCAAAACGAGTGGTGACAGAAGTTATGAAAGATAGGCAAGACCAAGCCCTGTTAGAGGTAAGAAATGAATTCTTTATCTGATATGGGATTGCTAGTGGCTGCAAGTGTATCAATGAGGGATCAAATTTTACCAAAGTATTCAGTGATGGATTGATCATCCTTAGAAAGATTGGAAAGTTGAAACCTAGTTTGAAACTCTTTAACTTGAGAGTGGGAAGTGAACATGGAACTTAAGGCAAGCCATAGAGTCCTAGATGTGGAAGACGATAATACATGGTTAAGGACCAAATCAGAGAGTGATGAAAAGTGTATACTCAGAACCAATTGATCGGTTCTAGTCTAGGTAAGGAATGCTGGGTTCGGTTTGATAGGATGAGATGAGGTCGAATCCAAAAATTAAGGAGGACTTGAAATGGAACCATCAACATATCCATAGAGATCTTGTTTTCTAAGGTATGCTATGATTTGAACATTCCATAGTAGAAGGTTTTCCACATTGAGTTTAATAGTAACAACATGAGAGAAAGATGATATAATGAATGAGTGAGGCTGTGAGGAAGGATGTGGAGGAGGAGAAGGAATGGACGCCGTGGATCAAGAGAGACTGCTAGTCACAACGGCTCTGATACCATGATAACAGAATGGTATTGCTATGAATTCCTCATCTCATTAACGTATGTATATAGTCCCTTATATACACAACAAAGGGAATAAAGTTTGTTACAAGAGAAATCATCTGGTATATTACATAAAAAAAACTATCATGACCCTGGTGTATATACACCATTGGGTTCTATTTTAATAGCTCTTGCTCATAATTTTGTATCTCCATTTTCTCTATCACTTCTATCATTCACTATGATGTGTGGGGTTGATGACGCGCTTTATGTGCTTTCTGGGATCTATTTTCTCTTGTCAATCTAATTTTTGTTCTCTTATAAACACAAGGTCCAATCTTTGATGGCTTGAAGAGGCAAGCTCAGCTCATAAAGGACGAGATAACAAGTGTAGCACACCATCTTATCCAACAGCAATGATGGTGAGAGAAACAAGAGATGTGTTTTTGTGATTTTTTTTCTTTATCCTTGTTTGTTTATCTGGAATTCGGTCCATATTTGCGGAAAGTCCCATATTTCTCTTTTTATATAAACACTTATAGTTAGACATGCTTACTAATTAAAAAAAATACAAATGTTATGGTGGGTTGACCCGAAGTAGGTCGAGTCGACTTGGTTTGTGGCAGCCTGGATGTCAGGTTGAGTCAGTTGGTCCCAAACATAGTTAGAATTGTGTAGATTGCGGCCTATATGATATATTGTAAAAGTCAGTACTTTAAAAAAAGAGTTTTAATGTTATATTTTAAAAGATTAGATAAAAATAGATAGGATGAAAGATCCATTGAATATGCTCTTATCTATAAAGGGTAATGCTACTGAGACTTATCGATGATGGACTGATAACTAGTGTAAATATATATTTTTTTATTTTTTTCAATTAATTTTTATATATTTTTAATAAATATATAAAATATATCAATATATTAATAATTATTTTTTTAATCAATAAATAAAAAAATAAAAAATACAATCAATCAATCACTTTTACCGATCAAATTGATCAGTTCAAATAACATTTTCCATGTATAAATCTCTCTCTACCTATAGTCCTTAAGGTAGGATAAGAACTTGAGAATTTTTTGGCATCATAACTTTATTCATTCGATACAAAGGTGAACGGTGCCGACATTCCACTATTCTAGCGCTCTTATCACGTTCCGTTGTTGTCAATGAAAAAGTCACGAAGTCCTATTCAAAGATTAAGAATTATATATATATATAAAATAGAAGACTTGAATCGTGTGGCATAGAGCTAAACAAAAAGGGTACGTTTATGGGTGACATTGCATTCGCAGGTAATTATAATCAAATTGCTACAAAATTAAGGAAACAAAAGTAGCATTAATCCAAAAGTAGGAGCTTGTTTATTCATTAATGAGCACAAAGGAATTAGATGAATCTTAATTACTTAAAAAAAAAAAAATTAGATGAATCTTAATCGACAAGAACATGGTAATTGATTACAACAATGCTATAATTTGCCAAGTTTGTGGTCCTTGATTCCCACCTATTTGACTTGTCTGATGTTTGCCTTTTGTAAGGCACTCTTGATTCAACTTTTTCTGTGGTAAATTCCTTTTCTTTTTTTGGAGAAAGACCATCTCTATTGGTGGGGCTTTGGCACCCACCTCGGTTTTTCCCAACAATCAAAATTTGCGTCCTAGTTAATTAAACAAAGGGGAAGCTCTTTGAAAAGAAAAATGCGGATCTTGACGCATTATAAAGAATAAATTATAATAATTTTATGTGTAGTTATTTTGTTTATTTTTTGTATATTTTATTAGTATGATTGGCCGTGATAATTTTTTTAATATAAAATAATTGTTTTGATCAATTACATCAATGAAGTGCGTAAATAATATATAAAAAGAGAAGTGATATACACAATATATTATACAACACATGTAATAAAATAAAAATATTTTTATAAATTACCTTATAAACTTAATATTATTTTATAAAAATATCTATACTTTATAATATATATTGCATAAAATGTTAAAAAAGATGTTGTGAGTTTATTATTTTTCATATAAGAATGTCTGTATTTAATAGTATTTTTTTTTTATTTTTTAAAAATAGTTTATCTGAATTTTAAATTTGTTTATTTTCTCCATCGGATTATGCCACTTATATATTATAGAACTGAACAAATTATAATTATTATTTTCTTTTCTTTTGAGTTTCTTTATTTTTTTATTTAACTCGGACGGAGATAAAAAAAAAAAAAGAAAGAATTTATTATCTACCAAACACCCAAATTCTTCCGCGGGACCCACAGCCTAAGACGACGTAGCACGTCCACTCCGCCACTGACAAAAATTGTTCAATTACAAGGTTCTTTTCGGGCAAATCGAAAACAGAAATGCTTTTTCTTCGCAGGGTACCGTTTGGATTGGATTGGAGTGTCTAAAGTAACGCCCGGTGATTTAAAGATAAATTTAATTTATTTCAATTTATTTTTATATTATTATTATACAATGTCAAATTATCGAATTATAGGCAAGATGAAGCAAGCAAGGGAAGAGTTCTGACAAAGTAACAGATTCAATTTTTTTAATTTTTATTTTATATAAATTACAAATTTTAATATAATTTTTTTAAAATTTTAATATATATTTTTTAAATTTTAGTTTAATTTTTTTAAATTTCAAAATGATAATAATATTAAAAAATAAATTAAACTTATGTCTACTTCTCTTATTTTCAAATTTAAACAGGGTTTATTTTTCTATTTTATCATTATATTTTTTAATTTTTTATATAAAATATAATCTCAATACACATTTTTTAAACTCTAATATATATTTTTCAAATCTCAATTTAATTTTTTGAAATTTTGAAATAATAATAATATTAAAAAATAAACTAAACTCACATCAATTCATCTCATCTCTTAATCTAAATAAAATCTAAATGTAACGAAATTATACTAAATTCATTTTTTTAAAAAATTTTAAATTTAATGATTAATTTTTTTTTAATAATGATATAAATTTTTTTATTTGTAAAAATTATTTAAAATTACCAAAGAATTATTAAAAGTAAATAAAAAAATAAAAATAAAATTCTTTTATTCAAAACAAATTCGAGTTAGATCCCCTCCGGAGATGAAGCCTAAGCCACCGCTCACTGGAAAAGAGACGAGGTCCTTTTGGTCTTTCCAACTAAATAAAAAGTGGCCGGATAATAAGCCTCGTGATTGAAGACAGTTGGTTTTGCAAATCAAGAAGGAAGAAAGAAGGGATATTGGCGTGGGGGTCCACACTCCTTACGTTTCTCCTGTCGGCCTTTCCTCCCTCCACGCCTCAACCCCCTATTTATTATATTTTAATAAATTGACATATAATTAAATAAATGAGATGATACTACAAATAAATAAATAAATAGTCTAGAAAAAAAATTAAATAAATAAATAGTTAATGATTCCCTTTAGCTTTGGATTAAATTGTACTTGATCCCCATGGTACATGACACTTTCATTTGGATCTAGTGAACATAATATTGCCTCTTCTTTTCTTAGTACCATTTGATTTGAGCGTTGAAGAAAAAGAACAAAATTTGGTTGACATTAGTGTTAAAAAAATTAGAATTATTTTGATGTAGATCTATTATAAATAATTATTACAAAAAAATTGCTACAATCATAATTAGATTTAAGAAAAGTAAATTTATAAATTGATATGATTTTTTTTATGATATCTTAAATTTATTTTACAATAAATATATATTTATAATCTAATATATTATATTAAAGGATTCTGTTACATATAAGAAATTTCATGTAAGAATTATGGAGGAATAGGTTTAAAATTTTACATTAATTATAATTAAAGAAATTAAAAAAAAAACATTTGCCCAACATAAACCGAATTAAAAATTACGAAGGACAAATATAAAACATAATCAGAGATAACTACAACCTATTTTCTACATAATTCTTGTACAAGATTTTTTGTAAATATCATTTTTTTTTATATCAAATCTTATCAATTTATAAATTTATTTTGTAATTAAAATTATTCTCTTATTAGAAAATATTATCATTTACTAACGTAGTTACAAGTATTATGTGACAAATTTTAACTAGTCCAATTATTTAATTTTACGAATTTTAAAGAATTAAGATTTTGACTTACTATTAACTTTTAGATCTTAACAATAAAACATCCAAACTTTTGTTTATGGTACGAATTTTAAAGATGAAAATCCTTGTTTACTATTAAAAGGTCTAAACGGATAAATATTGATATCTAAAGCAAATTTACAATATTATTATCTTCTCAACGTGACGCTGTTCATTTTGTGTATGTATCACTATTTTGTTTTGAGTTTTTAAATTTGATTAATACAAAGTTTTTTAAAATATATTTATGATCTAAATTAAATTACTAGATTAAAAACTTTACCATGTAGGAGACACAATCTTAGAGGACAAATAATTTAGGAAATTAAAATATAATTTTTGAAGAGAGGGAAAAACTAGAAGAAGAAGATAAAGCAATAAATGAATAATAAATAAACAATGAAAAAGCTCACTAAAAACTTCCCTCTTTGCTCAGTCTTTAACTAACAGAAGTAGTCTTCCAACAATCTCACTTCTCTCCTTTTCATTCTCAGTTTGACCCATCATTCCTCTCTCTCTCTCTCTCTCTCTCAATCTCTGTATCTTCTTCTTCTTTTTCTTCTTCTTCTTCTTCTTCTTCTTTTGCTTTTACAATTGTTTATGAGTTATAATGTCTCCCTCTGCCTTGCTTTGAACGTTTGAACAAACAATGGAGAAAGTGCCGCTGCAACTTTCTCCCCTGCTCCTGCTTTTTCTTCTTCTGGAGCTGTGTCGTTTTTTTGGAGTTGCTCTCTGCCAATGTCCTAACTCGCGTTCTTCTTTTCTTTGACTTCTGAACGCACATTGTGATCTCGTCGATCCGTATTGTCTTCCACGATCAGGTTTTCTTCTCTTATTTCATTTATATCATTTTCTTTTTCTATATATAAAATTTTCTTTATTCTTTTTTTTTTTTTCTCATTTTTCTTTCCCTGTTTCTATGTATGTGATCAATTTGTGCGTTGTCTTTCTTGCTTTTCTGATGTAGAACAGTGTTTGGTTGCTGAAATTTAAAAAAGGGGAAATAGACTAAGTTAAAGATATAGTTTTAAGATCAATGCAGACTATATGGTTTCAAGGTTGGGTTTCTACTTAAAATTCATGTTTTACGACTTTCATTTTTATTTTTTATTTTTTTATTTTTTAGAATTTTTGATCTCTGAGAAATTAACAAACGAAGAAAATGTACATTCTATCTTGATAAGTACCCTCTATTCCTCAAAAGATTTACATCAATGTAGTATCATATTGGGCTTTACAATCCAAATCTTCTGCCCTTCTGATTACAAAATCTGGGCAATACTCTTTTCTTTTTTTTCTTTGTTTTAAATATTAAATTTGGCTTTCTAGGTCCCTTTAGTTTCGTTACTAATATGAAGTGAGAAGCATCTATTTTATTAGTTTTTACAATATGTCGTTGTTTGTTTCCCATGAAAAAAAAAAATTACATTTCTAGTACACGCGATTCTGGAGTAACTTCACAGATAATGTAACTTACCTTTTTTGTTACTTTTCTATAATCACTTTCATACTTCAGTACGTTCTAAAACTTAACATTTTGAAGCATGATTGATCGTTTTATGAATATCCATGGAAATTGAACTAGTTTTGGTATATGCTCAGAACAGGTGAATTAACAGCCTAAATTAATCAAATGGAGCAATACGAAGTTCTGGAGCAAATTGGTAAAGGAGCTTTTGGTTCTGCTCTTCTTGTGAGGCATAAGCATGAAAAGAAGAAGTGAGAACTCCTTTTCTTTTTGAAGAAAACAAATCTGTGTCTGCTTGCTATTTAAAACTGTGACTGAGAATATGTAATGTACTAAGTGATTTTGCCTTGCCTACTATTTGTTTTAAGGTATGTGTTGAAAAAAATTCGTCTTGCCCGACAGACTGATAGGTCTCGTAGATCTGCACATCAAGAGGTCGGTGTTCTTTTTTTTTTGGGATGCCTTGATATATTATCTGAATTTCATTTTGTCATAATCAGTTTTCCTTTTATATCATCTTTATCAATATATTTAATGCCACATCAATCCTGATTACTTTTGTTTGTTGTTCTTGAGGATTTCTTGAGGATTACAATTGTGGACTTTATCAATGGAAAAAATTGAGGGGAAATTAAAGAAACTTAGAAATTCCAGATATTTGCTTCTTATGGATTGAAAGGAAGGGTGTTTTTCCTGATATCAAGGCTGCAAAATATGTTAAAACAGCTGTCATGCATGTGGAAGTAGCTGAGATTAAGATATTTCAATCCTTGAAATGGATGTTACATGGCTGCCTGAAATTTTAGGAACTGAATGCTGGGCTGGATTGGGGTAGAACTCATATTAACTTGATGGGCTACCATTGAACCTCTGATGTTGAATTATTCTAAATGCATATTTTGAGTTATATGGAGATTGACCACTTTCCTGGTTTGTGCAGATGGAGCTCATTTCTAAACTACGAAATCCGTTTATTGTGGAGTACAAGGACTCTTGGGTAGAGAAGGTGTGTTATGCTTGCCATTATCTATCATGTGTCTTGGCACATGATGTGGTGGTATCCTTTCCGATGATATCTACTTCATTGATTGGATGATGAATAAGCACTTCTTTTTAATCTGGCCTTGTTTTTCTTTTTTTCCTGGTGTGAAAATGTGTTAAGAGGCTCTCTGGTTATAGTGTATTTTATTTTTTGATAAGTAAAAGGTGTTATTAAATAAAGAAATGGCATCAATGCCAGTTACAAGTTCACACACATGCCCTTTAACGCTCTGGTTAAAGTTTATTACAAGAAGTTCATTTAAAATCTTTATTTCTAGTTGCATATATGCATGCCGCCCAGGAATATGTAAATCTATTAAATAAAGAAAACTGTATTTGACTAAGTTATGCAATTATATATGTGGACTTGAATAATAAATTTAACGCTTAAAAAAGTTCCAATTTTATCATCTTGATATCCAAAATTTAGTTGAGCACCTTGATCTTCTTTCTCCTTACTCTCATTTGTTTCTGTTTTAGTTTTGAGAAACTTTACAAATTTTGCTTGTTTGGAGAGAGGGACCAAAAGTTGTTTATATAGCATGCCAAATTAATCCTGACCATCAAGAGTCATAATTTATAGGCTCTTTAACCTCCTCTGAAATTTTATAAAACAAAAAGTCATGATAGTAGAATTTTTTTTTTTTTTTGTATACATAAGTTAATAGTCTTATTTAATAAGAAAAGCTGTAAGGGTGCTATCCATGTACACAAGGAGAATATATGAGAGGCACCTAAGCAAGACAGGAAACTGCAAAAAAATCCTGAAAACTAGAGGGAGAAGAAGCATGGGCATTCATCTAAAGAGAGAATATTAAGGAAAAAAGAAGCACTAAGGTTTGTTTATAGTCTGCTAGAAATTCTTGGAAGGATAAATTCTCTCTCTAAATGCATAAAAAATGATTTGTACAGTCTTAGAGTGTGCAAGTTCCATGCAGTCCATTTAAAAAGAAGTGGGACAAGCCTAGGACCCACATGAAAAAAAAAAAAAAAGAATCCATTTTTCATGGGAAACCTTACTTTTTTTTTTTTGGCAAAGGGACTACATTGGACTTGCACACCCTAGGATTGAATCTAGCATTACTCCTAAATGCATCACATCAAACAAGACATAATCATCTTACACTAAGTTGCACTATACAAATTATTGGTCAGGCCTTTCCAGCATGCCAACAGACAATTACCTGTTGAGGCATTACCCACTATAGCCCAAACCTACTTAAACACAGTTCCATAAAGGATAAGCGACCTCACAGTGAAGTAAAAAATGATGAACTATTTCTCCACCAAAAAAAAAAAAAAACATTAGTCAATCACTAAAATATACCACTTCCTTAGATTATCCAAAGTGAGAATCTTCCCTAAGGTGACGTCAAAACAAATTAAAGTAAAAGGAGCCTTGTTCTACCATATTATCTTCTGTGGAAAGGATGATTCATAATATGATGTCAAAGCTGATTAATATGGTTTGAGTTCAAATACACCTCACATGGAGAGAATCAAAGAAAGTAAATTCTCACTCCCCTTCTTAATTGTGTGAATGCAACCTGCTAAAAAATGATGCAAGAAAATCCACCTCCGAATCCTTCTCATTGATGAAGTCAACATCCTGCTGATTAGAGCCATTAGAAATCTGTAAATGATCTGGCTAGTGAAGCTTCCAAAAAGAAAATTTCTGGATAAGGTTCCTTAAGGGTCTGATCATCACACCATATGTCGTGCCAAAATGTACCTGCGAACCCTCGCTCACCACATTTCTAATGGTAGAAGAGAGCCTTCTCCAACCTCTTTAAGGTTGCGTTTGAATGTTGAACTGAGTTGAGTTCTTTATGAATAGTAGTAAATTGAGATGTTGAGGGAGTTTTGTGTGACTCACATAAAATGAGCTTAAAGTGTGTTTGGATGTTAGGATGAGTTTAGATATATTTATGGGAATATGTAAAGTTGGCGGAACCCACAACTGTTCACTGGTAGTGCTTGTCCCCCCATGCGCCAACCTGCAGTGAGAACAAAAATTAAAAACTTGTGCAGGAAGCTGCTAGGGGCCGGAAGAGAGAGAGAGAGAGAGAGAGAGAGTCGTGTATTGGGAAAGTTTGTTTGAAAGAGAGAAAAAAGATAGAGAGAGAGAGATGACTGGAAAAAAAGAAAAAAAAAAAAAACTGAAACCGTATCAGCTTTGTGGGACCCAGCTTTAGTCGCGTCCATATACAGAAAATCCACCGAATTCATGTCTTGATGTAGTCAAGATGGAGTGTTTGGATGGTTGAAGGAGTTTGAAGTGGAGGATACTTAGTTGAGCTTGGGAACCAAACATAGCCTAAATATATCTCCAAAGTCCCACTCCAAAAGTCTCATTAACTTTGCTAGAGCACCATTCACCCCTTGAACAGCCATTTTTTGATTCCTTCACAATCCTCCTAACGCTCTCATTCTTGATAGTATTCCTCCATAACCATTCCCTCAATAGGTTGGCTAAACATAATTAAATTGTGGGCCCCAAGCCTCCCTCCCTAAATAATGGGAGAACACACCTTAGACTGCTTAACTAAAAGAAATGTAGACTTAGTATCTAACCAACCAACAAAAAATCTCTTCGGAACTTCTCCAAGCTATTAGCATTCCAACAGGGATAGGGAACAGAGATATATAGTAAGTTGGTAAGCTTGACAAAGTACCCTGTCAAGTGATATCCAATCTCCCTTAGACATGTAAAGTTTTTTTTTTTTGGCACCAGGTATCCGAAAAAAGTCCTGACTAACCTTAGGGTTGCACAGGCTCTCAGGAATGAGTTTTTTGCAAGTGCACCTCAAGTAATTTAAGGGCCAATCTGATGGGCCCGAGAGTAGAAATGCAGCGTTTAAAACCTAGGGTGTATGAAAATAACAATACTGCCACTTTCAGAAATTTAGATCCTGAAAATGAGATTTTTTTTAACTTGATAAACTTCTTAACTTTCTTTGTTTAACAACTGGTAACTGAAAATAACATGTGCAACCCTATTGATATATATATATATATATAGTTTTTTCTTGTTTGTCCGTTTCAACTGTAACTAGAGCCAGGCCATGGATAAAAGAGTTGAATTGAGTTGGTTATGTGAATTATTTCATGAATTTTATTCAAAATCAGTAGCCATCTAAGAATTGCAATTTGACATGCCCCAAAATCAGGAAAATGTTTCTATTATTTTGTATGCCCTTATCTACTGCTTTGATGGGTAGTGTCAAGTCAGCGATGAACACATTTATACCGACAAAGAGTTCTTTATTGTGCATTTTTTCCTCCATGGCATCCCCATTACCTCATTCCAAATCATTATTTTGTTTGTCTATAACTTTTTCTCTATTATCCCAATTTGTTTTATAAGAAAACAATTATATTGATATGAATAGGCATAGCCTGAGTACAAAAGAGCTGTTATCCCAATTTATTCTGTTTTGCTTATCAGTTATGGGAACCTAACTACTTTATATAGCCTAGCACTGCATCCTACTGATGTCTCTCCTTCTCTTCCCAGGGCTGCTATGTGTGCATCATTATTGGTTATTGTGCCAGAGGTGACATGTGAGTGTTCTTTCTTGTTAAATCAAAACGTGAGAAATCAAGTATTTTGCTTTCTCTTAAAGGCTTGCAAAGCCTCAGACCATCACTGCTACTTTGTGTGACACAGGGCACAAGCTATAAAAAAAGCCAATGGCGTTCTTTTCCCTGAAGAGGTTTCTATTGATTTTGTTCTTTTTGTCCTCCTTTGATTTTATTTTTACATTCATTGCATATTTTTTAATTCTCATGGAGTCATGTGCTTAGTATTTTATTGTTCTGAGATTCTTTGATTACTAAAAGATCTACATGTATCAGAGGCTCTGTAAGTGGCTAGTTCAACTTCTGATGGCACTCGACTACTTGCACATGAATCATATTCTTCATCGGGATGTGAAGGTCAGTAGTCTTTCTGTCTCCATCCATGTTCTCTGAGTCTGTACCGTACTGATAGTCTTCTATGATTCGATCAGTGTTCAAATATATTCTTGACAAAAGATCAAGACATACGTCTTGGTAAGTATATTATGATTGCTATATTTCTCCCAGAGGAGTTATTTTGTTGCTAACAAGAGATCAATGATGGAGCAGGAGATTTTGGACTTGCCAAAATGTTGACATCTGATGATCTTGCTTCCTCTGTAAGTAGTGTGATCCACACATTGACAAGCTTATGAATGATTTGTTATAATAATAGTCAGAGGTGATTATTCCTTGTAATACAGGTTGTGGGAACTCCAAGCTATATGTGTCCAGAGCTTCTTGCTGATATACCTTATGGTTCAAAGTCAGATATTTGGTCTTTGGGTAAGCATTGTGTGTAAGCTATATGGCCTGGATTAATGTTGTTGTTCTCGAGTTACTTATCAAAGAGAAAAAAGAATTGTTAATTCTTTAGCTGAATGTTGTTGTGTATCTTGAAATTCTATCATCCAGGATGCTGCATATATGAGATGACAGCTCACAAGCCTGCATTTAAAGCATTTGTAAGAATTTGGACTTTTTCTTTCCATTTGAAGACATTCACAGTTAGATTGCTGATGTGCTTTCCCTTCCCTTTGTGAGATTCATGGAAAAACCTGAGGGAATCTGTAGACATTGCGTGTTATATATTTGCTAATGGCTTATGCTCATAACTAGACCTCTCTGATACTTAGAAATTTCTTGGATCATAATAATTTTATTTTAGTTATCCTACTAGCAACAGCCATATTTAAAGAATGAGTATAATTGTTCAAATACATGCATATGCATGCATGCTCACCCTCTCTAGATAATTTAAATTTAGAGAAACAGAGAGAGAGAGAGAGAGAGTACAAGCAATGGGGGTAACCTTTCTTAAATTTTAAAATAGTTTATCAGGAATCAAATGGCGTTGTGTTTTTACAAGGTCTGTAGACAGTTGTCCTCTAAAAAGATATTTTCTTAACATCAAGCTTTTTGGTAAGGTAAAATAGTAATTTGAACAAAGTCTCACAATTACAATCATTTGTGTATTGCACACTTTTATTCGTCCTGCATAGTAAACGCCACCATTCACTATCAGTCTATCAGTTAAAGCTTTTGGATTCAAGACTTAGTTGGAACTTCATAAAATTCTAGTTTGGGGAATTTTATACTTCAAGAAAATCAGCAAAACTTTTACTAGTTGTACAGTTCTATCTAATGTTTAGAGTTTCTAGAATTTAGTATATCCACTTCTTATGAACTTAGTTTGAGATTTTTAGAAGTTTCAAATATTTGAAGTTCACTTTTGCATTGCATTGTCATAATCTCTGCTCTGGTCCTGAGTGTGTTTATGTTTACATTGTGCTTGGATTTGGAATGCCAAGTATGTTTTTATTTTTTTTGATAAGTAAAAGAAACCAAGTATGTTAAAAATCAGTAAGTGCGACAAATCTGGCTGTATGATTGTGTAGTACCTTAGATATAACTTGTTTGTATCTGGTAACTTGTTCTTCATGATTAATGTTGGAAGGCTTCACTGCAACTTCTATGCTTTTAAGCTTTGTCCTGTCCTTTAAGTGATTGTATTCGATTAATCTCAGTTTACGCTCATATTCTTGTGCAGGACATTCAAGCACTGATCAACAAAATTAATAAGTCTATAGTGGCTCCTCTTTCAACGAAGTATTCTGGTGCATTGTAAGTTTTTAACTGTATTGGTGGTTAAAGTAAAGGTATTACTTTACAAGTCTAGTTCCTAAAACCATCCAAGATTGAGATTTGGCAGTTAGGTAGGTTAAGTGGAAGTAGCATAACGCTGGATGGATAGTTGGATGGCTGGATTTTGAAAGTTCAAATGAATTCTATTTCTATATGTATCTTAGCTTCTAGTTAGTTCAATGTGTTGATCTAATCACTTGTTTCTGTTTTCAGTCGAGGTCTTGTCAAAAGCATGCTGCGGAAAAACCCAGAGTTTAGACCAAGTGTATGTATAGTTCCTCACTAATCTGAATTTTAGATAAAATGTGAATTGCATCTATATAAGTACTTGATACTGGACACATTATAGATAAACCCACCCATGGGTATCCCAAGTGGTAATGGCGAACTTGTATACATGAGCCCCACGTTGAAGGTTTGATTTCCCTCAGGATCAAACTGTGATTTAAGTGGGAGGCCATGGCGGTGGGTTGTTGTGCTAGTCTCCCCGGGCGTTTAGGTTCCATGGGTGAGTCCTTAGAGCTCTGCCATGGGGCGGTTCCCCCATCATAAAAAGAAAACTTTATAGATAATCTACAAAATTCATCACAAAGCATTTGGTCATCCTGCCCTAATTTTCCAAATCATCGATCCAAAGTTTAACATGTTATTTTCAAACACTTTATTTATCTTTATGGTAAACTGATCATACAACATTTAGGTTTTATGGGACAATTCATGTAACTTTTTGTCAAACACTCTGACTCATATTGCCATTGCACCCCATGATCCCCCATCTTTCCTTGATATCATGTCACGATGTTACATGTTCATAAAAGTAGTGGTTCTGCCAATTCATGAAACACCATTTTTTACCTTAAAATATTAGATGGTATGTCCAAGATGCAATATATATGGATTATTAGGTTTTTTCGTTGGGGGTAAGTACGCATTTGACCCTCCAACTAACACACTTTGGAATGTGTAATATTCGCTAACATCCAATTATCAAGATGGTGCCACATCACCTAGTTTTACCTATTTTCATACATTTTAACATTCAAAATTGGATGAGGGTGCTATTTGCAAATCGGTGATGGTTTGGAAATGCAATGTGTTAGTTTTCGTAGTTTATGATGCACATTGTAAAACACGTGTTAATTTGAGGTGGAAAGCGAATTTTCCCTTTTTTCTTAGGCCTGGTTTGTTTTCACTAACAATCTCATTTCATCTAATTATTATAACTTTTTCAAACTCCCAAACAAAATATAATAAATAATTCAACTTTCAAATCCCAAAACAAAAAAAATATTAAAAAATTAATATTTTAACAATATTTATTTAACTTTCATCTCATCTCATTTGTGTAAACAAATGAGGCTTTACTCCAATGGGTGAAAGTTACTTTATATATATACTCTATCAGACAGGTTCATACTTTCAGAATGCTGAAATGTGTTATTTGGATGGCATTTTGAAACTATCTTAAAAGTGCAAGGTAAAAAATGAATATAGTTATTTTCCATAATGCACTTTCTTTTATCTTAAAAGTTTTTTTTCTTGGAAGCAGAGAACATTATAGGGATAAGTTAAGCACTCTTGCTTGAAGTCTAAGTGGTTGTTTGGAAATGATTTTCATCTCATCCCATCTCATCCTATCTCATTTCATCCTATCTTATTTCATCTCATCTCATCCTACTTTATTTCCTTCCTAAAGATCACTCAAACACATATACTTTCAAATTAATCATTACAGCTTTTCCAAACTAATCGTTACAACTTTTCCAAACAAAATACAAAAAGTAATTCAACATTTTCAAATCTCAAAACAAAAATAATATTAAAAAATAATATTCTAACAGTATTTTAACTTTTTAATTTTTTATCCAACTTTTTCTCACCTTTTTCCAAAACTCAGTAAATACTTAACTCAAACTATTTCACTACTATTCACAAACCATCTTATTACTATTCACAAAATCCTCATCTCATCTCATTCCCCAAGCATTCCCTAAATTTCAGTTTAACTCTTTGAGGTTTCAATTACTGTGGAAAGAACCGTGAAGTTTGAAGTTGTGGCATTTCACCTCCTGCTAGGCCGCCATAAAGAAATCACATGCTCTGTCTCGGTGATTTCTCATGACAATTGTCCTTATATTAGGACTTTTAACCCCTTTCTATTTTCATATGTGCCTAAAAGTCTTCCAGAATACAGGAAGAATGAGTTTTCCATGTAAGGAAAAGCATTACAAAGAAGTTGCTTAAAGAATAACGAGAGACGCTCAATTCTTTCCTTGATGGGTGGACAGAAGTGGGTCATATACTGCTATTTTTCTTAAGGGAAAATATACTGTTAATTTGGAGGCTTTTTTGTTCCAAAAATAAAGTACAGGGTGATAAGTAATTATGGTTGAAAATTTGTGGTTTTCTATACGTCTTTACATAGAAGAAAGCTTTATTCTTGAAAGCAAAACTTTTCCCGTTCTCATGAAACCCTTTTTTTATTATCATTATAGTACCACCCTGATCATTGGACTTGTTATCTCCTTACTATACTTACCTTGCTATTGACCATCATCTACTGTAAAATTGCACCACTGTTAAAGCAGCACTGGCACAACTCCAACCAATTCTTTCAGTCTCATAGTCACCACTCTATCTAATGTGGAGCCAGAATAACCTTAGCCTGATCTCCCATTTTCTCATGATCACTTTTGTTTTTGTCATCGCCCCCTCAATTTCATTAAATGTGGCTTGATTCCTTGACAAAATTCCATTGCTTTGCCATTTGTTAAAATTGGTTTTCTATTCCTGCTTTGAAGCTAGAAAATAAAATTAAGTTTTAAAAAGAGAGAAAAGTTAGTATACCTGCCTGATAAGTATCTCATAAAAGGAAATCCAAATAATGTACCTTAAACTCTGCCATGGAAGTAGATTTAGGAAAGGCATATAAATGGACCCAATCTGCCACATTGACATGATGTGACTACCAGTTTTGAGATATTTTGGGTATGCAGTTGCTTGAATCTTTGCATTCAAAGTGTGTTGGTGGCATTGAAGATTTTCCTCTCATTTGGAGTGAACCTCCTGTGGCAGGCTGCGGAGCTGCTTGGGCACCCACACCTTCAGCCTTATGTTCTTAAGGTTCATCTCAAGATCAATAGCCCAAGACGTGGTAGTTTACCAGTCCCCTGGCCTGAACCGGCTTATATGAAGAAAACCAGATTTTCAGAGACAAAGGATGTTCCTCTTGTTATGTATAGGGAGAAGTGCCGTTCATTCAGCAATGATAGGACTTTGAATCCAAGTATTTCTGGGGCTGAGCAAGATTCCCTTTGTTCTACACTAGATATTCATGATAACCCGAGTTTTTTAAATCAAAGGTTACAAGAGCTGTCTGTTGGAAGCATCCATGAACAGACTGCCATTTCTAAGACTGTTCTTGCCAAAGCTTCAGATATTGCCAAGTCTTCGAGACGTATTCCAGCAAAAGCTTCTGGTCCTCCTAAAAGATGTGAATCGGTAAGATCTGGTTGAGCTCTCTCTCTCTCTCTCTCTCTCTCTCTGTGTATATACACACGCATGTGACAACCTTTGACATGCCATGTTTATCCAACTAAGAAGCTCAAGCTTCACTTCTTTGTGGTTACTTTCGTGCATTGAACAATTGTTGGAAATTTTGGACGGTAATTTTGCTTGTCTGAGTTCTTGAATTTCATTTTTTGCAGTTTTCTGTTTCACGAACTCCAAGAAAATCTGTCACCAAGGCTCGAAGGACATCTTTTCCTTTGTCAACAAGACGTGCAATTCAACAGTCCCCCTGCAAGCATAATATTGGTATACTCAACTGTTTAAAATCCCCCGATGTTTCTGTCAATTCTCCCCGAATTGACAGGATAGCTGATTTTCCAATAGCCTCTTATGATGACCCATCATTCTGCCTCGGTAAAACTTCAACCTCGATGCAAGGTTCCTCTGGCTCCCCACAGGACAATGATTGTTCCCTCACCAAAGATAAATGTACTGTCCAGACCAATAGAGTTTCTGCCAAACCTAATTTGCCTGATGCATGGAAGGGACTTCGTCGCAGCATGCATGGAAGTGACCCATGCTCTGATCAAAATGCAACTGCTGGAGCATCAAGCCACACTTCATCAGACTCTCGTCACCGCCGGTTTGACACATCATCAGTCCAGCAAAGAGCTGAAGCTTTGGAAGGGTTGCTTGAATTTAGTGCAAGGTTGCTGCAACAGGAAAGATATGATGAGCTTGGGGTTTTGCTAAAGCCATTTGGTCCTGGGAAGGTCTCCCCCAGGGAAACTGCTATCTGGTTGACTAAGAGCATCAAGGAGAACCCTCTGAAGCAGGTTGATTAAGCACGAATCAACTGCCACCACATGTACTATAAATTTAACTGTAACAATCTATAGGGCCGGCTCTATTTGTTCTTGACATGTCGAGGTACTAGGTGCTTAGGCAGATATGCTGACATAGCAGTTTTTTGTTAGATTTACACGACTCTTCCATTTTCTCCATGCTTCAGTTTCACGATTTTCATTAAGATGGGTAATTAGGTACGATATCATGGTATGTATTTAGCTTGACAAAATGTGGAAGAAATTGAATTGTTGTGACATGCACAACTGTTTCCGATTAGTACAAGGATCCAGCAACTGGGCTTAGGCTCCAATTCACATCCTTTGGGGGCCTTTATTTTTGCAATCAAATTACATTTTTATTATCTATTTTTCTCACTCGGAGGTTGTATTTATGTAGGAGTTCGGTTTACAAGTGGATGTGTAGACACTACATCGGTAAGCTTCACATGTTCGCTGTGTTAGAAAAAGAATTTGTAAATATATTTTTTCTCGTCTCTTTACACGAATTATTACATATGTTGGAAGTACATGATAGAAGAGAGAAGACATTGAGAGGATGTTAATGACCGCTATTGGGAAGTAATTTGTGATTGAAGAAAAAATTTATTCATCTGGCATTAAATAATATGTTCAAAACATAATACGTAGTCTTTTTTTATTTAATGTCACATCATGAAATTGTGAGAAAATAATAATAAAAAATGATGAATAACATTATTCGTAATTGAATATATATCTCTTATAATTCGTATAGTTTCGACGATCACAATTCTTTTGTATCTTTCTTAAGCACGTATATGTCTGCAGCTTTTCAAATTTTCATCATACGACAGAAACACCTTCAAGTGCAAGTGCGATGAACCGAGAAAAGAACTGTATGTAAATCCACACAAGGTTGAATTCCCATCCTCCCTTGTAGTTACAGTGCATTATTGATCTTCTTTGGTCAAGGCTTACAATATCTTTTGTACCTTCTTTTTTAAGTTCCTCAATTGGTGATGAACAGTGATGATGACTTGCTAGTACATTGTCAAATGGGGCTGCACCATTCATTAATGAAAGGAACTAGTCAACAATGGTAAAAGGGTATAAGAGTGCAAGACAAAATATTTCTTTGTGAAAAATTATATTTGCAAGTTGGGGTAGATGACACATTTTGAAAATGTTTTACTAATGAAATCATGTCATGTTTATAGTGTGAATGATGTGCTCTTTATACCAGTTGCCAAGTAAAAGAAATCTTTCTCTATTGATTTCTTACCTCATATACATCAAGAGATGTGTGGTGGTTGAAATGGCTACTTCTTGGTGTAACTGAATCAAACTTGTTTGAGGATCTTGTTGATCGATACAGCCTGACAAACCAGGGATCATGGTTTGCATGGCCAAAGCATTTGGAGCATGAAGATGAACGTCCTCGCATTTGATTATGCAGTGGGACGCTTGTTCCGTCTGTTAATTTCCTTTCCCTAACTTTCTGCCTAATGCTAGCGTTCAGACGCTGCTTTGGTTCACTCTGTGACATGACTTTAGCATTAGAGGATTGTGTCTTGGCCATGTAATTTGGTATGAATGGATGATGGCCATGAAATATGTGGTTTGCACAATCAAGCTGCTCAGAAAGGGAAGAAGGGGCTCTTCTTGGGTTTAATTCAAATGTGGGTATATAATGTTGGGGGCTGTTATTTTCAGTAAATGAGTATTCCTCATATGTATTTTCTTGCCTTCTAATCGAAAGATCTTCCAAATAATATTTCGGAAAATTATCTTCTATCTTTTCAATTTGTGAATGATTTAGATAGCCACTTTTGCACTTCGAGACTCCCTGGAAATCTTGGAGATTCATATCCATTCTCTCCTGCATAAAGAAGGGCATGCTGTAAGTAAGCAATTGAAAACATTCAGATCATGGCATTTAGGTATGTTGCAGCAGGCAATGACCTTTCTAGGATCTTGACACTTGCTTGGTTTGTTTGAAATGATAGAAGACAAAAAGAAAAGAAAATAAATGAAACTCTGATATACATAATAGAGTTTTAGCCACATGATATAGATAGAAAGGAAAATACTTTAGCCATAAAAGGATTACACAAAAGTAAACCCACAAATTAATGTAATTTGATGTGGTATGTCAGATCATAAAGTTTTTTTTTTTATGGTAAATCTAACGGATTTCATAAAGTCACATCAGTTCGTAGATTGATTTTGTATAATCTCTTTATATCTGTAGCAATTCTCTAAATAAAACATTGTGGCTTACTCTGCGCATTCTTCTGAGCTTATTGTCCAGAGTAAAATTCCTATGAATGGATAGTTGTTTTTTGACATGAAGATGTGATTCCTTGGCCATCTGGATTCTCTGAACCCTTGCTCTTACTTGAATAGATATCAAAGCATGCATGCGCCACAGAGTAGCATTTGTTTGTTTCCTTACCTGATGACCCCTTACAAGTGCTTGTAACTTGACTAGTCCCCTTAAAGCGGACAATGCTTTCCTTGCCTGAACACAACAACATGGGCAGATCAGAATCTCAGATCATTGAAATCAATATGTGAATGTTCAGATGAAAGTTGATACCAAATAAGAACGGAAGACGGCTTGAATCTTCGTGGCAGCCGCGTATTCAACATCTGTGAGTAACACAGCATGATTCTTCAGAACTTCATTTTTTGCATTGGCCTGAACTGGAAGCTTGGTGTTGTCAAATGAATCAAATGATTTAGAGTATTTATGAGATGTCTTTTTGCTAGATGCTCTTCCAAAACTCCATCTTTGCCTTGTTTTAGGAGTTCCCGGCTGGCAATCTGTTTTGTTATGAACATATTCAGCAAAAAAAGTTGCTTCAATTTTCTTGTGTTTCTGCTCCCTTTTCCCTACCAAAAAGTTTCTGATCCATTTGCCTGCCTGTCCCATCTTCTATCACAACTTCTTAAGTGAAACACTTCTTAAGTCCCATGTTTCTAACAAAAGTTTTGAGTAAATTTAGCATCAAAGAAATTCAGAGTTGGGCCTCTTTTTTCTTTTTACCTTGTACTCTGCTGATCTCCTTATTTTTATATAATCAGTTAACAAATCTTGACTTGAAAATCCATATGTAATATGGAAAAGCTTGTTTAACTTGATTCTCTGTCGTTTATTAGTGGTATTATGTCGTTATTGACTTTGGTCTGCAATATCCCTGGTTAAGCCATTTGCCACTTTGATGAACATTAATATCAAAGATTCTTTTTTCTATGTTGAGCTTTGTCAACCTCTCAACTATTGTTTCTTATTTGAGGGCCTCAATTATAAATCTCCAAGAGGCAAGAGCCGTATTATCAAAGTGTAGATCTTGGAGTAATCAGCTTAGTCCATCGATTTGTTTTGTCAAATCACTAATTATCTTATGAACTCAACTAATAAAAAAGTCTTTAGGACTCTCCATATATAATTTTGAAGGAAAAACTTTATTTCAGTCGTGCCATGCAATCCATTCTTCCATTAAACGATCATAAATTTGGTTATTTAAATTTAAAATAATATTCAAAGGTCATCATGTCGACCAATATTTCTTTTATATTTAATTTATTTAAATTAGTAATTGAAAAAAAATGTCATTTAAACCAAAGTTTTAAATACCATTTTAGTAACCATTAAATCGTATGGGGCATTTGAAATATATTGATATTGATGTCGTTTTGAGATAGCCTATATATAAATAAACTAATGATATATATACAAATTATATTCCAAAATACTTCAATAATATTTTGTAATCCAAATCTTAAAAACATACATTAAAAAAATGATACAATTGTTCATTAAGATGATATGATTATTCTTTTTGTAGGACTCAAGAGAGAGATGAGGGATTAGATTCATTAAAAAAATGGGAAACAATTTGCCTTCATTAATATTGATAGCTATACATATATTGTAAATATTTATTTTGCACAAAATTAGCAAATTAGATCAATTAGCTCAATTACCTTTATTCTAGGAATTAGATCAATTACCATTTATTTTGTTTCCATTTTTTGTTCTCTGTAAAATCTATTTAACTTATACAATTACATTGATCAATATATGAAATTCAACAGAATTCAATCCTTTCTTTCGTTCTTAACATGGTATCAAGCCAAATCGGTCTATGAACCCTAACCCTATGGCCGACAATTCCAACCCACTTGTTGCCTCACCGTGTCTTCCACATCGCTTAGATTCCCCCAATCTCATCCTTATTAATGGATTCCTCACTAGTGACAATTTTTCCAAATGACAGAAAGCCATGACACGTACATTGAATGCCGAAAACAAACTAGTTTTTGTTGATGGAACCCTCAAACCTCCCGACCCCTCATCACCCGAATACTCTCAATGGAATCAAACTAAAGACATGGTTCTTACCTGGATTCTCAACTTTATTAGTCCATCCATTGCAAACTCCCTTGAATATCACACTGACCCTCATGATGTCTGGGTGGACTTATCCTCCCGCTTTTGTCATGGCAACAATGCCAGAATTTATCACCTCAAATGAGCCCTCTTTCCCCTGCAATAAACAACAAATTCTGTCCATGAATATTACAATCAAATTAAGCAACTTTGGGATGAACTTGGTCTTCTTCAAAGCAGTGTTGACCTCAAGGACCTCTAACAGCAAGCCGAAGATGAGAGAGTCTTCCAATTTCTTCTTGGTCTTAATGACTCTTTTGCACCTTTCAGAACCCAGATTTTGGCAATGGATCCTTTACCTCCCATTAGCAAGGTATTCTCCATCCTCTTCCAGGAGGAACAATAGTGACTACTTCACTTTAGCACTACTCCATCTAAGAGCCTTGCCATGGCTGTCTGTAACATTAGCCGCCCAAAACCCATCTACAAGTGCACCGCTTGTGGAAGAGACAGACACACCCGCGAAAGGTGTTGGTCAACCTCCACCGTTGGCCAATCAGGTCTGCTCGGAGTCGAGCCCTGTGCTCGGCCTTTCTCCAGAACTCTATCAGAAGCTTCTCACATTTCTAGAGCCGGCGAGTTCATCCTTTTCACTCTCCACCACAAATTTTGTCGATAACACTTTCTCCCCTCCTCCCTCTCCCTCTACTTCGACCGAGACCACCACTGGGTGGTGGATAATGGCGCGAGGCACCATATCTCTCACAAACACTCCTGTGTTGCCGAACTAAAAACCCTAAAATCCCCCCATTTCGTGCAGCTCCCAAACGGGGAAGAGATTGCTGTCGAGAGAATCAAGATTTGCCACCTTTCTCCCTCTCTCATTATATCAAATGTCTATTATATCCCTAATTTTACCTTTAATCTTTTATCAATTTCTCAACTTACTCTTCAGACTTCTTGTATTATTCTTTTTTCTCCTATACTTGTATTTTCAGGACCCACAATTGATGAGTCCAATTGGAACGGGTGACCTTTGCAATGGACTCTATGTGTACCGCCTGAACTCTTCTCTTGCTCTTGCTGCCCAAGCCACCGTCAATAAAGCCCTCTAGCATCAACGTCTAGGTCTTCCTTCAAGTTTTATAATTTCGAGTCTTTTCAATTCTCCTTATATTATTTCTGATTGCGACATTTGTGATCGGTCTAAGTACACTAGATTGTATTTTTCAAATTCTACTAATAAAAATGTTTCTCCTTTTAATCGTGTATTTTGTGATATTTGGGGTGGTTATCATACTTCTTTATGCGGGGCTCATTATTTTATCACAATAGTTGATGATTCTTCCCGCACTACTTGAATATATCTCATGCGTTTTAAAATTAGAAACTTACACTCATTTAACGCATTTTTTTGCTCTTGTCCAAAATCAATTTAATATCAGCATTAAAATTATTAGAACTGATAATGGACAAGAATTTCTCTCTCATCAATTTCAAACATATCTCAAGGATCATGGCATCATTAATGAACGTACTTGTGTTGAAACTCCTAAACAAAATGGTGTTGTGGAACGTAAATACCGGCACCTTCTAAATGTTGCTCCAAGCCTTCATTTTCAAGCTTATTTACCTTTAAAATTTTAGGGCGATTGTGTTCTCACTACTGCATATCTCATTAATCGTACCATTAGTTGCATTCTCCAAAATAAATCTCATTTTGAGATACTGTTTAATAAAGCACCCCATTATGATTACCTACGCGTGTTTGGGTGTCTTTGCTATAGCCCAAACCCTTCGTGCTCACTATGACAAATTTTCTCCTCATGCCACTAAATGTGTGTTACTTGGCTACCCAAGTACTCATAAAGCATACAAGCTCTACAACCTTGACACTCAATCCATCTTCTTCTCTCGTAATGTTACTTTTCATGAGCAAATATTTCCTTTCCAAAATATACCTGACACATATACTCCCTCCACTTCCATCATTTCTCTTCCTGTTCCCGAGCCTATAGCTCCCCCCAACTCATCCCCTGACAACTCTACTACCTTATCCACTCCACCTACATCACCACCGCCCTCCCCATCTCCCCCGCTCACTCGTCCTCATCGTACAATTACTCGAATTGCTTACCCACCCGATTACATTTGTCCTACTTTACATACAGAGCCCACGGCATTGTCAACTGCTCCACCAGTCACAGGTACTGCTCATCCCTTAACTGCTTTTCTTTCATATTCTCGTTTTTCACCCTCACATATTTCTTATTTAACTGCTATCACCACTTGTGTTGATCCCTCTGGTTATTCTGAGGCTACTCGCCACTCTCATTGGCGTGAATCTATGTATTTTGAAATCCGTGCCCTCTAGGACAATTCTACTTGGACTTTTGAGCCACTTCCCCCTGGTAAAAGGCCCATTAGTTGCAAATGAGTCTTTAAAACCAAGCTCAAAGCTGACGGTTCTATTGAGAGGTACAAAGCTCGTCTGGTTGCTAAGGGCTACACTCAGATTGAAGGCCTTAATTATCATGAGACTTTTGCTCCAGTGGCTAAAATGACCACTATACAATGTCTATTAGCAGTTGTTGGCACCAAACATTGGATCATTCATCAACTTGATGTTGACAATGCCTTTTTGCATGACGATCTTGATGAAGAAGTTTACATAACCCCACCACTTGGATATTTTCCCAAAGGGGAGACCCGTATCTGTCGTCTCAGAAAATCCCTTTATGGCCTCAAACAAGCCTCTCAAAATTGGTTTTTTAAACTAACAACTGTGCTTCTTGATGCAGGTTTTCATTAGTCTCAGGCTGATCACTCTCTATTCACCTTCGTCACTTGCACTAGCATCACTCTTGTTCTTACTTATGTTGATGACATTTTAGTCGCAGGCAACGACATTTTTCAAATTGAGGTTTTCAAAAGAGTCATCTCCATTCACTTCAAGACAAGAGACCTTGACCTGCTGAAGTATTTCCTTGGCCTTGAAGTAGCTCGCTCTTCTACTGGCATCTTCCTTAATCAGCATAAATATGCTCTAGACATTCTTTTTGATAGTAGACAACTTGGTGCCCGGACTTCTTCTTTTCCCATGGAACAACACTTAAAGCTCAACACTGAAGATGGCGATCTACTTCCTGACCCTAGCATTTATCGTCATCTAGTTGGCCGCCTCATCTATCTGACTATCACCAAACTAGACATTGTTTATGCAATCAATATCCTCAATCAGTTCATGCATGCCCCTCGATTTCCTCATATGACTGCCACTACTAGAGTTCTCCACTACATAAAAGGCAGCCTTGGCCAAGGCATATTCTTTCCTGCTTCCGACAACCTCCATGTCACCACCTATACTAATTCTGATTGAGCCAGCTGCCCAACCACTTGCCGTTCTACTATCGGATACTTCATTCAGATAGGCACCAGTCCAGTCTCCTGGCGCACCAAGAAACAAACTACTGTGGCACGCTCATCTGCTGAAGTTGAATATTGGGTTATGGCTGTTACCACTTGTGAGCTGACTTGGCTCAAACAACTTCTCACTAACTTCGGTATTTCTCACCTTGAACCTTTCACCATGCATTGTGACAATCAATCTGATCTTTACTTTGCACATAACCCTGTGTTTCATGAACGTACAAAACACATTGAGATTGATTGTCATATTGTTTGTGATAAATTTCATTCTGGCCTTCTCCAAGCTACTCATACCTCCTCACATGACCAAGTGGCCGACATCTTCACCAAAGCTCTTGGCCACGATCTTTTCCACCATTTTTCACGCAAGTTGGGCATTACGGATCTCACTGCACCAACTTGAGGGAGAATATTCATCGCTATACATATCTTGTAAATATTTATTTTGCACAAAATCAACAGATTAGATCAATTAGCTCAATTACCTTTATTCTAGGAATTAGATTAATTACCATTTAATTTGTTTCCATTTTTTTTTCTCTGTAAAGTCTATTTAGCTTGTACAATTACATTGATCAATCCTTTATTTCATTCTTAACAATTAAAGCCACTGTGTCAGTGTGGGTAGGTGAAAAAGAAATATAAAATTACAAGTGCGTCCCTTTTGTTTTCCTTCATTACAGTCTGCCAGCCTCTTATAGGAAATAGAAAATGTCAAGTTCATCCACAGTTTTTCAAGAAATTTATCAAATTGCAATTAACATTCCATTCATTCTGGACCAAAATGCATATTCTAGTGAAACCTAAATTGTATTACTTTAGGATGCTCTAAGTTTTCTCTCCAAGAAAAAATGCTAGAAAATCCTAGGCTCTTGAAGGTGTCGTTCGAAAGGTGGGAGCTTTGGCTCCCTCCCTCCTTCCCTCCTCCTATTTCCCTTTCCACTTCCCCCTCCTATCCCACCCTTTTTTTCGTTTCTTTCTCCTTGCTTTCTTGGGGCCATGGAGGTTAGTGTCTGGTTTGGTTTGTTGGCAGATTGGTGGCTCTCCTCCCCCCTTACCCTTCCCCCCATTCTTCCTATTTTCTTTCTTCTTTTGCTTTTGAGTGCAGAATACGTTGGCGAGATGTTTGGCTAGTTTTTCGTCTCGGTGGGTGGGGCGTGCAGGTGTGCTCCGTCAGCCATGGTCCTCCACGAGCCCCACCGCATGACTTCCATGGATGCGATCTATCGAGTGAGGGTGGAATGGAATGGCGCATGGGCCGCACACCCTCTCCTAAGAAGATCCACAACTGTCACGCTCGGTCCATCGGGGTCCAGGACCTTCGGATCTGTGGAACTAGCCCATGTTAGCCATCCTCCAAGAGAGGCATGTGGAAGGCACGAGCCGCCACAACTGCTCGCTTTGGTGCTTTTCAGTTTCATGCTGTAGTTATTTCTATTTTGTTATCTGTTTTAGGTTTAATTAAAAAAAAAAGTAAAAAATACACTTGGTCTCTAGGACCTTTGGTTCGTAGAGTGAGTTTCTAGAACTATAGCCTATAGAGTGTGTAGGGGTTGTTTGTATCACTTTATTTTGGACAAAGTTTAGCTTTCTTTCAGACGGTGATCTAGAAAGATTTGCAGATCGGGCTAGACCATATAAGTTACTTTTAGTATATGAAGAGTTACAGATCGTCATTAGTTGGCTCGTTATGTATGTTTCAAGTCCAGTTATAATACTCATTATTAATGAATGCAATTTGATTTATTACAAAAAATGCATATTTTTGATGATATAACAAAATTCGGCTAGAATTTGGCCGGAATTGATCAAAATATCTCGAAATGACCGGAATTTGACTTAGAACGAAACATCTACCGCAACTATACCGGCTACTATTTCAACACGAAAAAGTTTGGTCAATCCAATCGGATGAAATGAAATTAAAAACTTTGATTTAAACAACTCATAATCAAACATTAAACATTTTGCGGATGGGCATGCAATGAGTATCCTAAAAACTTGGTGGATATTAGGGTTAGGTGGCGGCCCCTGCAACCTGATCTGTCTGCCTATCACGGTCAAACTTCATAAATATCTTTAATGTATTACCCCCACTACTCCATTCATTTAGAGTGCCAACTACAAATGACACCATAATAGCTGCATTTTGTCTATAGGTCATAAGGGTCATAGTTCTCTAATTTGGAAAAATTGTCCTTGTAGTGTGGGACATTGTGGGCACAATTTTTTCCCCAAGGTGGGCTTATAGGTGTTTGGGTAGGGGTGTAGGTACAGAAACACTAGTACTAGTGTTTGCACTTAAAGAAGTAACACGCTCACTGACACTAGTGCAATCACCATAATCCATTTCAATTATCAAGTATCAAACACTTAACATAGTACAAAGTATCAAAGACAAACTAAAATCACAAAAGCATGCAACAATATGAAACCCTAATATAATTTAGGATTTCAGGTAGAAACCCTAATATAATTTAGCATTTCGGATTGAATACTATACTTAAATTTAGATTAGAGTTTTGATTCCAATCTGAAACCCTATATTAGATGAGGGTTTTGAATTCGAAACACTAATATAATATAGGGATGAAATCTTGAATAGGCCACAACTAAGACAACAATATTGAGAGATGGATTGAGTACAGAGAGAAAAAAGCGATTGAGATTGAGTAGAGTACAGAGACTCAGTCGCTCAGGGGGTGTTCTGGAACCTGGTTAATAAGATTCCAAAATGATGCCATTTAAGGGAGTTTAAGATTGCATTTGGATGTTGAGATAGGGAAGTGAGTTTCAATGTGGTCCATTTAAGATGAGTTTAGCTGTGTTTGGATGTTAAATAAATTTATGTGTGTTTATGAAAAATTTAAAAAGGTATGAGTCTCACCAATAATTGAGAAGTTGTTGTAATGATTGGATAATTACTTTATTTAAATGGTAAATGGAGGTTGAGGTAAGAAGAAGGGTTCAGACTGAAGAGAAAAAAGTGTGTGAAAGAGAGAGAGGGAGCTATGTCAATCATGTGAAAGAGAGAGAAGAAGGAATAATGTTTTCCACCACTTGTGAGTAGTAACTTCCCATCACGTAATAGTATTAAAAGCCCACTAAGTTATGTTTAGTAGTTGGGAGTTGAGTATTTGGATATTGGACACAACTTGAAATTGGACTAAATTCAGCTGTTATTAGTATATTCCATGTTCCAAACACAATCTAAATATATATATATTTTAAATATATGTAACACACACATACATATATATATTATAAATGGGCGAGTGGGCAAGCTATTGCGACACTTGACCTCTGTCCTCACTTTCTAATCTTAAACTCCAACTCCTTCGTCAGCACGCTTGGTGAGGCAGGCTACCCGCCCATGATAGGAGGGGCTTGGGTACAGACGCCCGGTCTATTTTAAATAGTAGTTCTCTGATACCACTGCAATTAAGAGTAACTCTCCATATTGTGTCAAATGTCATAGTGTCGAAAAGTATCTCTTTTGATTCTTTTAACAATAGAGAAAAGTGTATAAGTTTCCACAATATCCAATTGCTTAATTATTTGTGAAATAATTAATTAGTGTGACATCAAAGCAACATTTTGGATTTCTCTCGTAAAATCCTGTAATCCTCAGTTTCATATTCCATTTTGGCCAATGGAGAGTCTCAACAGAAACTTTGTCCTTCTAGGGGCCTTAGACAGGGATATCCTCTATCTCCCTATATTTTCATTCTTTGTACTGAAGTGTTTTCCTCTTTGTTAACTAAGGCTGAGTCTTGTGGTGACATTACAAGTATTCCCATTGGAAAAGGTTCTACTAGAGTCAATCATCTTTTTTTTTTTTTTCCAGATGGTAGTCTCTTATTTTGCAAGTCCAATGCTGAAGTGTTGGGTTATGTATTTCAGATCCTTGAATTATATGAGAAAGCTTATGAAAAGTTTGAATTAAGAGAAGTCTTTTGTCTACTTTAAGAAAAATATGGCAATTAAGGTGCAAAAAGGATGGGAAGGGTTAAATCTGCTAGAGTTTTTGAGAAATACCTTGGGTTACCTGCAATGGTGGGAAGATCTAAGATTGTAGTCTTTCACTCATTCATTGATAGAACCTGGACAAGAATTGCAATTAGGAAGACCAAGTTTCTGTTAGCAGCAGGCAAATAAATTTTGTTAAAAGTTGTGCTTCAGGCAATACCCACCTACTCTGTGGAGATATTTTTACTTCCTTTCTCTATCACTCAAATTAATCAGCTTCTTAAGAAATTTTGATAGGGATACAATGAGATTTACTTGAAAATCCAGTGGGTAAAATGAAAATAGATGAGCCATTCACAAGACCTTGGTGGGCTATGTTTTAGAGATTTTAGGAGCTTTAATTTGGCCATGATTTCCAAACAAAGTTGGAGGATTATGCAGTATCCAAACTCTATGCTAGTACAAGTTTTCAAGTAGAAGTATTCAGTAAGGTGAATTTGTTGGATGCCAAACTGGGGTTAGGTTCTTCTTATGCATGGAGAAGCATATATGCAGGTTTGCAGTTGCTTTAAAAAGGGCTATTTTGGAGGATTGAAAATGGTAGAAGTGTTAACATAGGAATATATAAATGGCTGCCAAGGCTACAAACTTACAAGATTTCATCAACTACAACCGATTTAGTAGAATGTAAAAAAGTGTGTGGTCTTAGAGACCCTGATCTGAAACAATGGAAAGAGGAACGACTACAACATTTGTTCTTGATTCATGAGCTAAATTCATAAAGTCCATACCAATTAGTTGTGGGGTCAGAGAAGATAAAACCTGCATACAATTGATGGTAAATATTTTGTCAAGAGTGGCTACCATCTCTACAGGGAGATGGTGACTAGTAATAAGGGGGAATCATTGGGTCAAGTAGGTTGGAAAGTAATGTGAAAAATGAAGGTACCTAATGTGGTGAAAATGTTTGTTTGGAGAGCCTACAATGAAGCTCTTCCCACTCTATCCAATCTGACAAGAAGGAAAGTGCTTGAGGACAGTTCATACCCCATTTGTAGAATGGAACTCGAGACTTCTGGACATATCTGATGGGATTGTGGTGCTGCTGGAGATGTGTAGAGTTTGAGTTGCAGGAAAGTCAAAAAAATAGTATGCTAGAGTGGGCTCTTCCTTGATATTTTGAATCACATGGTTAGTAATCTCAACTTAGAGAAATTGGAGGAGGTGGCTATTATTTTGAGGTTGTCTTGGACCAGAAGGAATGAGGTTTTGTATGGGAAAAAATTTAAACATGTTCCTTCTCTCTTGCTGAGAAAAGCTAGAGAAGAGTTGGAGTCTTTCAATATTTCAAACAGGCCATCATAGAAGGGCTCAACTCAAAGGATTCTTGTGAAACCTAAATAGAAAAAACCAAGAGGAGTATACAAAGTGAACTGGGATATTGCTATGAAGTGTGCAAAGGGCAAGATTGGTGTGTGAGCGATTGCTAGGGATTGACTACAAGGGACATTAGTGATATAAATCTGAGCTGTAGCTCTTTTTGATGCTGAAGCTTGAGCATTAGTGATAGCAATTGTTTTTTGCAAAGAAATCGAATTAACACAAGTTCAAGTAGAGAGGGATGCAATACAGGTGGTTAAGTACTTGCAAGAGCAAAGCTAATTGGAGCTTATGAGGTTTACTGATTGATCAGGATGCTAGAAGAATTATGAATTCTTGTGCTTCATGGTTAGTAACTCATATCAACACAGGGGTTAACATGGTTGCTCATGACCACCTTGCAAAAGATGCTCTCAATTTTGATGAAGACTTCTATGATTAAGAGAATTTTTCTTAATGTATTCATTCCATTGTCTTATGTAAGATGATGTAAGTCTATCATTATAAATAAAAGATCATTTTCTTTTAGAAAAAAAAAAAGAAAAAAAGAAAAAAGCGATTCTGAATTAATCAAATCATATATCTTAAAATTTTTAAATAAGTGATAATTCTGCCATTGTGAAGTTTATACGTACATTTAGTATCAAAATGAATACTAAAAATGAGCATTTCTATCATTATATTTGGTAATAACACGTGATTTCTTGAATAGAATTAAAATAAATTAAAATCCTAAAATACATATCCAAGATCCAAGAAACTTTTTGCTTAAAGACTGGCCATCCTATTTTTAAACTTAAAAATTAAACAAATAATAACAATGTACTTGGTATATTGTGGCCGGGCATAACCCCTTATAAATAATATTCCTCCTTAATTATAAAAACGTACCTAACAAAAAGTAATGGTTATTGATCTTTGTACGTTGGATTGATAACTATTATATATATATATATATATATATATATATATATAAAATATTCTAGGAGCCTAGCTATTTCACATTCGTACTAAACATATGACCATAAATGTAGAGACAATTTCATATTTCTTTACCATTTTTTTCAAATTATACGGCCATAAACTATCAAACCCAAAGTTATGCAAATTGAAAAAAGGTGAGAGGTTAGCTACGTAAATTGTTAATTTCTAATAGTCTGGCATGAAAATGAAAATTTTCTCTTAAAACTAACCAATGATCTTAAACATGTGTAATTTTGATCCTTCAAATTGAAGATACATGAAAGGTTATCTGATTTAAGTATATGTATCTAGAGTTAACCTAGAAACTGGTCCAACTATTTATCTGAGAAGAGCAACCCTCCAATAGCCTGGCGCCACATAAACTACTTATTATTTTTATCGTGCATTTGCATACACCAGATTAGAGACTCAGGCACCCCTCACTCCTTCATCTTCGAACCCTCCCTCACTTCTCGATCTTCCATGCCATCCCCACACTTATATGAAATTGGCAAGCAAAAATTGGGATGCCAAAGGCAAAAAAGACGAGACTCAGAAGTTTTCAAGTGAATGGAGATGGTCAAGGATTTGGTTGAATAATGCATTGGATTTGATAAAGTCTACTAGACTCATGGGTATCGACTCTTTCAACTCTCACCCAGCATTGTCGGTTTCTTCCCCATTGGAAGTGGCAAACAAAAACTGGGATGCCAAAAGCAAAAAGTCGAGACTCAGAAGTTTGCAAGTGAATGGAGATGGGCAAGGATTTGGTTGAATAATACATTGGTTTTCATGAAGGCTACTAGACCCATGGATATCGACTCTTTCAACTCTTACCCAGCATCATTGGTTTCTTCCCCTTCGGCGCTTCCCCTTCGGTTTCTTCCCCAATCGAAATCCCTTTGATGCCGACAATCTTCCATCATCGTCATTGTCTTCCAATTGTAGGAAACAAAGAAGCACTTGGCTCATATATGAGATTTTACCGTCTAATACAAGTTGTTTAGTTCTTGTTTAAATTTGGAACTGGTAAAACGAACCAAAATTTTAATGTGCTTAGACGCTTTTGCCTCTGTTTGGATTTGGAAAGCGTTTCATCTTATCTCATCATTATAAATTTTTTAAATTCCTATAAAAATTATAATAAACAATTCAACTTTTTCAAATCTCAAAATAATAATAATATTAAAAAATATTCTAACAATATTTTATTCAACTTTCATTTTTCATTTAAAATCATTTTCTCATTTCATCTTTGAATCCAAACCGAACCTTAATTTTGTTTGGCAAAGAAAAAATGTTGAACAGAGAAAAGAAAGAATCAATTTTAGAAATGTTGATGGAGTGAGAAAAGAGGATGTAGTTGGATAATTTTGTTTGAAGTTGTCGATTTTCGTAACAACATGGATGTCTATGGATTGTGTCATGGGGTGGAGGCATGAGGATGCTAAATTGAGGCGATTGGCATCAAACTAAAGAAAAAGGCTTTATTTTGCACATCATTATGAGCATTAGTAGTATCAGAAACTTGAACATTATGATCAGCTTTTCCATACTCTCATGATTCTAGTCCAAAGAAGCTATTTCTCAAGCATCAACCACGATATCTTCTGTGGCTTTGCTCTAATTCTGTTTCTTTTTATTGTTTCTCTTCATCAACCACGATATATATATATATCGACATGATGTTACGTTGAGATTGTGGCGATGGAAGTCAATTTGGTCTGGGCGTCGGATTGAGCTAGTGGCGACGGCTAGGAAGAGAGGGCAGCGAGGAAGACAAAGCTATGAAGATACGAAATGCTGGGTGCAAGGTGATTCTGTGAGGGCTTTTCATTAGAAGTGATTTTGTGTGATTGAACTTAGTTTTCTTATGATGAATTTTATTACGTGGCAAGTTGTGATTGAAGGGTTGCTATTCTCAGGTAAATAGCCCGATTGTCCAACATTATTTCTATATATATCTATAAGAATAACCTGGGGTTCGGTTTGACCGACCCTCCCCTAAATGTAGCCCCCGTCGTCCTTGGCGGCCGTGGGCGACACCGCCCATCCCATTGGGACCAGAAGGGACCGGTGACCTCACTCCTGCGACGATGAGCTCGATGACATCCAGTGTGCCCCAGCGGCCTTAAACCCAAAAATGGGTCCGTAGCAGTGTCACCCACCGCCACCGGTGGCGGCGGGGGTTGGGCTGAGGCTAAATCTCTCTTACAAATTCATATTCATTTTATTTTTTTATTGTGTTTTTTATTATGTTTTTATTATTTTATTATATTTTTTATTGTGTTTTGTAATTTTTTTTTATTGTATTTTTAATATTTTTTATTGTGTTTTTATGCAAATTATAGGGGATTAGGAAGTGGGCTGTAAAATGCTGGAGTGTAGCCCGACCGCACTTCAGCGTCTCCTATATATATATATATGTGTGTGTGTGTGTTGTGATCCAGCGTCTCCAAATGAAAAACCCAAGTTCGTAACACGTAGGTTTTTTTCTTTTTTCGCATGACTTCAAGGCTCGTTGAAAGAATGCCTCTCATAAGCATCGATCTTATCTTTTCCAGCTTGAGCTTTTGAAGAAAACCAAACAATAATTGTTGTTTTTGATATACTACCAAAATTAATAGACAATATTATATATATATATATATATAAAAGAAACTTCTTTAGAGCCTGCATGCATTCACTCTCAAACGTCTAAAGGGTATTTCAACAAAGGCATTGAAAAAAATGGCACAAAGACAAGTGGAATGAAATTAAGCTACGTGAGAAAATGGGGGCATTAATGATTGATACACACACATATTCAGAACTTAAGTTTCTGTGTCTTTCATTTTCACTTTTAATATAATGTCCATCTCTGCTGACTTTTCTCCTCCATAATTGTCTTATAATTCCATTTTATTTTATTTTATTTTGTTTTGTGCAATGGCTATTGTTTCATTGGCCCACTTTGGCGGAGTTTTGACTTTTAAAAGCCGACGAGAGCTTTCTTGGAACTTCTCTAGAACTTCTGACTTTCATGTACCTTCTCTTCCACACAAAAAAATAGAAAATTTGGTGCAATCAGATTGATTATATATATATATATATATATAATATATATATATACCGTCTCTTTAATTAATTAATATATAATCTGAAGAATTGGTTCGTAGTAATGTTTTAATTAAGTTGCCGTCCCTTTATTTTAATTTATAATATATATGCTGGCATGCCAAATTTAAGATTTAGATTACTTCTAAGAATATACGATCCTTATTAATTTTATTTTCTTAAGATGGAGTAATTGTTAAATATATAGTGTTGTAAGATGGAGTAATTAATTAGTATTTTTGTAATAAGATAAAGAGTTTCATGAGATTCTAGAAATAGCCCAGTTCGCTTACAGGGGTGAAACAAAAAACTTAAAACACATTTCAAACTCATATAAAATATAATAAAAAATTCAACTTTTTCAAATTTCAAATCACTTTTTTCAAATATCAAAACAAAACAAATATTAAAAAAAAATATTACAATAATATTTTATTCTTTTTTAAAATTTTATCTTATATTATCTTTAAAAACAAACAGGACCTAAGTTCTGTATTTCCCAAGCTTGTAATATTCCTTTTAAGATTAAGGGTTTTTATTCAAAAAAAAAATCATTTTTTTCTTTTTAAAATGAGAAAACATCCATCTCACGACTATTTTTAGTCTTATTTGAAGAGAACTAAATATTATGTCTTTCACATGTACACATAGAGTAGATTTTCAAATTCATTTGGCACGACTCACTCAGACACGATCAATTAGAGTATAATAACAATAAGAAACTTTTAATAATAAATTTTTAGTTTTGGGGATATATATATATATATATGTAATGAACGAACGAAACGGCAGCCGCCCCCTGTCCCACCACTAAAATTATGTGAATGACCACACCACTATTATATTAAATTCTGTATAGTGACTTGCATAGTAACTTGCATAGTAATTTCCAAACCTATAAATAGAGGCTTCAGTTGTAATGAAATTCATAAGAAAATATAGAGAAGGAAGAAAGTTTCAGAGAGTTTCTTTTATATTTCTCTTGCAATAGTAGTAGTTTTCTTTTTAGTTTTATAACACGTTATCAGCACGAGGTTCTACCGATACTAAAGCTAGTGGTCTTCTACTTCAAGTAAGTTTTTCAATATATTATTTGCAGTCCTTGAGATAAATATTAAAGGTAATATTGCTGAATATTACTTGATAAAATTTTAATTTATTCTCATGATAATGTGAATATATTTCTTAAATTCACAGATTTATTTTTGTAATATAATGTCAAATATTGAGATTTATTACTATTGACATTTCTGAAAAATGTTATTTGTCCAGGATCCTTGATGAGATCTATTTGGATATAATGATGAACTTGAAAGATACAATCATAGAAGCAAACCATGTGTCCCTGAAGGACCGTGCTGTGTATCTCATTATGAAAAATCATCTTACTGTGTAAAATGAATTAAGAGAGTGATATAAGCACCAGAAGATGTAATCCTCTCAAAAGATCATTATGACTTATTGCACCTGAAGTTGCAAGATTTTAAAAGTGGTATTGAATATTCTGCACTCTTTAAAATTAGCTCAATATTAAAATTATGCAGTGAAAATGTCACTGATGATGATATATAAAAGAAGACATATATTATTTTTCATACCTCGAATGTGCTCCTGCAGTAGCAATATCGAGAGTGAAAGTTCAACAAATATTCTGAACTTTTATTTTGTCTTCCAGTAATTGAGCTAAATAATGAGTTTTTGTTACACCAGTTACGTCCTATTAATAATATCGAATTTACACAATTCTCAGAAGTAAACAGTGCATCCTTTCAAAGGAATTAAGGGCGTAGACGTGGTAGAAAAATTATAGAAGTGTTGGTCCCAAAAGCGACAACACTAAAGATGATAAAAATATATCGTATCACCAGAAGTGATCCAACTCAGAGAAGGGTAAAGGCCCTCAGAATAATTCTTCATAAAAAAATGAAAATGTTTGTGATAGATGTGGTATGACTAAACAGTAGTCACGTACCTGTTGTACGGCCAAACACTTGATTTACTTATACTAAGCTTTTATATATAAGCTTATTAATATTTCATCATGTTTTGAAATAATGAAATATCGTTGCCTGAAGCACGACAAGAAATTACTTGGGATAATAAAGCCCTGTTTAAATTTGATCCTCTTACAAATAAATGTGAACCAGAAGTTCAGAGGATTATCTATTTGCAAAGTGTTGCAAATCAATTACATGATGTATTTACTAACACTAAAGGTGTTGTAAAATCATATATTACTGTTGTTAATGCTTAAGCAAGAATTGAAGTCCCTGAAGGACGAGTTGTTAAAACAGCAATAAATGAGTCTAAGATACACCTGAAGCGTTGAAGACCTATTGGTGCACAAGAAAAAAAAATCGGTGCTCATGAAGAGACCGTATTTTCTGTATAAAATATAATCCTCCTGAAGAGTGTAACTCCTGAAGAGTATAACTCCTGAAGAGTATAAACCTCCTGAAGAGCAACCTCCTGTAGAGGTGTTTCATGAAATGTTTTCCCCTGAAGAGGAACAATGAGATCTTAATACATTTCATGATTACTGGAAAATTTATGGATAGAAATAAAACTGTTGTCGACAACATATATGATAACACTTGACATTACCAGAAGTAATGAAGAAAGTGAGCTAAAAACCGTCGAAGAATGTTGACGTAGAAATGATTGGCCAAAATGAAAAGCAGTTATTAAAACTGAATTAAACTCGCTAGTGAAGCGAGATGCATTTGGACCTGTTGTCCAAACACCAAAGGGTGTAATATCTGTCAAATATAAGTGAGTATTTATACGAAAGCATAATGCGAAATGAAATTGTGCGGTATAATTTGTCGCACAAGATTTCCTGCAGAAACCCGAGAGCAGTTATGAGGAAACATATTTCCTTGTTATGAATGCAATCACATTCATATTTTTAATCGATTTGGTTATTACAAAAGGATTAGATATGCAGTTAATGAATGTGGTCCCTGCATATTTATAAGGATTATTAGATCATTACATATATAAAGATATACGATACTTGAAGCATCTAATCCAAGTACATTTAGGAGTATGTACTTTATAAAGCTTCAGAGATCTTTATATGGGTTAAAGCAATCCGAACGCATGTGGTATAATTGAATCAACGAGTATCTATTGAAAGAAGGATTTAAGAATAATCCTATATGCCCATATGTTTTATCAGAATCCGGATTTGCCATTATTCCAGTTTACGTTGATGATTTACCTTGTTAGAACTCCTGAAGAGATTACAAGGGCTACTATAAATTCAAAGAATGCATTTGAAAATGAAAGATCTTATTATTCAATTGATAGATGAGTTACAAGAATTTGAGACTTCTAGCCTCATCTCTCAAATGCATTTGCTCTTCATAAAGCAACATACCATCCTTATCTAAAGGATTAGGCAGTCGAAATGAAGAGGCAAATAAGGATTTTAAATCCTTATTCTCTTGCTTTAAGTCTGCAATTTTTCTGTCAGACTCTTGAACAAGTCGTTGAAGTACGGAAACCTTCTCATTAAGCTCCTCAATTTCACGATTTTTGGATTGTAATCGGTTGGAAAATCCGACAATAGAGGAGGAGTATCTGGTGCCGAGAGTCACCAGCTCATAAACAGCTTCACGATCTGACTTATTAGCCAGATCATTTGCTTGCTGCAACATGGCACCTGCGGAAGATGCATGAACAACTTGTAATTGAGGTGAAGGACACCTCATATGTTGATCGTGAGAAATAGTAAAAGGAAATTGATGAGCCATTGGAAATTTGTAGAATAAAAATATAAATACAGATGAATTATAGATATGAGAAGAAGATTTGATGCGTACTAAATGAAGCTAAAGACGGTTCTTATAGAAATGGAAATAAGAACAAGACAAAGCATCATCTCTTCAAATCTCACTTTACAAGATATGCTGGATGCATAATTTCAAAAGCCAGCGAGATTAATTACAGCTATTCCTATTTTCTTGTAAACGTTGAACCTCTGCCGTTAGCTGCTGTTGTTGACTTTGTATCTGAGCTCTCTCTCGTTCCAGCTCTTCTACTCGTGTTTTCAGGTCACGAGAATACCAGTCTACAAGTTTCTTTAGCTCCTTGTTTTCTTGTCTTAAATCTTTATTTTTTCTATCTTTAGTTACAAGCGTTTGATGCAACTCAGATATTTGATTTTTAAGATGATCAACCTCACTCGTTCTCGCCAGTAGCCTCTGAGACATGATTGTAAGAGAGGCAGCATATTGAGCACTGAGGGTTCTTGATGCTGCAACAATTTCAGGATCAGATTTACTAGAAAGATATATCTCTGCTCCTATCATGGTGTTTACAGCCTCAGGAGAAAATATGAGTGGTTGAGGTATAAAAGGTTCATGGTTCAAATCTGGGACATTAGAATTTCTATCAGACATAATATCGTTCTAGATAAACAACAACTGAATCTATGAGGAATGTGAGATCTTTTTGCTGGAGTAAACCAATGGTAAAATTGGTTATATTTAAACAACAACCCGAAACTTTCAAATCTTTTCAAGATCTTGTTTGTCTACAATGTCAAGCGGATTTGATTTTCCGCCGAACTGATAATATTACACCTCAAAGCTTTTACAACTTTTATCATACATAGATGGTTTCCAATGTTATTTCCGCCGTATATAAACAAGTTCTCCCTAATAACGCCGAATGAGGGGGAGAAAATTTTAGATGAAAATATTATCATATTCTATCTAATGCATTATTTAGATGGAAATCATGTTTAAATTCGTAATCTATTATATATGCTGAAATAATGTTTGCTTATTACTTGAAACACTAATGCATATTATCAGGGGGAGTTTAAGTATTACTGCAGGTATCAGATTTCTATTAAGTCAGTCAATCAGATATTATTTTTCATCTTCAAATCACTCAGAGATTATTGCAATTCATGAAACAAGTCGATAGTATATTTGGTTGAGATCAATGACTCAACATATCCAAGAAAAGTGTGGTATTTCATAATCAATGATAGCTCAACAATTTTATACGAAGATAATACTGCTTGTATCATTCAAATCAAAGGAGGATATATCAAATATACGATCAAGTGATAATCTGGCAGATTTATTCACGAAGGCATCACCAGCTGCGACATTCAAGAAAATTGTGCAGAATATGAAAATGTGAAGACTCAAAAATCTATCGTCATGCACTTTCCAGGGGGAGTAAAAGTCCTGAAGACTTGTGCTGATTGTACTCTTTTTCCTTCGCTAAGGTTTTGTCCCACTGGGTTTTCCTTTGCAAGGTTTTAATGAGGCAATCTTAAAGCACTTGTGGATACATAAGAAGACTGTACTCTTTTTCCTTCGCCATTGGTTTTTCTTCCCATTGGGTTTTTACTTGGCAAGGTTTTAACGAGGCAGATTCCTTATTGGTGGTCATTCAAGGGGGAGTGTAATGAACGAACGAAATGGCAGTCGCCCCCTGTCCCACCACTAAAATTATGTGAATGACCCCACCACTATTATATTAAATTCTGCATAGTGACTTGCATAGTAACTTGCATAGTAATTTCAAAGCCTATAAATAGATGCTTTAGTTGTAATGAAATTCATAAGAAAATATAGAGAAGGAAGAAAGTTTCAGAGAGTTTCTTTTATATTTCTCTTGCAATAGTAGTAGTTTTCTTTTTAGTTTTATAACAAAATATATATATATATATATATATATATATATATATATGAGATTAACACGTAAAGGAGTACTATTTCTACAAGTTAATTAATATTAGCCTTACAATTTTGGTGTTTTTATATCCATAAAATTATGTACGTTATTATGATATATATATATATATTTATATGCGCGCGCACGTGTGTTTGTACTACGCACGCATTAATTTATGTATTTAAGAGTATTTTTTTAGAGTGGATGATATCTAAAGTTTAACCGGCCTGCGATTTTCATCACAACTACTATTTTAAAGTTATCATATGATGCATGTGATCCTTTTCTTAGTAGCCATATAATCCAAATCAGATGTTTAAAACCAGACTTCAAACTGTGATCAGATATTGGCCGCCGATAAATTCTATATATATATATATATATTAAATATGATAATAAACAAAAGTTTTCCAGATCAGGTATTTAATTAAAACCATATTAAAAAGAATTATAATAAGAGATTTTTAATTTGTTTTTTCTTTAAAGAAAAGAGAATGGAAAACCACTTATAATATATTCTTGAGATCTAGATATCTGGTGAAGTGTGAGATATTCCACGAATTAATGGAGTTTCAAGCATATTTGAGGATGAATATTAATGCACTGTTAATCCCCCGGCCACTCCACTACATCTCTTCACGTTCTTAACGTGCATGACTTAAAGCTATCAATCTATATATATATATATATATATATATATATATATATATATATATTATATATTATATATATTTATATGAGATAGGCCGCAGATCAGATGGATCAGGGCTGAGTATTTGGACCGCTAACTACCTCTCCGCTGACTTTTCATGATTAACAGTACCTAAACTACCATTGAAAATGAAGTCTTTTCCAGACGAAGCTTGGCCGATTAAACTTGACATTATGAACAACCAAGAAAAAAATAACAAATAATTACATGAATTGTACTTGAAGGGCTTCGATATTACTGATCATCATGTCATACAATTTCAAAAGCATATTTTATGATGAAAATCATGGCCGGTTGGTCAAAACAGTGATAAAATTATAAACAATTGATCATGTAGGAATATTGATTATTTCAGAGGAAACTGACCTAAAATATAATTAGTACAAGAAAAAACATCAAAACTTCAATAAAATAATTTCTTCGTACTGGTCATGGACGTGATCTAGAATGCTAAAAAAAAGGGGAGAATATTGTTTAGTGGGTAGAGTTTTTAGATTGTAAAACAAGGTAATAGCTGCTAGACCATATGACCTGCCAATATCTGACAGTCTAAAATGTCTGCAGAATCTTCCATTAGAAAACTTCAACAAGTTCTTATAATAATTATCTTTATATATATATATATATACACACCCAGATTGTGATTGCAATCACGCGGCCTTCCTCAGTCCTCACCATCTCTCTCTCTCTCTCTCTCTCTCTCTCTCCCCCTGTATTGAAGAAAATGGGTTCCTCTAGTATGGTGGGTTTTGTAGCTGTGCTTCTGGTATTGCTACCCATGGCTTCACTAGGGTCAAGTGATACACCTTATCTTGATGATTTTTTGGGTACGTACACATGAATCCTCTTCTAATTTGTATTATTTTTAACTTAATTAGCTTTTGGGTTTTATAATACTCAAAATTAGTACCCTTCTCCAACACGCAATAATTAGCACAAAAATGTACAAAATCACACTTTGATCTAATGAAATAGCCTAAACACAAGCTAGAAAAAAGACTACCCGAGTATAAACACGTACGTACGTACATATTATTGTTTTTTTTTTTTGTTTAATTTGCTTTATTTTGTTCTTCATGGGTTTGATCAATTGCAGAAAGGGTGTGTGAAGATGTGGAATGTGGAAAGGGAAATTGCTCAGCTGATTTAAACTACCCACTTGGCTTCAAGTGTGAATGCGATTCTGGCTGGAAGCGAACCCGTGACGAAGATGATCACGATCTCACTTTTCTTCCCTGTGTCATACCTAACTGTACGTAATTAGCGCCTCTGATCTCCTTTCTCTTTGATCATATATATATGGGGCAGGCGCTGGTTTAGTACTGTGATCTAAGCCTATTTTATTTTACAATTTTTTGCAGGTACTCTCAACTATGGCTGCCAGCCAGCCCCTCCTCCAGTCGCAGAAAAGGAGATTCCTCGCAATCTCTCAGCCTTTGACCGTAATCACTCATTAATACATGTTATCTCATTACAAAAATACGGATTATTTGTGATTAATTATTTTTTATTAAAATAAATTTATTTTGATTACAAATAATTATTTTTATCACAAATAATTCATTACAAATACTTTTTTTTTTTTTTTTGTATAGTAGATCTTGATTAATATTATTTTCATTTTATTCATTTCTAGATGTTTTGACCAAGTAATTTCTTGTTTAATGAATTTATAATTCATTTTATTTTTTTATAATACATAGCCTGCTACTGGGCATATTGCGGAGATGGGAAATGCACGAAGAACAAGACGCATACACACACATGTGAATGCAACTCGGGTTTCTTTAATCTTCTAAACGTCTCAGCCTTCCCATGCTACAGTGAATGTATGTAGACTTGTAAAAACCTTAAACACTATTATCTTAATCCACGCAAGAGTTAAAACAAAATTAGATTGATAACAAGTGATTTGAGGTATATTGGTGTTTTTGTGTTAATTTTCAGGTACACTTGGATCTGATTGTTCAAGGCTTGGGATTACAGTTGCAAAAACTTCTGCGGATGGATCTGGGAATGGTACTAGTCAAGGTCTCTCTCTCTCTCTCTCTCGTTTTTTAATTTATTTCTTTTTCATTTTTTATGATGATAGTTTAAGCTTAGTCCAAAATGCAAGGTCAATGGGTAGAAGGAATTAACAAAACCTATATGATATGATTAATAGAATACCCTTTCTAATTTATTTAGCACTCCATGACTATAAGCACGTAGGAGTAATATCATTTTATTATAGATCATTTCGTATTATTAAAGGATTACGATTTTGTGATCATGGAAGACTTCGAATGATATTATAGCTAGCTTTATGTGAGAGGCCGGAGAATGTTATCTCCTTCTTCTTTGGAAACTACTTAATAATTATTAGTTTTATTATCATTATAATTAAAAGCATGCATAATTAGCGCTAAAAATGTGGTTATTTAAGATAAAATGACTGTTTGTGATGAAAATATAATCATTTTGACTAAGCACAATTATTTTAGCTAGCATAACATAAACAAGCAGTTTTCTTGTACTATAACACCCTCAGTATTGCCATCATGATATCATATTTACGTTAGCCTTGTTTAATTACACCATATCCTGATATTTAGATTGTGATCTCTTATATATAGCAAAGAACCGGCTATTGATTATATAGAAGTAGTTCAATTGAAGAAGCTAGCATGCCATGCATGCATGCCATGTTTGTCAAAAAAGGGGTGCCAAAATAAATAATATTAATACGTCATTTGAACAAAAATTCTCCTCAATTCCCAAATCACATGATGTTAATCGAAATATATATATATATATATATATATTAATATTACTTCATAAAAAATAATTTCCTTCTATTCATGATCTTACTCATACTTGATCAGGACCTCAAATATTAATAAAGAGATAAAAATATAAAGACTTATGTCTTACAACATTTATCATACTGTTTGTATGAATTTTTTAGAACTATATATTTATATATATATATATATATTATTAAATGATTAATAAATACTATAGATCGTATATATTTCATGTGTCTATTTCTTTCATACTCGAAATTATTGACTTCGAATAAAATTAACACGAAGATTTTGATCCCTTCACTTCATGACTAGCAATAAGAAATTAGTTACTCTGCACATGCAAGATATTGGTTATATATCCACCCATGCCATGACCATGCAGATACAATTAACAGCATGGATTAGTTAGTAAAATCAAAGATATATAAAGAGAAAAAATTAATTATATGATCATCATCATGTTTTTCCTAATTATGTTGTTTGGTTTCCATGCAGCTGGTACCTCGTTTCTACCAGGAAAGTTCCATTGGATGGCTACACTGATGGTGATCTTGGGTATAGTCATGTGGAATTAAGTATTGGATGAAGATAATATAACTGGCGCAGCTTACGTCTAGCTACGGCCTGATTTTGAGATACATACATATGTATTATATAGACAGATAATTAATACATATTCATTATCCCTTCTTTTGTTTACATTATTTTTCTTTTATTTTTTTAGTGTACAAAGCTTGTTTTTGAATAGTTCAAAGCACAGTCATCGTGATCAGTACTGTTATCATGTGTACAAAATTATTGTAGAATAAAATTTATTGAGCATGCAGGGTAGTTCATGTCCTGATCTTATTGATTTATCTATTGGGGATTATATAGATAATTGCACTCTATATATGAAAGCAACAGGCCAAACCAAATTAAAATATCATGAAACCCGCCTTAGCTTTTATTTATATTTTTATTCCCTCAGCTTGGAGGAAATAATATTAATTAGGTTCGATTTTTGAAGTTGAAAGAGATGTTCCAACTACTACAAAACTATGACATTTTTTCTCAGTAACAAATATATGTGGTAGAAATATTTTCTCATTGAAACTCTTATCATTTTTCTCCGGGGCCTGCCAAATTATGACAACTAGCTAGTCGCACGCCCGCATTATGCGTGGGAACAAGTTGAATTCATCAAAGGAAAAGAAAAAAACAAAAAACAAGTGGCCAATATGTTCATACTGATCATCATCACTCAATTTATGAGTTTGAAATCCTGTTAATATATTATATACTAGTCCTTTTTTAATTAACATTAAGAAAACCTAATATATTTTCAGGTAGGATCGGTTATAGCCATGCCTCATGTAATTTCAAGAATATTAATATTAATAAACCTAGTCAGTCTTGACATCTACTTGATACAATTCTATTTCTAATTTTGCAACAATGATGCTATATTTGTCCCCAATCAAATCTAGCAGCAATTAATTATAAGTGCATAGAATCGTAAAAATGGTAATTTTTTTTTTTTAGAAAATGGATGTCAAATCGATATAGATTAATTTTTCTATTGAGTATTGAAATTTACTAAATTAATTACTATTTGAAAAATAGAAAAACAAATAGAGATTTTATTATCTAAATTAAACTGAAATAATTAACAAAAACAAATCTACGAATAAAAAAGAATGAAATCTAAAATTGTAAAAATATGATAAGAATGGATTGATCTAGAGCATTTGATTTCATCTAACAAATCTCACGCAATTTATTTTTTTTAATTATTCAATTCCAATAATCTCATGTTGATAATTAAAAATCCCTTAACTACTCAATATCTTCTCTCGAATAATATTAAAAATATCTCCAACTAACAACTCCATATCTCTATATGAATTTAATTAATTGGAGACTCATTATGTTCACCAAATTTTTTAGAAAAATCATATTAGTCATAGTAAAGTATCTCTACTTTCGTTTAACTAATGGTGTTGAATTCTAAAACTAAAATCACAAATTATCTCTTGATCTCATTGTAATTCAATTGATCAAACAATAATCCGTAAAAAATTGCAAGCATTAAGAATAAAAATTAAATACTCAATAATGAAAATATTAAAAATAAAATAATTTAAAATATAAACTGTGTTTAATACTAGATTACAATAAAATTTTAGAAAATAAAATTTAGTTTCATAATGAAAATGAAAAAAATAATAATAAACTTATATTCTTCTTTAAAGTCGGTTGATAAAACATGCAGATTTGTCAGATATTCTTTCTCAAAAAAGAACTCCAGATAAAAACTCCAATGGACTGGCTGCATATTTTAGTACTCCAGATAAAAACTCCAGATTCTGTCTATTTATCAGTTTTCTAGTCCTCCGGCACTCTCGACCGAATCTCCTTACGTATTTTGTGTTGCGTTCCCTCCTTAATTTCGTGCCCCTCTCGAACTTTATCATGCAGTGCTCCAATTAAATAAATTAAATACGAATAACTCAATTGTCGTCCAGTGTAATGTATTGCGTGACAAACTGAATCTCTCAAACATCAAGACATGCTGCCCATGAAATCCAAGTCCATTGTGAAGTACCTTGCGTTTTTGTTCATTGAGTGGGGGGCCGTGAATAAAAGTCTAAACACCAATTAAAATGTGAAGTCCAGTTCCAAAAAGTGCACTCAAGTGCTGCAGCTTTGTTTGTGGGGCCAAGTCCAAGTGAAGTGATCGTGTGCCTCTTATTTCTTTTTTTTTCGTTTTCTTTTCTTTCCTTCAAACACAAATAAATCAAAATAAATAAATCAAAATCAAATCAAATCAAATCAAGACAAACTAATAATTTTAATAAATAAAAAAAATTTATATAAAAATTACATTTATCAACTTCCTCAATAATGACCAAAACATCACCCTCAAGAATAGCCGCCGCTAGGACATTAAGTTCATTACACAGTAAAGCTGCCCTCCAAAGTGCCAGAATTTTTGCTAGTGCTCGATGCGTCATCCCTTCTAGGCATGCATAAAGAGACAAGCGCTTCCCCTTTAGCATTTCTCATGACAATATTAGCACCCATCTTTTTTACTTGAGTTGAAAACTACATCTTAATTCACCTTTATCTCTTTTCCCATTGGTGGATGCCATACAGGATTTCTACTAATTGAACTATCCTCAGTGTTTCCCACTTTTGAACTACACTGAGCCATCTTAAATTCCTTCAAACTCATGTCTTTGGCCTGCTCCTAGAGTCATCTCAGGCTTGAGAAAGTTCCCTAAAAAAATGAACTTGTATCTTTTCATCCAAATCTCTCCATTTGGACTACCACCAACTCTAATTTCTCTTGATTCAGAGTTGTAGCCATCTTCTTCCAAACCTCAACAAAATTCCCCTCCACATTGGGCCATTTTTGCACTAGACTCTCGACCTTCGTGTTTACATCATATGAGGCAGGACAGTTCCACAAGGAGTGACAAAAAGACTCTTAAACTTTCTTAAAAATGGGGCACATAGGAGACTTAATGTTCTTCTTCTTTAGCAAGTTCATCCTTGTAGACAAGCAATCCTTCAAAGCCTTCCACAAAAAAGCCTTTACTATAGTTGGGGTATTAAAAGACCATATTGCTTTCCACAAAGCCTCCGGTATTGAAGGGACTAAAGATTCCCCCTCCTCCTTCCTCATTCTTGCCATGTCCAAGTGATAATCACGCTTGACATTGAAGAGGCCATTCTTAGTGTGTCCCAACTCACCTTATCATTTGTCCTAGACAAATTGAGAGGGATGTTACAAACATGTTCAGCTTCCTCCTCTCCCAGAGTATTTTTGTTCATTTCCTCATTTTAGTATCCATTAGCATTATCAATCAGTTCCTCAACTTTTGCGTTGCTGTTTAAGTTCTTCACGGGGGATTATACACTATAGGTAGAAGGCTTAGGGATCCACCTGTCACCCCAAACCTTTATATCTTTTCCTTAACCCACCCTCCAAATAAGACCCTCCTTCAACAAGTCAAGAGCACCCCAAAGACTTCTCCAAATCAGAGAAGGGTTGGAACCTAGTTGAGCTTGCAATAGGTTAGTATTTTTAAAATACTTTTCTTTCATGATCCTATCAGTTAGGGAGGTAAGATTAGTAAACATCCTCCAGCATTGTTTTGCAACTAGTGTTGTGTTGAACACTTCCAAATTCTTGATACCCAATCCACCAGCTACCCCAGACTTCTCCATTTTCTTCCAGCTACACCATTGAATCTTCTTCTCATTCTGTTTAAAGCCCCACCAAAATCTAGCCATCATCCCAGAGATTTCATTGTAGAGTTTAACTGGCAGCTTGAACACATTCATGTAAAAATTTTGGTATAGCTTGGATCACGGCTTTGAGGAGGACTTTTTACCTGAGGGGGATAGAAACTGGTTTTTCCAGTTATTAATCTTTCGCCACACCTTTTCTTTGATACCTTGAAAGGTAGTGTACTTCGGCCTCCCAATCATTGCTAGAAGCCTTAAGTACTTCTCATAACTGCCATTAGCTCTAGTGCCTAGCTCACTTTGAATCAGCCTTCTGTCTTGAGGCTTTGTATTTGACTTGAAAAATACATTAGTTTTCTGCTTGTGTAGGCATTGACCCGAGGTCTGCTTATAAACCTCCAGTATATCTTTAATCTTCTCCTAGCCTTCTTTGTTTGCCCTGCTAAAAAGGACACAATCATCAACGAACAATAAACGTTTTAGTCTGGTACCCCTTCATAATAGGCACCCCCTTATAGCACCCCTCAACTCATGAAAACTGAATAAATTACTCAGTCCTTCAGCACATAGTAGGAACAAATATAGGGATAAGGGGTTACCCTGTCTTAGTCCCCTAGATGGCTTACAACTCCCACCACATTGGCCATTAACTAAGACTTAAAAGGAGATAGTGGATACACAATGTATAATGAGGCTAGTCCATCTATCATCAAATCTCATCCTCCTCATCACCCCCTCCAAATACCTCCACTTGACACTATCATAAGCTTTGGATATATCGAGTTTGATGGCCATGATCCCTACTCTCCCCATTCTCTTATTCTTCGTTGAATATAGAGCTTTATATGCAATTAACATGTTGTTAGTTATGAGCCTCCCTAGAATAAAAGCACATTGGGATATGTTAATAATGCCATTAAGCACACCCTTTAACCTTCTTACCAAGGTCTTTGTAATGATTTTATACAACACATTACGAAAACTTATTAGCCTGTAGTCTGTTACTGAGAAAGGGTCTCTAACTTTTGAAATCAACTCAATGTAGGTGTGATTAAGTGGCTGGTGCATAACTCCCCCCTCAATAATCCCAAAATAGCTCGACACACCTCATCCCTCACAATCCTTCTAAACTTTTGGTAAAAACAGGCCTCATATTTGTTAGGCCTAGGTGATTTTAGAGGCCCCATCTAGAAAACAACAACCTTTACCTCTTCCCTTGTAATTTCTTAGCATCTTATTATTCATGGCAACGGTAACCTTTCCCCCCATCGAGTTCAAGCACTCTGAAATCATACTTTCAATTAGGTCATTGGATAGGAAAATGTCCAGGAAGTATTGCCTAAAAGCTACAACCACATCTTTCTGCCGTGCTCTTAGACTTGCTCCCACATCCACTACAGTCTTGATCTTATTCTTCCTTTTTTCCTGAGCAAACCAAGTCCTCTTTGCCATTTGCTTCCGCTTAAGGTTTTCTTGTTCTAACAGCAAACCCACCTCAAGTTTCAGCTTCTTAGCCACCTCCACATTAGAGAACCTTTCTGAATAAGTTAACTGCTCCAATTGTGTAGAATTCTCTCTAATTTCTCGAGTGTTGTCTTTTTTAACTTTTATGCTCCAACATATTAGAGTACCACTACAAGCAGCTAAGGAATATTGGATCATTGGGCCCTATTCAGAGAATGTTCTCCCTTCCTCCACTCCCTTTCCACCACTTGCTCACAACCCTCCATCATAACCCAGTTGGCTTCATATCTGAACAACCTTACCCTTTTCTGCTTCGAAAAACTCTCATTTGTCATGTGCATCAACAAAGGCTTGTAATCAAAAGACCTTGCAACCAGCCCCTCAATGATGACTTCTTTTTACATTGCAATCCAAGAACTGTTGGCCATCACTCGTTCCAGTCTTTCTTTAGTAAAAGTGGAGTTAGTATCACCTGAATCTGTTGCTGATTTTAGACAAATTTCTTTATGTAATATTGTTTATAAATTGGTCTCAAAAGTTTTGGCTAATCGATTAAAACTTGTGCTATCAAGTGTCATCTCTTTAACTCAAGCAGCTTCTATACCTCAGAGGCTTATCGCAGACAACATTTTGATGGCCTATGAAGTATTCATTATCTGAAACAAAAAAAGATAGGCAAGCAAGGATTCATGTCTCTCAAGTTGGATATGAGTAATGCCTGTGATCGTGTTGAGTGGGCTTTTTTGGATGCAATTTTGGAGAAGCTTGGCTTTGCTGAAAGATGGAGGAACCTGATGTCAATGTGTATGCAAACTGTGTCATTTTCTATTTTGGTTAGTGGAGTGGCAAAAAGACCCATCTATCCATCTAGAGGATTGAGACAAGGGGATCTTCTATCCCCTTATCTCTTCCTCTTGTGCACAAAGGGTTTGATTACCCTATTACAGCAAGCTAAAAATGATCATATGTTGGAAGGCATACAAGTTTGCAGAAATTCACCAAAACTAAACCATCTTTTCTTTGCAAACAATTGTTTGTTATTTTGCAGGGCTGATTTGCAAGCAAACCTTAATATTCAAAGTATCCTTGATGTTTATGAGAGAGCCTCTAGTCAAAAGGTGAACAAAGCCAAATATAGGATAGTTTTTAGCAAAAATGTTACAACAGATAGCAAGGACTAGATATTGAGTTTTTGGGAGGTGAGTCATGAACAACAATATGAGAAATACATTGTCTTGCCAGCTATGGTTGGAAGGAACAAAAGGAAGGCATTCTCAAATATTAAACACAAAGTTTGAAAGAAACTTCAAGGGTGGCAGGAAAAATTATTTTCTCAAGGGGGTATGGAAATCCTAATCAAGGCTATGGCCTTAGCTATCCCAACGTTCTTCATGAATTGTTTTAAATTACCTGAAACTTTGTGTCTGGAACTTGAGTCTATGATGACTAATTTTGATGGGGTCAAAGAAAGGAAGAGAAAAAAGTTAAATGTTGGCACAAGATGTGTGAAGCTAAATGTAATAGAGGCCTTGGGTTCAAAGTGTCAAATGGACAAGTTTGTTGTCCATAATTATTGTTCATTATTCATTATTATTTCCTTATACATTTATTTCTTATGTTTTGTACAGAATAACATACTACTTTGATAGATTACTCTTCCATGTATAGGGCTAGAATTAGGGAGATACTTATTTTGTTTCCTTGTATAGAAAATTATATAATAGACAGAGTTCTCAAGGCCAAGACACTCCGGCCCTTATTCACAAAAAGCCTTGTTTATTGACATGGGATCCAGAGCCGTCAACTAAAAAAAAAACCTCTTGCCTCCTTTGCATTTTTTTCGGTTTTGATGGTCTTTTTGGTTGGTTTTACATTTTCATTGGTCTCTGTGATTATCTCGACATGAAGTATTCATTTTCAGTGGCCTCTGTGAAGATTCCGATGTGAACTTCTCCCTCTCGGTGGCTTATGGTTGTTCTTGGTGGCTTCTGGGCTATTCTCGGTGGCTTATGGCTGTTCTTGGTGGCTTTTGTCTTGCTGTTGGGTGACTCCGACTTCACCTTCTCAGATTTTCTGGTGATTTTTTTTTTCTTCCTGTTCTAGGTGCTCTTTCAGTGCTTCTTGCGATTTGTTCTCGGGATAGTTTTTGTTGGTTCTTGGTAATTTCTTGGTCAAACTGACACTTGGCTTTCGCATCTTGGCACTCTACATATTTTGGCAATTTGAATTTGGAGATTTCGACACCTGCCTCCTTTTATTTTTGACTCAACAGTACTGACTACTCTTATTTCATCACAAGTAATTTCGGTTCATTTATTTTGTTTTGTCTCGAAGATATTTTATTGTGATGGACTCTACACCTATGTGTTTCAAGTTTACTGGAAAAAATTACGCCACTTAGGCCTTTCAGTTTGAACTTTTCCTCAAGGGAAAAGATCTTTGGGGCCATATTGATGGCACATATTGTGCACCCAATCTTGATGAATCCAAGGATCCAATATCTTCTCCTTCACGGGCTGTGCTTGATGCACGAATCATGTCTTGACTTATTGGTTCAGTGGAATCACATATTGTCACTAATTTGTGGCCTCATCATTTGTGGTCAACACTCTACTCAATCCATGTGGACTTACTTGAAGAATGTTTATCATCAGGATAATACTACTTATCGCTTTTAGTTAGAGCATGCGATTGCCATGTTTTAACATGATAGTCTTTCTATCCAAGATTATTATTCAGCATTCTTGACTCTTTGGAATGAATATTCTGATCCTATTACTGCGGATGTTCTTGATGCCACTCTTTCGACTATTCAAAATATTCATGAGGCTAACTGGCGTAATCAGTTTCTTATGATACTACGTTCAAAATATGAATATGTTCATTCCTTTCTACTGAACAGATCTCCGGTTCCCTTTCTTGATATTTGTTTTGGTGAGTTACTTCATGAAGAACAACATCTCAATACTCAAGCAACTCTAGAACAATCTCATGACAGTTCAGGGACTGCAACTATGGCTTATGTAGCCCAAGGACGAGGACCCTATATGAATTCTAGAAAGTTACATGGTTTTTACTGCAAGGAACATGGGCATATCGCTGCCAATTGCCCTAAGAAATATTGTTCTTATTGCAAGAAAAAAGGTCACATTAACAAAGAATGTCGGATTCACCCCTAGAATCGTCAGGCTCATGCACTTCAAACTTATATTATTACCCCTCCAGTAGTGACTTCTACAGCACATGTGTGACGCTCCCAACTTTCACGTATAGAAACACGGGAATCGAGGTGTCGGAATGCTGACAACACAGGTCACGCACTCCCAACGTCAAGTGCTAAGTGTGTGAACATTTGACATGCACAAATAAAAGCAGATAATTGAAGTCAATATCTATAGTACCAGCATTTTTAGAAATATTTTATAAAACAATTTAACACAAATTCTCCAACAGGAGATTTAATACGGTTATCCCAAAGACAAAACATAAAGATACATAATTATCAAAAATGGGAATAACAATTTACAAGATAATAAATTATAATATCATACTTCAATAGCAGAACCGCTACCTCAGGCTAGCCTTCTCGACATCTGCATCTAAAAATCTACGACACAAAAAATGACATCGTAGGTAAAAACAACCCAAACAAACCACAAGATGAAAATACATTCATGCAACAACAAAACACATGAACTTGACACCATATGCATGAAGCTCAAAATCTTCCTCAAAATAAATAAAATAAACACACGCCAAAATCCCATTTGGCCCAAAATAAATTTCAATAAAAACATCCATAATTTTCCCAGAAAATGATGCACGTAAATCCTTTAAAACCACAACCATTTTCCCAGAAAATGGTCCAAGTAAAACCAATAATCAAAACCCGCCACTTTCCCAGAAAATAGCCTAAACATCCATTTTATTAACCATATGCACCATGATCTCCCCTAGGGACCATCCGCACCCCCTGACTCTCATCATCACACCGAAGGTAACGACCACGCATGTGACTTCGGAACCGGCTATGCCTAGCTAACCGCACCCAGTACGTACTATGACCAGGCATCGCCTAACCCCCACCAGCAGAGGAGCCATGGAGTCGGCAAGAGAGCGTTATCATCCCATCCGATCCCATCGTCGCCCGGCGACAACCTAGGAGACATCACTCAGTATATTCCGCTCCCGAGTGACCAGAGGAGCTCCACTGGGATAATGTCTCATCCCGGTTTGGGGTCGTGATACACACGCATCCGAAAGCCATTAATACATGAAAACTCAGTTTCCATTTCCAACATATGAACATGCATGCATTATGCAATGTATACGACATCACACAAAATAACCAACAACAACTAAATTTCAACACCAACCAACACATAGATTTTAATACAAAAATATATTTAAATCTTAAAATTAATTTAGAAAATACTTACAACAGGTAAAACCTAGCTCATCAAACAAGTGCCGATCCACAACGCGCATAGTGATTACTTTGTACGCTGGCTAAGATGCTCGATTTGACACCAAAATTTAAGAAAATACTCATTGAAATGTGGAGAATCTCATGAAGGTGGTGGTGAAGTGGTGCAACTACCGGAAGGTGGTGGATCAGGCTTAAAATAGGTGGAAACCCATTTTCGAGTTTGGGATTGTACAAGGAAGGTGGGGCCGTGAATGAAAAAACTGAGCTAGGGGGTGATCGGCTGAGGTGGAGGAACATTTTGGTGGTGGAGGTGAGACCAACAGTGGTCGGACGGCGGCGCGGCGAAGGGAGACCCCTTTGAAGACCCATTTCGGGTTTGAGGTGAATAGGTGGGGTTGGAGGTCTCCGGAGCTAGCTAGAGGTTCACCGGTGGGTGGGAAACCTGGTGGAGGTAGTCGGAGGCCAAGGTGGCCGGTGGTGACGCTGAAAAATGAAGGAAAAGCCAAGATAACCCATTTTGGGTTTTAGGCTCAAGCACGAGATAAAGGGTTGTCGAAGGTGCACCACCGGTGCAGGGGAGCTCGTCAGAGGGTGGGGGGTTCAGGTGGAAGGGCGGTGACGGTCATGGGTGGCACATGGCGGCGTTGGGGGAGGAGGGAAGAACGAACGGAAATGGGGAAGGAGGGAGTCGCGCAGGCTGGGGGGGGGGGGGAAGCAGGGGAATAAAAGAAAAGAAAAAGAAAAAAGAAAAAGAGAAGAAAAAGGAAAAAGAAAAAGAATGGGAAAGAAAAGAAATGAAGACTAATTAGAAATAGAGCACAATAAAATAAATAAAAGCCAACTGAAAATGCTACAATTCAATATCAATAAAATAAAATATTTAAAACCCAACAATAAAATAAATTAAGCCAAAAAATAATTTAATTACAATACAATAATTAATATAAATAAAGTACATCAAATAAAATCACATAATAAAATAAAAGAATTTAATTCCAATCATTAAGATATTACCTCACATTAAAATTAATAAGAAAAACAACGTAACTCAATATTTCAACATAAAAACAACGTAAAACTAATATTAATTAACTAATAGCTCAAATAATAATTTTAAACAAATAAAACACAACCAATAATATCATTAAAATAAATTAAAACAATCAACAATAAGAATAAAGACAATACGTAAAAATACATGAAATCTGAGATCTCACAACATGGCTCATCTTCAGGTGCTCCATTTGTTCCTGCACCTTCTGTAGCAAATTACTGCCCACCTGAAATGGTGCAATAATGTTAATTTCTGCATTATCAATAATGAGGTTCCAAGGTAATACTTCTACTAAACTTTGGTATGTGGGCTCGGGGGCCTCTAATCACATGACCAATAATTTCACCTCTCTGTGTTATATTCGGCTCTATGTTGGTAAATTTGCTGTTCAGACCACCAATGACAGTTCTTTGCCAATAGCTGCTATTGGATATGCCTCTTCTACGTTCACTGATGTGTTTCTTACTCTTCAACTTTCCACAAATCTTATTTCTGTTAGTCAATTAGTTGATAACAATTGTGCTGTTAATTTTTCTGGTAATGGTTGTATTTTGCAAGACTAGGTAACAGGGAAACCGATCATGAAGAGACCTAAATTGGGGCACTTATTTCCACTACTTTTGCCTGTTCCAGCACTTTCTCCAGTTTCTTCCACTACTTATGACCGGATCCCTCCTAAATCTTCTATTTATTGGAAGCCACTGGTAGTATGACACGTAGTCAACTTGGGAAAACAAAAGTAGAGCTTGTCGCATTGGATCCATTCCCTTCCCCTCCCCCCTGAGCGCAAAACCCCCCTGCGAACCTTTCTTCTCGTCTCCCGTGAAATTCCCTACCCACAATCTCCTTCCCCCTCTCTCCCTCACCCTCAGGAAAATCCTAACCCAAAAACCCCTCTCCTTCCCACATGAAATCAAACCCTCCCCTTTGGAAGCCAATGGTTTCCACTAATGTAAATGTCCCAATACCAAAATTGTTGCTGGATTTGGTTGTTCATATTCGAAAATGGTGAAAATGGAAAATGGCAAAAATGGAAATAAAAAATGAAAACAAAATCACAGAAATGAATAATGAAATCGTGCCATGATCTCATCTTCAAAAATGAAAACAAAATCATAGAAATGAAAAATGAAATCGCAAAAACACGATTTCACGAAAACGAAATCACGTAAACGATTTCGCGAAAATGAAATTGCAAAAATGGAAGAGGACAAAATTGTGAAATCGCGAAAATGGAAGACAACGAAAATAGAAAAGGACTGAGAGTTATCAGCTTAGGGTTTTTTTATCTGAACAAAAATGAAATCAAGCTGCATCCACCATTGGCTTTTGATTAGGGTTTCGTGAGAGAGAAATGGAGAGGCGAGAAAGAGGGGGATGGAGAGTGAGAATGAAGACCTACGTTCCTCAAAGAGGGGGGGGGGTAGGCGAATCATGTATAACTTGCTTCACCGTATACTTGCTGCATTCCCTCATTAAGCTGACGTGGCTAAATGCAACTGGACTCTGATAAATCTAACTTATTGGAAAGCTCTGGGCCAAAGGTTTTCTCTTCTTTTATTAAGTCTTTTGCTTGTAATAATGTTCCTAATCTTAATATGGTATGGCATCGTCGTTTAGGCCATCCCAATACTCAGATCTTATCTCATGTATTGAACTCTGGTTTAGTTAGTAATAAAGAAAGTTCTTCTTTATCTCTTGAGTAGGATTCTTGTTATGGCAAAAGCAAAATTCCCCCCTTCCCCTTGCATGCTTGTAAAGCCTCATACTGTTTTGATCTTATTCATATTGATGTTTGGGGACCTTCCTTGGTTAATTCACATGACAAATTTAAATATTATGTGACTTTCATTGATGATCATAGTAGATTTACTTGGGTTTATTTTCTTTGATCTAAATCCAAGATATTTCATACTTTCATTGAGTTTTTGGCATATGTTGACAATACATTTTCTGTTTTTATTAAGACATTATGCACAAATTCCTGTGTTGAATATTTGTCTATTGAGTTTCAAGCATTCTTGGCTTCTAAGGGTATTATTCATCAACATTCACGTCCAGCTACTCCACAACAAAATGGAGTAGCTGAACGTAAAAACGGTTACCTTCTAGATGTGGTATATACTCTCTTGTTAGAATCTTCTGTTCCATTTATGTTCTAAATCGAGACTCTGAAAACTGCTAATCACTTGATTAATCGTTTAACTTCCCAAGTCCTAGATATAGAGTCTCTCTATTTCTGATTGTTTGGTAAACAACCTAGTTACGATAACCTCTGTACCTTTATATGTATATGTTTTGTTCATTTACTTCCTCATGAGCGACATAAATTATCTGCTAAATCTGTTAGAGCATTCTTATTAGCTTATGCATATGTATATGTATATGCAAAGTTATAATTGCATAATATAGGCTTAAAATCATCCACATTGAAATATGCATATCCAAATATTTGGATATCTATGAATAGTAACTATGAAAATTTAAAGAGTCACTATTCAAGTATGAAAGCATATTTGATTTTTATATATATATATAAAATATATTTATATATATATATAATATATTTATATAAATATGATTTATATATATAAATTATATATAAATCATATATATGTTAACGAAATGCATCTCATGTATATATATATACATATATATATATATGTATGTATATATTACATATATATGTGAACTGGAATGCATATATATATATATGTATATATATATACATATAAATATATGCATTCCAGCTTATATATATATATATGTTAACAAATTAATTGAAATTGGAGTAAAAGAATATTTTATTATTATTTTGTCTCAAATTTGCATAAAATGAATATCCAAAACGAGTATTTTGTATACGCATATGCATAAGTTAATAAGAATGCTCTTAGATATGCATTCTTGGGATACAATGCGTGTCAAAAATGATTTGTTTGCTATAATTCTACATTACATCGCACACACATTTCTAGGAATGTTTTTTTTTTTTTGAAAATCAACATTTCTTTCCTATGTCTTCGATGTCCTTCCCTACTACTGTGATTCTTCCCTTATTTGTGCAGACGTTCTCGGATCCTCTTCCTCTTAGCTCTCACTTTAAACCAAACATGGCATATATGAGACGTTTTCGCTCATAGTCTTTTTCGGTGAGTCATCCGATATCTGATCCTACCACGCTCTAGACTAAGTCGGTTGTATTATCTTCAATGTAATTGGTACGTCGCTCTCCTCGAGTGTCTGTACCCTTGGATAGGTATGGGTTTCTTTCTTCCAGTTTTAGCACTTCTATTTCAATTCTTACTGCTGCACTATCAAATCTTGATACTTCCACATCCTACTCACAAACTGCCAAGCATAAATGTTGGCGACAAGCTATATAGGAAAAAATCACCACTCTAAAGGCCAACCACACCTGGGAAATTGAGTTTTGTCCTCCAACCATTACTCATTTGGGTTGCAAATAGCTTTACTCAGTCAAAGTTCGATCTGATAGGAGTTTGGATCATTACAAAGCTCAACTTGTTACACTTGGGAATAATCAGGAATATAGAGTCAATTATGAAGAGACCTTTACTCTAGTAGCTAAAATGACTAATGTTCGTACAATTCTAGATCTTGCTACTTCCAATGATTGGCCACTACATCAGATAGATGTCAAGAATTTCTTTCTTCACGGGAATTTTAAAGAGTGAATTTATATGAAACCACCCCTGGGATTGTTTTCCTTTTCGACTTCACTTGTGTGTAAGTTTCGTCGTTCTCTTTATGGTCTCAAACAAACTCCAATAACCTAGTTTGATAAATTTTGAATCACCTTATTACAGTTTTCATTCAAGCAGAGCAAGTATGACACTTCATTGTTTCTTTGAAAATTAGACGTGGGTATTGTTGTTCTTTTGGTCTATGTTGATGATATTGTAATCACTGGTTCTAATTCTGCTTTACTCGGTCAGCTCAAGACTCATCTCTCAAAGTTTTTTCATATGAAAGATCTTGGGTCTCTCACATATTTTCTTGATCTGAAAGTGCATCATAGTCCCTCTGGTATTTCACTCAATCAACATAAGTATGCTAGTGACTTGGTGGCCATAGCTGACCTACAAGAGTCTTCCTTTGTTGATACTCTCACAGAATTAAACGTCAAACTTTGCAAAAAGGAGGGTGACTTACTTGCCGATCCTAGTTTATACCAAAAGTTGGTGGATAGCCTTGTCTACCTCACCATTACTAGACCAGACATGTCTTTTGTTGTACAGCAAGTCAACCAGTTTCTTCAGACTCCTCGTCTTCTTCATCTAGCTGTTGTCTGTAGGATCATACGCTATGTTTAGGGCACTTCCACTCATGGATTATTATTTCCTGTAGGCAATTCTCATCTCCTTACTACTTATAGAAACGTTGATTGGGCTGGTTGTGCTGATAGACTTCGTTTCATTACTAGTTGGTGCGTGTGTTCTTGGGAGATGCATTAATCTCCTAGAAGAGTAAGAAGCAGGACAGGGTTCCCAAGTCATCTACCGAATCTGAATACTGGGCAATGTCTTTTGCTTGTTTCGAAATTATTTGGCTTAAAGGTTTGCTTGCTGAGTTAGACTTCTCTGAGATTGATCTTATACCTTTATACGCCAATAATAAAAGTGCTATTCAGACCACGACTAAAATTGTCTATCATGAGCGCACAAAGCATATTGAAGTTAATTGTGACTTAATCCGTGAAGCCTTTGAAGCTTGTGTTATCACTCTTCCACTTGTTTCTACTGAACTACAAGTTGCTAATATCTTCACCAAGGCTTTCACTTGCCATCGATATTGCTTCCTAAGTAGCAAATTGATGCAGGTTGATCAATTAATGCTTGTTGATCAACCTGCATCAATTTGAGGGAGGTTGTCAAATGGACAGCTTTGCTGTCCATAATTGTTGTTCATTATTCATTATTATTTCCTTATACATTTATTTCTTATGTTCTGTACAGATTAGCATATTACTTAGACATATTACTCTTCCATGTATAGGGCTAGAATTAGGGAGATACTTATTTTGTTTCCTTGTATAAACAATTATATAATAGACAGAGTTCTCAAGGCCAAGACACTTCGGCCATTATTCACAAAAACCCTGTTTATTGACACAAAGACCTCCAAAATTTTAATTTGGCTATGTTAGCCAAATAAATTTGGCGTATTATGCAAGAGAAGGAGTCACTTCTGCACCAAATTTTTAAAGCACAATACTTCCCATTCTCGGATTCAAACAACATGTATGGGTAGGAATCCATCTTTTGCATGGAGAGGATTATGTGAAACCAAAGAGCAGATGTTTAAAAGGTGTAAATGGAGAGTGGGAAATGATAAATCCATTAACATATGGTCTGACAGTTGGTTACCTCATATTTCAACCATTGCCAAGTTAGTGAACCTATGTGTTTGTAATAATGTGGAAACAATGGATAAACTTATTGATGTTGATTTAAGGTCGTGAAAAATTAACCTTGTGAGGTAGTTATTTTATCCAAATGAAGCTATGGCAATCCTAGAGTCCTAATGATGATGAAGATAAATTGATTTGGGTGCAGGAAAAGATGAAATTTTCGGTGTAAGAAATGCTTATAGGCTGTTTTATTCCCTCAGATTTCAAAACAATGATGGAGAAAGCTCTAGTAGTCGTGATCACAGCATTATTTGGAAGACTTTATGGAAATTAAATGTCCCTAATCGAGTTAAGGTTTGATATATGCAAGTTCTGTTTGTGCAATCTTGAAGATACTAGTCATGCTCTCATTTTTTGCCCTCAAGTTTTTAATCATCTGTAGGGGATATTTGGTAGTATACTTCAACAAACAGATCAGAGGGAACTTTTGTTTGTGGTGCAGGACTTCATACAGAAAGTCTCTTTGTCTGACCTTGGTAAGTTCCTCATGGTAACATCTGCTCTCTGGTTTAGAAGAAATCAATAAATTTTTTAAGACATTTCCCCATCATCAGAACAAGCTATTGACAATGGACCCTCTCAGCTTTCTGAATGTCTGACTGCTAAGAAAAGCTTGCAAAGTTTAACAAAAAAACTTAAGTGGCAACCTTCACCTCCTATAGTTCTAAAACTTAGTACAGATGGGCTACTTTTGTTGATTAACAAACCTCAGTGATTGGTGCAATTTTAAGGGATGATAAAGGGAAAGTGGTGATGTCTGTTAGCATGAAGGAAAATTCAATTCAGGATCCTCTTGAGAATGAACTGATTGCAATCATAAAGGGGCTTCAATTTTGTGTTCCCATGGGCATACCAAAGCTAATTGTGGAGTCTGACTCCTTGCTAAGTGTTCAAGCTCTTCTCAATCCACACGAATCTTGGGCTACGGAAGGAAACATCATTAGTGCTATTAAGGACCTAATGCTTTAGCTACCAAACATATCAATCCAACATGTATCTCGAGTGGCTAATGGTGCCGCTGATAGCTTGGCTAAGTGTGTTTGGTTTATTCAGGGCATCTTAGTTTGGTGGGTAAACATTCCTGAGCATGTTTCTCAACTTGTTGAGCTTGAAGTCATATAACTTTAGTTGCTTAATTGTTAGGTTCTCAGTTGTAATATTCCAAACAGTTATGTATTCTGCTATCAGTTTGGTAATTGAATGAAGTTACCGTATATATATATATATATATAAAATTGAGTCAGTATGCAAGTTGCTCCAAGTAAAACAGTTCCCTCTATAACCTAAGTCATACAATGAATCATTTTCAAGAGCCTCTACGAAAGCTCCCATTTGAGCTTCACTCCTTTGACAATCCCTTTACTTCACATATTGGGAGATGATCTTATTAAAATCATCCATTACATGCAATCTATCCCCTAAGGTGTAATTTTGCCAATAAATTCCACGAGTCCCTTCTTTTTTCAGTTTCTAGGTGCCCATAAAACCTAGTTAATAGCCATCTAGAAGTTTCATGACAACCTCTTACCCAAGTATTTATATGCCATTGAGAGAAAGTCTGTATCTCCACCTCACTTTCCTCCCTTTTTACCCACTGAATCCACAAAAGAAAAGGCCTAAAAACCCAACCTCATGCGCACCCTATCAAGCCTGCTAGCATTTGTCTTTGTCTCAATGAGAAAGAGAATTTGGATCTCTTATCCTCCACCAACAAGTAGAGGTCTTGAATTGTCGAGGGCTTGGAACCAGGGGCGGACCCACTTGAAAGGTTTGTAGCCCCCCCAAAAGTTTTCAAAAAATTGATATAGAATATATAAGTATATATATTTACATATATATAATATTAAATTATCCCTTAAATTATAAAAAAATTAAAAATTGCCCTCCCAAATTTTCATTAAAATTATTCTCTCAAATGTCAATACACATATAATTTTATTTTAACTTTTAACTTTATTGAAATTCAAATTTTAATTCAGCTAGTCTCATAATTACTTTAACAGTCTAATTCTAAAAAAAATATGGTTATAAATTTATATGATTGTCAAAATTGATTAATTATACTTACTTATATAGTTTCACTCTAACTTGATTGTATGATTATGAGATATAGTTCGTTAAAAATCTAACATCGGTATATCAGTAGTTATTAAAAAAAATTTATATTTATTCTTGATTTATAATTTTTTTTAAATCAAAAAATAAAATGAACAAGTAAACAAATTTATTTTTTTTAAAAGGACGTAGATAATTCGAAGAGTAATACATTTAGAGAGTTCGACAACAAAAAAATGTGATATTTCTATCATATCCTTTTAAATTTATATATAGCACAAATTTTATCGATCGCCCCCCCAAATTCAAAATCCTGGTTCCGCCCCTGCTTGGAACTGTCCAAGGGTTCTCAAGCTTTCGACAATTCCAGCTTAATAGATTCATAATAATTGGTGGAGCTGACTAGCAACCTCCACCAACTCAACATCTTATAGAACACCCTTCACAACAGCATCCTTCCTCATCTTTGTAGCCCTCTCCCTTTGCATACTTCCTATATCTCCACATGCCCTCCTTTTGTGACCCACAGACTAACCAGCTTGAAAAACTAGAGAATTTTTAGCTCTAGCATGTCTCTTCTAGTGCCCTTTTTTTAGACTCCACCCCTTCCATCTGACCACTCACAGACTCCCCACCCTCATTTTGAATCAACACTCTACCTTTATCACAATCCACCCCCTCTAAACCTAACTTGAGATCCACAACCAGTGTCCATTTGTTCTCTCCCAAACCACCACCTCCCTTCTCACCCATCCTCCCTCCCTCATCGAAATTAGGGCAACTAGTTGAACCTTCTCATTGCACTCTTTCTTCTCTTTCCCTTGTTGTACCTCACTTTCAGTCCTTCCTCTTAGTGGAATATCATTAAAATCACTATTACCCCCACTCTCTTCCTCTCCTCCCCTTACTCCCTGTTTCCCTCCCTCCCCCTTCATCCCTAATCCCTCATCTCGACCTCCTACACCCATTTGAAGATGCCCTTAGCCAAGGACTAGATTGGGCCCCCTTCCTCTCCTCACACCTTTCTTCTTGATGAACAATCCTTCCACACTTGAAACATACTCTCGAGAGTTTTTCATAGGTAATAGAAATCCATATAGACTTCCCTCCCAGACTGACAGTTCAAGCCCTAGCTAGCACCTTTTCTCAAATCACATTCAATCCTCACTCTCAAACAATCCCCCCAGTCAATCTCATCCTCTCATACATCCACTGCAACAACACTCTCAATCGAACTCCCCACAGCCACTCCAGTATCCCAATTCATTCTCGCGAAGGGCAGATTGTGCAATCAAACTCAAAGGAGCTCAGTATTGAACTTCCTGAGGTGCGTTTGGTCATTCCGTCGAACTCCGTAAGGTCAAAGAAGTAGTTATCAAATAACCAAGGTCTCCCCCCTCTAAGATCCGATTTGTGTCCTTTAGATTTGCGAAAGTAAGGGTGAAACAAATAAATCTAAATTCTTTGAAAGTAACTGGCCCACTTACCTACCAGATCCTCTCCATCGTCTTCCTCACCACCTCACTTCCAATTGCTCGATCAATGAAAATCTTGCCTACGGAGCTGCGATCACCCATCCCACCGCACCATCCCCTGTCCTCTACCTTCAACGCAATCGAATCGTTCTCCTCCTCATTAAGTTGTAACCGCTCCCATACTTCCTTTAGAACCTTCATCCTTCTCCTTGAATTCGCAACAGAATCAAGGACTTTTCACCCCTACTCTACTACGGAAGCAAGCACGGACTATGGCACCAGCTCTAATCTTTTTTTGTAGAAACGATTAGAGAGGAGACTAATATTATTACTAAAACATATAGGAAGTATATACAATTCGTGTTTCTTTGTTTGTCTTCTTGACTCTACATTCTCATTGAGTAAACCATTTAAATACCAACCAAGTTTTGTATTTTTCAAGCCTATTGTTTGCTTTAAATTTCTTTCCAAGCACTCATTGCCCCCAACACGTATGATTTTTAAGCAACCACTCTTATTGGATCATCTCTAGAAAATTTTGGAAAGTCCATTTTAGTAAAACACTATGAAGCATACTCTTCACTTGAATCTTCTCTTTCTTCCATTTTCTTTGAAGAAGAACGCTTTTCGTGTACACGAGGATTGGGTCGAAAACTCGATCCACACGAACTCAAAACTTGTTGGGTGGCCTGGGTCTGATCTCCATGTGAGGGAAGTGATCCATTTAAATCACTTATTAAGTGACAATTTAGTAATTTTCAAATAGGTAGATTTATTTATTTTTTTTTGCGTTCATAAGTGTGCACAGTGTGCATAAATTACAAGAGAGAAAAGAAAAAGAAAAGAAAGAGAGCATTGCCGTACATACGAAGAGTGAGAATTTGTCTTCTTTTTTTTACACTTGACATTAGAGTGGATTATATATTATCTGATTTCGATAAAATTTCAATATATTGTTCCTAATGGTGAGAGCTTCATTGAATGGTGTTGATCTTTGAAATTCATCCTCGATTGTTTAATGCATATACCCACTTAGTGAGATCTCATCTCTCTGGCTGTTATGGTGATATTTATACATTAAATCAAGAATATAGATATTCTTGCTATATTGATAGTCTTTAGAGATTGATATAGAGAGAATAATTTGTAAACTCATTATTGCTTGACTTGTCACTTGCGAATTTTCATGTAAGCTGTCAATTAATTTGTTAGGGTTGAGAGTTTGAGGGTGTTTTGTAATGAAGATTTTCTTGCAGCTTTTTTTATTATTGTTCTTGTTTTTGTATGATTGCTCTTAGGTGAAGGCAACAAATGGTTTGTGACAAATACTTGCACTTGAAATAATTTTGTTGCTGTGAGAATCAATAAAGTTAGAATCGCTTTGTGACAAACATACACTTTTTACGACAGCTTTTGTCGCCAAAAACTGTGAATTGCAACCAATTTTTTTTGTCCTAAAAAACTTAATGGCGCAACAACTGCAACCAGCCTGCAAGGACAAAAAATTGTTGCAAAAAGATATTGCAGGGACTTTAGTCGCTGCAAAAAGTCATATTAGTTATATGTAAGTGTCAGAATGGTATAGCCAATAGTACCATTCAAACAATATAATATGTACCATTCAAACTGCTATATTCTATTTGAACGAAACTTATCTTGTTCGAACGAGTATTAAGGATGGAATTTTTTATCCCAAAAGCTCAAATCCAAAGCGTTTGAACAGTCTAGCACAATTTCATCTCAAAAAATTTGTTGGCCTGAACTTTTTGGGACAAAATGGTGATGCCATTTTTTTTTTAATCTCAAATAGGTTTCAAGGACGAAATGTTAGCTTCTTGGGACTAAATTTTTCATCCCAAAAAATTGAATTTCTTGCAGTGTGATAGTGAAAATTCTAATTAGATTAGCTTTCATGATTTTTTTCTTCGCAGTTTTCCACATAAAAATCTTGACATCTTGCTTGATTTTCTTTATTCTGTTTATGAATAAAATATCTACTAAAGTATTTACGTGTCATAATTTAATTTGAAAGATAAATTTTAAAATTTGAATCTTAAAAATTAGATCTTACTATTTAGGTAATATGGATGGTGTATTTACAACAGACTTAAAAATAGAATAACTCTTATATAAATGAATTTTAAATTATAAAATTACATGATGACATGTAGATTAAAAATTTACAAAATGCCATACAAATTCTAAAAAATTACAAATTTACCACCAAAACAGTTTGGAATAAAATGGAGTATGAAATGCAAAATTCAATCAGAATGATTGAAACTGACTGAAACATAGAATGACAATGTATGTATTGGATAATATACTGAATTAGAAAATTCTGACCACGATAAAATGGAATTCAAAACTATGATTCAAAGCCAATATACTAGTTATTCTAAACTTTTTAAACCGTAAATAAAAAGTATACCCCATAAACGTGAACAATATAATATAGGTTTGAATAAGTTTGGTTAATTTTTGAATGCTAACCACGGTCGACGAAAGCCCACCAAACAAGCCTATCTGATTTTCAAAGTCGTGGGTCAGCCGAAAAAAAAAGTGTTGGGTCACCTAGTTATCATTTAGATTTAAAAGTTAAAATAATAAATTTTTAAATTTTTATTTTTATTTAAAAATTATAAAAAAAAAAAACTAAATTAAAGATTATATTTTATTTAAAAAATTAAAAGATTATAATTATTAAATGATATAAAATAAAATGAATTAAAATGATTTGAATATCCCAGCCAGATTTACCTATCATTTTCAGAAATGATATTTGCAGATTTACCTATCATATAAAATTGTGTTACTTTAAGAGACAATAAAAAATGAACCTGAGGGTAGAGAAAACTGAAAGCCATCTTCTCCATCAGCCACCAAATGATCTTTTCCCCATCACAGCCACAGTTGCCGAAACCACCTACCCAACAAAGAGTCTCTTTCATCGTCTGTGTCTTCTTCCTCAAACACCACCATTCCCACGAATACAACATCAACCCACTCGAAACACCCCGACCAAACAACCATAAAGGATATAGATAGATAGAACAATCAACAATTAGGGGAGAAGGAAAGAAATCGCAAAAGAGAGGAAACAAATCAAAGCACAGTCACAGTGACATCTCTTCTCATCCTCCTCTCCACCCCAAAAATGGCGTCTTCCTTATCCCTATCCCTCTCCTTCTCCTCCCTCCATCACCATACCTCCACTCCCCTTATCCTGCGCACCCCTAAGCTCCTTCACCTACGTTCTCACTCCCATAAATCCTTCTCCATCAAGGCCCTCTCCGTTCCAACGCTTACCCAAGACGACCTCAAGAAGCTCGCCGCCGACAAGGCCGTGGATTATGTCAAGTCCGGCATGGTTCTCGGCCTCGGCACCGGCTCCACTGCCGCCTTTGTCGTCGCCAAGCTTGGCCACCTCCTCCAGACCGGTCAACTATCCAACATTGTCGGAATCCCCACCTCGAAACGCACTGAGGAGCAAGCTCGTCAATTGGGTATCCCTCTCTCAGTCCTCGATGACCACCCGAGCCTCGACCTCGCCATTGACGGCGCCGACGAGGTCGACCCAGATCTGAACCTAGTCAAGGGCCGCGGAGGAGCGCTCTTGCGAGAGAAAATGGTGGAAGCCGCCTCGGCCAAGTTCGTTGTCGTAGCGGACGATACGAAACTAGTGAAGGGATTAGGAGGAAGTGGGCTGGCAATGCCAGTCGAGGTGGTACAGTTTTGCTGGAAGTACAACCTGATAAGGCTGCAGGAGTTGTTCAAGGAAGAAGGGGTTGAGGCAAAGCTGAGGTTGAGTGAAAATGGGACGCCCTATGTGACTGATAATTCCAATTATATAGTGGACTTGTATTTCAAGACGCCGATAAAGGATGCTTTGGCGGCCGGAAAGGAGATTTCAGCTCTTGAAGGGGTTGTGGAGCATGGATTGTTCTTGGATATGGCTACCGCGGTCATTATTGCTGGTAAGGGAGGTGTGGAGGTGAAGAATAAGTGAGACTTTTGTGTGATTGTTGTTGTTGTTTATTTTTATTTTTTTTATTTTGGATGAGTTCGGCTTTATTTGCTGTGACTGGTAATGTGGATACTTGTTGGAATGATTTGAGCATGTTTAAATTGGATCACTACAATAGAAGAGATATTAGTTGATAGGAAATGAGATAAGGTGGAATAAATGAAATTGGAAGTTTTCATGTTAATATGATTTCTGGGCATGCCTTCATGGTTTTTACTTTTAATGTTGGGAATTTTTTTTTTTTTGTTCTTTTTTTTTTCTGATTTTTTACGAGTCAACTATTTATATTACTGGATTTATTTTCTCTTTTTCTCAAAGTTGCTTCATTTGCTTGAGTAGATAGAGATATATTCCTTTCATCTGAGGAAATGATGTTTCATCTCCACTTGACTTTTGCATGCCGTTGTCTATGATACATTTGAACTCAGGCATGAATGTAGCTAGAAGGTGATCTTTTCCCCAACTTTTCAGATTAAAAGAAAAGTTGAATGTTAAATACCCAGAATCCTGATCTGTATGTCCTTGAATAAGTAGCATGGCGGTTGCAAGTTGTTTAGTGGCCAACTGGTAACAACCTTGTGGGAATGGCAGGCGAGACCCTTTTCTTAACTGAGGCTGTCAAAGGCTCTGCTTTTTGTTAGCATTGAAAAGTTATGATATCTAAGGGCACCAAATCTTTCAATTTTCATCTAATTACTTACGCTTTTGACTGAGGATTGTTAGGTATTAAGGTCACAGTCAATGGTAAATAGGGAAGAAGTAATTGCAGTCAGATTTTATGAACAATGAAGGCTATGGAATAAATGAGGTTTATACATATATAAATGAAAAGATTTTGATAGACAAATAACAAGTGAGGACATTTGAGAGTCTTTGTTTGGTATACTATTGGGAGCCTCTCTGAGGTGGTTTAGTTTTATACTTAGAAAATACTGAACTGGTGACTTGATGACAATCTATTAATCTCAAGCATGGGTGTAACAAGTGATAAAAATAGCTAATGTGCTTGTGCTAGCACATTTAAGAGCTCTTGAGACTGCACGTCGTTAAGGGCATTTGCTGTAAAATCTTTTTTTTCTTTGTATGAATCGAGAATGCCAGTTCTACAGATATATACTTGCCGTACAAATTCTTATTTTTCACTGTCCTATGTTACTCTCTGAACTTTCCTTGTACATCCTATTCATTTATTCACAAGAATATCATGTCATCAATATGTCAATACCTTTGTTTTTGCTGCCTGTCTATTTTTCATTGCCTTATGTCATAGGCTACATGTGATAGTAATAAAGAAAAGCTTTTGTGGTTTCAATAATCAGAATTCTCTCTATATTAAAGTTTGAACCTGTAGTCGTGATTCTGTTGAGCTGAATGTCATCTGAACACTTTTCCCCATACAATACTTGGGGAAAAAAAAAAAAACTCCAACATACAAGTTATTGTGTATTAAATCTTAATACACTCAGCTGTCTATTTATTCATTCTGACATTCCAAAAAACCCTGAACTTCTGTGGAAGAAACCAGAAACTTGTAGAGCAATAAGTTTTATTTGAGCAATAAGTTTTCTGAACCAGAAGTTCATGAACCTTGTTTTCTTCCAAAATACTGATACACGCCATATGGATCCTAGCATAAGCCGAAAAATACCAAGTTAAAACAGAATATCCAAAGCTAGTCAAGTGGATTGAGAGGGCTTCAACCTTCAACAAAAGGTTCCCAAAACCTGCCCTATCTAACTAATAACTATGACGTTATCCCTAATAATTTTGTAGTTTGATGATAGTTCTCACTTGCAAGGGAGAGATCTGAAATCTGAGCCAACGTATGTGTAATTTACTGGATTGTATGGCTTAATGTTTCGAGTTCCTAGAAGAGAGTAGCAGGCACTAGCTACCCAAATTTTCCATCTTGCAAACTTATCTCTTCTTGGTTTTGTAGTTGATAGTCAGAATTCATACAAAGTAAGATGTCTATAACTATTTTTCATCGTTTGCTCATTAAGCACTTATCTGTGGGCATGTTTTTTTATATCTTAACATGCAAAATTCAGGATGCTAATACGGATGGCTTGAATTTATTGTTAGAATCAGAGTCACAACTGTAGAGTGTTATTTTTCAGAGAATTACAGTTTAGTATGCTTCTCTGCGACAGTTCATCTTGGTCGATTGCCTGGGAATATACACCAATTCAGTCTCCTAGTTTGTGTTAGAACTAATTTTAGCTTCTGAACTTGAACTGTTCTGGGGTGCTTTTCTATGCTCTGATTTTCTGATTTTCCAGAGCATATCTGATCAGGTAACTGTCATTCAGTCTTGATTCTTCTTAAGCCAAGAGTAGTGACAACTATTTATTAGAATAACGGTAATCCGGTCGGTTGGACCATTATGCTATAGCTAGCAGTTGAGATCATTTTGGAAAGAGATTCGACATGACCTGTGTCCTTGCTTGGGCATTCCTAGCTCATATCAGGTAACCATGGCATAGGTTAGGCACTCAGTGAAATATAAATAGTAGTTTTTTGATATACGCGTAGGGGCATCAACAAGTCGAGTTTGAGCAAGTAGTGGATAGTCAACCCAGGTGAATGTGGTGGGGGCAGGGTAATCCGTAATCCAAAAGAGGCTTTTATGCCTGCTATGGATGGGAGAACAAACACAATGGCTGAGGTACGTGCAATAGGTTGAACCTAAACAGGGTTGAGGTTTTAAGACTGATTCACAGCCTGTAAATTGGTGGAATAGATATAGCATAGTTAATTGGGATGCATGGAGGATTAGGAGAGAATCTTATGCCTATCAGAAGATTTAGTTCTTTCAGTTAAACATATCTTCAGAGAAGTCAACTAATTTGCTGATACATTGGCTAATCAGGATGCGAAAGGGACTACAAGAGAGCTTGTCAGCTCAAGAGACATTATAGGGATTCTTATAATGGCGTAAATGATAGGGCTGAATAAGAGTACACAGTCCATAAAGTTTTTATAGAGATATATTAATGATTATATTCATAAGGAATCAAGTATTATGTTTAGTATTAGGAACATCATTTCCTTTAGATATTTAAAAAATTCACATTACAAATATAGAAATAATACTATAAAAAATAATAATACAAAGTTATTCAAGTTTATATGAATTGTATCATTTAATAATCAATCATAATTTTTTACTCGCTAATGACTCATTTAATAAATAAATCTTTCTCAATTAAGGTTAGTCCAAGCAGATTTCCAGCGATTTATCGAGAAGTCTTATTTATTTACTGCACCATTTGTGAAAGTAACAGGGATACTGATGAAGCTCCTTTTATTCGTCAAGAAATCAAATGAACGAGCTAGTACAAAGCACCTTTGATGTCCAGTTTTAGAATGGTCTAGGAGTTGTGTCCAAGAAAATGCTTTGCAAAATTACAAGGTGGGGTTCTGCATACTGGTTTTGTTTAGTTTCACAAGACCATTCCCATCTTTTAGCATTCGGTTAACAATGGAATTTGTTTCGGCTTCGCATGTTAAAATAACCTGGCCATTGTAGCTAAGTCTAAAATTTGATTAAAACTTAACAGTTGACTATTAAAGATATTAATTCACATTAGACTATCCATCTCAAAGTTAAAATAATAATATAATATAAAATTTTTGAATAATATCTTCTTTTTTTTTAATTTTTATGTTTTGCAAATACACTATATATTAATTAATAATTTAATTTTTACTTAAAATTATTATTATTTAACTATTGTTTTCCTCAACCTATTTATTCAACAGACATTTTGCGAATCTCTATCACATCCAGCAACCACATATATAATTTTTGAGAGTAAAATATTATTTTGAAGATGATCAATAGCTGGCCAAATTTTGAAAAAGAAATTACTTTACTATAGCTCAAAAGTAGCGCCTTCAAATTTTGACCACTCCAATGCAAATCACTTTTGAGCTAATTAACCAAAATTTGACTAGGTCCTGACATTTAACTAAGCCAATGCCATTAGGGCTGTAAAAAGATCGAATCGAATCGGTGGACTGGACCAGACCGATTGTCCCAGACTGAGACTGGACCGTACCGAATTCCATTCAATCCGGTCCGGTCCAAATTTTATATGGACCGATTAATTCCAGTCCGGTCCGATCCAAATGATTTCTCCCCCTAGATCGGACCGGACCGGACCGGACCGAACCTCACATATATATATATTCATATATGTATATATAAAAATAGTATATAAATTATAATATTAATATTAATATAAATTAATATATTAATATATAATATATATTAACATATAATATATATTAACATATTAATATATAATATATACTCTTATAATATTAACATATTATTATTTATAGTGTTATTAGTTATAATTTACTAACATACTTAATATATAATATATACTAACATATTAATATATAATATATACCCTTATAATAATAACATATTATAATTTATAGTAGTTAAATTTGGGCCAAAAAAATATTTGATCATTATAGAATTTTAGATTAAATTTAACCTATTAAATCATATGGGGCACCTCTGGACTGGACCGGACCGCCCCTGGACCGAACCGGTATGGACCGAACTCTTGTTCGGTCCGGTCCAGTGTGAGAGAATTATTGGATCGAATGGAATCAGTCCATAAATTTTCTGGACCGGACCATTTACACCCCTAAATGCCAATGCTCTTAGAGTAAACTCTTTTATCTTTCTTTAAAATTCAGTAATCCTAGTAAATATTTTTGCTGCAAAATTAAAAAACTCCTTTCCTTTTGGATTCTCTAACCAAATGTCAGGTAAAAGTCGGATTAAAAAAATTACAGCTTCTACTATAGCTCAAGAAAACCTAGCTAGATGGACTAAAATCAGATTGAACAAATAGCAAATATGTCCGTTGTCAGCAGCAGAGGGCAATAAATCCGGCCAAATCAAGATTGTTTTTCTCCATTTATTTTCAACAGTACCCATAATCAAGCTATTTTCAAATTTCTGTGATGGCCAATAAAGAAAGTACATTATAAATTATTTATTCATTCAAGATACACACGAAGGTCATGACCCATGGAGATAGTTCTCTCTTTAAGACCTTGCAAACATTTGTTGGTAAGTAAGTGGACACAGACAGGTAAGTTACAAGATGATAGCTAGCAAACATGTCATTTATCATTCACTTCGCCGCTTAGTTTTTCCCACTGAAAAATTATAAAAGCGGTGCATCAAATAAATTAGGAAGCTGAGAAAATCCCAGTCTAAATACCTTCACTGCTTCTTTCATAAAGGTCAATGCTACCAATTTGGAGCCGTGAATTTGATTGAACATCTTGTACAGCCAAAAACCTAAACCTATATGAAATGTAATAATAATTCAAGGACGGACCAGAAGAGGAAAGTGTTTTTTTAACGGATTCTGATTAATGATTTTACCTGAAAACGCTGAAGAGGAGTCCTGTAGATGTAATCTTAAACGATCTACGCTGGAAACGCCTTTCAAATGTCTCGGAAGTCCGTTCATCCAAAAGGCGCCAGCTAGATCCACCATCATTGCTTCCCTCAACAACCCTATACAAAAGAAAAAAGAAAAACAAAATGCTTGATATGATCTGCATGCACACCAGGGTTGTAGACTTCAAGGAATGTGATATGCAACTAGTAAAAGATGGCCACAAAATAAACATGACATCCATAATGTACAAATTGAAGAACCCACCTTCTTTGAAAGGAAGTTTTTTTTTCCCCCTTCCTAATCACATTTCAAAATAAAAAGGATTATGTTATATACTAGACTTCTATGATTCTATCCCACTTTCATTCTATGCTGATGCAGATTTGTTCATTAACTCATGAATTTTTTTTTATCTTAGTTCAATGGTTATGGGCAATGTTACATCAATATAAAAGATAGAAATGGGATAAAATTGTAATATATAGCATTCTTCCAAAAATAAGACTTTAAAACTAAACATTGCACTGTTAGAAGTAACCATCCTAAAGGGTGGCAAGAAGGACCCCATGATTTCCTTAGCAGATCCCTTCCACAAAAAAACGTTCTTCAGGAACTAATAGTGGTCCCATAATGTGCCAAGGGGGACTCATATATCTAAATGCTACTGCAAAATTTAACTTGAAAGAGGACCCTTCAGTCTAAGATGGTGTAATTTGTGGCTAAAGAATACTTGAGAGCACACACACATGGAAGTAAGTGACTAGCCTGTCATGAAAGCTAGGGCACAAGCACCTGCCTGATGTTACTGCCGCATAAGCAAGCCAGCAATTACGTGAAAGATGTATCAATTTGTGGTCAGATTTTGAGAAAACATACCAATCCTTTGGATCCCTTTCAGGTGCGTCGTTGGCAGACATAAGCTCGTATGCCACAAGTTCATGCATCTTGTTGTCCGTTACTTTATAGACAATCCAACCACCTATAAGATCAAAAAATTCGTTCATACATCAGTTAATTATATAAATGTAATTATGTGCTCAATCCTGTTCTCCTATGGATAGAAAAAGTTCCTATTGCATGCCTTCAGAAGAATAATATGCACGAATGAGTCAAAGATGGGTGTCCTTTCATTATGAACTTAGCCCCAGCGATTAAAGATTTGGGATTCATTATCAAAACAACATAATGCTAATGATGCTCTATGAATATTCTTTTTAACACAGAATGATTTCATAACTTTAGAGTTCTGTTTTGGACTAAAAAGCAAAAAAACTGATTCCTTTCGGGAAAAGGAAAGAATAAGTAACAGAGATGAGATCATCTCCCCCAAAAATAAAGGAAAGCACAACCAAAAGAAACGACAAAAGATAAATTTCATCTAATCCTATCAGTTAGCCAGCAGCCATGGTATGCATTCAATCTAAATTGATATCAGACAATCATCCATCAAACCTAACAATTGTTAAGAAAAACCAATTGTATATGCCCGCAAATTTTTTACCAAAGGCCAATGTCTCAAAATAACTCCACTAAGTTGCAATCGAAAAGCTACATGCTGCTTGAAACCTTTAAATAAGTTTTCCAGCAGCATAGACCAATCATGATTACAGTAAATGTTTACAAGTACAAGGATATATCTCAAATAATAGAGTCCAATAGACAGCACTAGAAATATGTTTTAAACCAACTTTCTTCTTCTCTTCAATTTTTCACATAGCATTAAATACTAAGTAGTCCTTAATCCTAACTTGGAATAAATTGTAGATTCTATAAGCCTCTATTGACTGGCATACAGAACTTTTCGCAACTACAACAGATCACTGATTTATTTATAAAACGATAATAGCCAAAGCCACCAACTTCTGGTGATCCCAACATTACTGTATTGATCAGGTGTCTATAATGCCGACTTGGACTAGCCAAATACTGAAACTTGATTCGACGCAGGATAAAAATGACCGAGGTGGTCAGAAGGAGGCATTAAGCATTCCTCCTAAAAATCATAAAAGAAACTCCTTACATAATCATTTACTCGCTATTGTTGCTTTGTTTATGTTTATTACAGTAATATAAGGTAACAAGGAGGTTCAATCTTTAATTGGCATTTAATACCTTTTGCACCATTAGGTTCTTCCCATTTGGAAGTGCGAGTTCCATCAAATGCTGATGTGGCCTGAAATTTATGAATAATAGTCGCATGGTGATGCATTTGAGGTGCACACTATAATTCTCAAATCAGTAAACAGATGAAAAACACAAGAGAAGGGAAAGAAGGACTCACTATTCCTAAAGGAAGTTCCTCACCACTTGCAAGGACTGAACCAGAATGCATTCTGTTTAGTTACAGAAATGGAAATGAAAGAGAGTCTTCACCAAAGCTGTCACACTTTTCAATACTATGGACCATGTCATCCAAAGCATCCAATACAACAGGCAATGCTAATGAAGTTTTAACAGGGTCATCAGCCAGACAAATGTCAACCCTCCCATCAGGGTTTACCTTAGTCTCCAGTGAAAGAGAACTAAGTAACTCAGCAAAAGCTTGTGTACCACATGACACTGAATCTACAGAGGCCTTCCTCTTTTTGAAAGGGGAATTCTTGACATCCATGAAAATTCCTTTAAAATTCTCAAGCAATTCAATAGCTTTAAACTTGAAATGTTCTTGCTTAACAAAATGAGAAAGGATAGGATGAAATGCATTGTAAATTCTCGTCACATGTTCATCTATGCAATTACGAACCGGGCAAGAAGAACAACTGAGAGAATCGGAGCCAAATTCTAGTCTTAACTTGCGCCATTCTTCGTCTCCACTTTGCCTCCCAGGTAACGAGATTGAGGCATCATCGGTAGAATAGATTTCTCTCTCAAGCGCTTCTCTTTCCTTTTTGTCACGGCCATCAAGTTCAGAAAGCACCTGAGAAGAAAAACCTCTCCTACATTCTTGTGTTAAAGTTGTAAGGACAGCTGACAAAGCAGGTTCTGAAGTAATATTTCGTCGGGTGAGAACCTGTGAATTTAGAAAAAAATTTCCTCATCAACTCAACCTAATAGTGTGTGATGTGTGAAACTTTGAAAGTGGTGATGGTGCTTTTCTTTTTATAAATATAAAAAGTTGCGTTCAGGAAAATCTAGATGATGAGAAATGCCAACAGTACTCTTATGATTGATTACCTCATGCCACTTCCTTGTGTAGCGTTTAGTAACATCATAAACTCCATCTTTTGCAATGGCTATTGCATAATTTAATTTCTTGTTCCACCTACACGAAGGCATCTGTTTTCAGTTAATATGGATGAAGGAGGACATAACAGCCCATCCAGTGTCAAAACATGAGATAAAAGAAGTAACGCAGGTTAGGAAAATTTAAAGCTACCCCTTTTCATATAACAATGGTTTGTCATATACTCCTTCACAAGGATCAAGATGCATCCACCTGAATCATCATGTGTAAGAATCCATTCGCTAGAAGAGAATAAATAGCACCGATTTGTAAAAAAATCTACCTTCCTAGAAATTGTGAGAAGCACTCTGTCCAGACATGATCGGTAAAATCCAAGATCTGGAAAATGAGATGACATTGCATAAGAAACTAGTAGTATCCCTAGAATATAATTCTTCAATACAAAATACAATTAAAAGTCTGAAGCATTCTTTTCAAGTTGATAGTCCGTGAAGGATTAATATCATAATCCTGTAAGCATTTTAGAGATTAGTTAAGTGTTGGAGGCGAGATAGTTTGTGTCCTTGTCATTTTTGTACAACGTATTTCGGAGATTCTTAAGTGTCCTTGGGCCAAAACTATCATGGGTGGAGAACCTTTTGATTTTCCGACCCACTCAATTAAGAGTACTATTATCATATATTAAATGATCTAATCTCTGGAAATAACTCACTATTCCACAAAACCTTGGCTCTGACACCAATTGGCCCGCTGCTTCCTCACAAAGAGGATACATAACTTTTACAGCAAGAATGCATTGCAATAAGTTGTTAGGTACTTTATTAACACTAGTTGTGCACCTGCGTGATGCCAAGTTGATTGTGGAGTAAACTAAACGTGACCTTTCAAATTATATATAGAAGTGGAAATGTCAGGTCTTTAAAATTGCATAGTATTTACTAACATGACCTTTCAAATTACGTTAAATTGAGATTGCCAAATTTATGGAAATTAAACATAAATTTGGAGGATTTTGCTCAACAAAATAAGGAACCTGCTTCGAAAATTGTGTTATAAATGTTGACAAATGACTAACCAGGCGAGACTCATAGCCAAAAGCTCGACAATAAAGTGTAAAGCAATTGGCCCACTCCCCACAGCGCCCCTTTCTTGTTTCCACAAGCTGCATATAGGAAAGGGAGAGAATAAAAAGATATGAATACAGCATAGCATCTACCCAGGTCAACACATTAAAAAAGCACCTTCAATGGATCATTGTAGCGAGGGAAACGAGTGATTCTTGAGCAAAACTTGCAGCTGGGTAAAAGTGGCACATATTGGAGTAGACAATCAAGTCAATTGTTAGCAAAGGAAGAAAAGATATGCAAAGACAAAAGGCAGAAATCCATTTCTGATAGTCAAATTACCAACTACTGAACTTATAAAGATTGTATGAGCAGGGAAGAAGAATAAACTATCAATGAAATGCTTGCCAGGAGTTTTCCAAATCCTTGGACAAACATAATGGAGAAACACTCCCCTTTGTTTAACGTTACATTTACAGGCCAAGACTGAATTAAAGAACTTCAAGAAACAGCAACAGTACAATTTTGATGGAACAGAAACAGCAATTCAATTGTAACATGAGATGCAAAGGAAAATATTAGTCACAAACAATCAGCGAGACAAGTAGCAAAAATCTGAAAAATCTCTCCAAACGAAAATCTTTCTACTGGTTCAGTTGTTCTTATAGAAGATAAAGAAAAGGGGGAGACTCGGCCAATATGTTCACTCATTATTGACGCACAAGAATGGTTAATGTAATATTCAGTTTGATTCATCTCAAGATGTATAATTAATGTATTAGCATTATACTTATCAAAAGAAAAAATACGTATGGACAAGATGGTAACCATAGGGACATTAGCATATAGATGCCACTAAAAAGAACATCAACAGAAGCAGAAATCCAATGCTTTAACATGAAAATATTCCCAATAGAAAAGCACAAAGTGACTCAATAAGAAGTTTAAGTCCAAGATTGGAAATCCATTAAGTGTTGGTATCTGGTTGGAGAGTAAGGAAACATAAATCAAGTGTAACGTGTGATCTCATTAGACTACTTAGAAGTAGATATTATGAATAAGCAGATTCTCCAGTAATACCAAAAGAGCTCAACTCGAGATGCTCCATATTGAATTTCTGAAGGAAGTGGAGAGCCCATGCCATTACTCATTGTTTCATTGCCGCAACCATCACAAGGAGGTGCATTTACCCACCTACATTACAGAGCACATGTTAAACACACAGGGTTTAGCCTGTCAGCCATCCACAGTGAAAGAGAACAAAATTCAGCCAAACTTGAATGTAAATAAACTGCATATCCACAGAAAAATTCTCCAGCAAAGAAAATGTGATAAGAACAACAAATTTATCATTCTCAAGGATCTTCAATTTTCCAATAGCAATGATTTTTACAAATGTATCATGATGATAAACTTCAATGGAGGTGCTTGAAAGGAAGCATATCCGCATCTAGAGCAACTAAAAACCTCAAAGTTTAAAACCTAAGTCATAATGATGTTTCTTTCTTAAACATAAATAAAGTGATTCCATTAATAAACCAGTGAAAATAAGCTAAACAAGTCTTTTAAGAATAATTCAAATTGGGCCAGGCCATGCCCCACTAGCTTCCCTGTTATAAAGCAACTTCAAATTGATTTTAACACCTCCGCCAAGCACCCGATATTCCAGATGATTCTCAACTACCGGACCAATTTGTATAAGTTTATCGAGAAACAAAATGTCTAAACAATTCCAAATATCCTCAAGTCTGAAGTAGCTTCAATAACTTCAAACCCTGATCTTAGATAATGGTTTAATTCATTCTTCTTTGATGGAAATTTAGCAATAATACTTTATATATTGTCACACGCCACTAGAAGTTGCTCATCTCTTAAAACTATTTAAAACTCAAACCATTTTTTGGAATAATAAATAACATCTAAGGGAATAAAGGGAATAAATGGAATAACCTTGATGTCACACATTGAATTCAGTAACCTCATTACATACAATTTAGAATGAAAAAGATCAAGGGAATACAGTTAGCCAAAAAGACATCAAGAATTGGGCACATTTCTTTTGTTGGAGAACAACGTCTAAGCACCAAAAACAAAGATCCAACAGGCTGGATTCTGAAATTAAAAATATTTTTTTATATAGGTTAAGGTAATCAAGAAGCTTTATTCACAAGAGAAAGCAAAACTCAAGTACACAGGATGTATACATGAGAAAAACCTAACTAAGGTTACAACCGAAAGTAGAAAATCATGGACATTTAGTCCATTAAAATCAATGGCCCTGACCATAAAAACAATGCTTAAAAAGGATAACTTTAAGCTCATCCATTGTTTTTCTCGCAATCCTCGAAGCTTCTATCATTTCTTTCCTGCCAAATGTACTAACACATACACATGGGAGCCATTCTCGAGATTTGCTGCCACATGTAGATTACCTCTGAGGCCTCTCCAGCTTACCAGGAAATCCACGAGCCTAAAAGATATGACCCATGATAGTCCAATTCCCACAAAAAAAAATCATCCTACATAGTCCTGGCCACCTCACAATGTAAAAGCAAATGATTTACTGATTCACCATTCTTCTACATATGAAGACCAACCAACACCATTACCCAACGTTTCCTCAAATTATCTATGGTAAGAATCTTACCCAAAGATACTGTCCAAACTAGGAATGGGCAGCGGATACCAGCACCCACTACCCGCTCGGCTTCCGTCCCGCCTCCGTTGGGCAGGGGCGGAACCTGCCCGGCATATACCCCGCCCCTACCCCGACATATATAAATAATAAATATATATTATATTAAATATTATTATTTATATATCTAAATAAATAAAAATACATATATATGTATATCCAGTTTGATCTAGAATTCCCCCCCCCCTCCCGGCGGGGATCATTTCTCCCTTCTCCCTCGTCTACCCTCTCACTTTCTTGTCTCTAACTCTCTCAGTTTCTCACATTTTCCCCAATTCAAGCAATGAAAAACCTTAGTCTCAAATCGCATTGAAACCACCCCACCACGTTTACATCGCCGCCAAACTCTGTTCCTTCTCACCACTGTCTCGCCATCCTTTCCTCGTCATCATCTCTCCGAATCGACGGCAGTGGTATCCTCATTTCTCGCTGAAGGTAAGTCCAATTTTTCTCCCCTTTTTTCGTTTTTTAATTTTATAGAAATGGTAGATGGGTTGATTGATGGAGAATAGGAGATGGAGGAAGGGACGGTGCCTACTGCGGAACAAAAAAGCTTCCCCCCCCCCGCGTCCATGCAAGAGAGGTAGGGGTGCCCCGCCCCCGGTAGGGCGGGTAGCACCCCTTGTCCAAACAAGAAATCTGCTTTTAAGCTTTTTCTGCCATCTATTCTTCCATGGGAAAATTGGTCATCCCTAGGCTCGTAAAAACTTGGTAGAACAATTTGACTATGAATCTACCTTTCTTGTAGGGCTCCAATTCATCTTCTCTATAGTACCCTTGGTCATGTAAACGGAATACAGTCACGCATAGAACTTTGTGAAAGCCTGCAAACTCCCAATCTTGGGCTACCCTAATGAAGTCTACATTCCATTGAGGGGAGCCACTAGAAAAGACCAACAGGTAAGGTATCGATGCATCCTTCGCTCGTCCAATCTCAAAAAGGGTAGGGAAGGTGTCTTTTGAGGCATTGTTCACCATATCAATTGTTGTACCAAAATCTAACAGGGGGACCGTCACCCACCAAAATGTGTACTTGTCTCTGAAAGATCTCCCATCCTCGTCAAGCCTCCCCAAACTTCAAATCTATAACAGGTTTCCATTAAAGCACCCCTTTCGATGTTGGTACCGCTACAACTTATTTGCCCAATAGAAACTTAGTTGAACTTCTATCAAATTAAAGATACCCAATTCACTCCCAGAAACTAGTGTACAAAACATATTAACCCAATTTACCAAATGTAATTTGAACTCTTCCCCTAGCTTACTCCATAAGAAATGTTTGTTGTGGCCTTCTCAATACGGTTGACAACCCTGTGGGGAGTGGGAACAAGGACTAAAAAAATAGGTGGGTTAGGTTAGAAGAGAGTTACTTTTAATCAAAGTGAACCTACCACTTTTAGTCAAGTATAGCCTCTTCCAAGAAGCTAATTGGTGCTCCACCTTTTAAAGGAGTAGCACCTTGGTGGTAAGCCAAGATACTTTATTGGGTAAAGAAGATGCCTTACATCCACGGAGAGGCAACGCTGCAGCATGCCTGCAACGCATCGATGGCAACAACCCCCTCACCGGCACCATTCTTTGAGAGATTAGCTATCTCAAACCCAAGATTAGCTTCAAAAACAAAGGTGAGCCCTCATAAGATTGTATTGCTCAAGATTTTCATTTACAATATATGATAGTGATCCTCAGCTAAAAATGTATATGAGAAATATCAATGGAGCACATAATCACCATTTTCCCCACCAAGAATCCATTAGAGAAAGAAAATCACCTTTCCACAAGGCCCTATAATCATCTCTACTGGGAGAGCTTTCCCATGATAATCATAAAGATAGTAATGGAAAAGAGCGGGCCCCCCTTGTCTCCAAACCCACGGGGATGGAGTAGAAGAAAAGAAACCCACTAATGAATCATTCAATCAAGATAGAAAAGTGAAATGTAGAGATACAATAATAAACTGAAACACCCCCGACACCACTTCTCCCCGAAGCCACTTCTTGCAAGTAAATAAAGTAAGAAGTTCCATTTGATATGATACATAAGCTTTCCCTCCTTGTCTAATATTGCAAAGTAATTCAAGGTTCTCTAGAATAGAGTCCATCCAAAACTTCATTGCCATTAGAATTGAATCAAGAATTTAATTTTCCTTTGATCAATGCATTTTAAGGGGCATTCAAAATTAACTTCTCTACCACCATACTCAACATCTCTTCGATCTAACACTTTAGCAAGTATCTTGTAAACCCTATTAACAAAGCTAATGGGACAATATTTATCTAATATCCATGAACCCCATCTTTTGGGGAATAAGGGCTAATAAAGATGGCATTCAGATCATTTTTAAATCCTGTCATTAGCATGAAAATTCTTGATATACACTCATACAGGATCACCCTTATGATCACTATCCCAACCAATTTGGAAAAAATTCATGGTAAAACCATCAGGTAACCTGGAACCTTGTCACTAGCCATGCCATAGTTTACTTTAGCACACTTCATCTTCATCGGGGTCCCCAAACCAAAGCATTTTAAAGTTTTGGAAATTAGTTTGTTCCATGCGCCAAACTCATAATGATTAGCGCAAACAACTTTTAAATAGAATTTTATAGAATCTCACCTACCAAAACCTAATAGTCTGGAAGTCTATCAAAATCAAATAGTCGCCAACTATCTATCAGAATAAGAGCAATGAAAGTAGCACTTAGTGGACTATATTCAAACTTATGATTAGAATGAAAAGCATAAAAAATCTGCAATCACTATCCTACCATTATATTCCAACACTCCCTGAAAGAAAGTCATGGAAAAACCATCTGGGCACAGGGCTTTTATCTTTGGTGCACATACCTCTCACAACAAGATGGCGACCTCCTCTGTCATCAAATGGCCTCTCCCAACCAACCTGCTACAAACTGAATCCAGCTGGTCAAAAATTAAACCAATCAGATTTTGGGGTGCCATTCCTAGTTTTTGCAGCAAGGAGATCCTCATAATAACTCTGCACCATATGGTGTGCACTATTTATGAGGATGGGCTAGTTTTGCTGAAGATGCACTAGGCAAGGAGGATTGCCTAGTTTTCCATTCTATTCCAATAAAGATTATTACTTTACAAAAATAATAATAAAATCTACTCCGAAGGGCCTCTCAACCCACCCTGCAAATTGTTTGGAGCTAATGAGTGCAAAAGTTAATCCATGTCCCTTTTGGTCTCAGTGCATGTTTGTTCGTGGAGGAGGTTGTTCGAAGTATTGTACGAATGTGGTTCTCGATGACTAACTAATCAGAAAGAACAGCTCCATCTACATGAACATGTAGATGGTGGTGATATTCTGACATGATGTGAGGAGTCACAAATATCTGGACGTTACTACAAAAAAAATTTTTTTTTTTTTTTGATAAGTCAACAAAATTAAAAATATTAAGGAGTGCAATGAAGGTGGCTTTCATATCGATGTTCTCTAAAGTCAAGCAATTTTGTGGAATAAAATTTTTGTATCTTCAGGCCCGAGGTTTTAGACTTTTTGTTTAAATTTATGGCAGAAGGGAGA